>CM066036.1:589118553-589647722 GCA_033557465.1 Ichthyophis bannanicus | reverse complement strand
GCGCGCCCCGTTGTACAAGTCGCACAGGGCGTGATTCAACCTTGGTATGGCTCTGCCAGGGTTCAATTCCCCTGGCACTCCTTGTGACTTTGGGCAAGTCACTTAACCATCCATTGCCTCGGAAGAAAGGCCTGGAAATCTACTTCCGGTCACACTGCCAAGAAAACCCAGGAACCTCTGGGTCATCAGGAGTTTGCATTGACTCGAAGGCACACATTGCATGTATTGGTTAAAATCAGAACCCCTATATAATATTTGCTAGAGGTCAGCTTTTTCATATTTCCTGCCTTGCTAAAATACATTGTACAAACTAAAGCCATCTTAATCACTCAAACTATGTTGCAGTAATTTAATTGATGCACATGTGAATAGCAATATAATTGTATAACTGAGCTAAAAATATGGGACCTACTGAAAGAAAACATTCAGCCCTACAAAGGAAAGGCACAAATTAAGATTGTGTAAGTTCTTCTGAAAAGAAAACTGGGAAATATTGTCTGCAGTAAAGGGTACCATTACTGGAATGTCAAGGAAGAGTTGAATGTGACATAGCTTAACATGGAGATCAAACTTGAGAGACATAAAAAAACTCTGTGTGAGGTGTTGTGGACAAGTGAGTGAAAAATAGAGATAGGGAAATAGTTAACCTTTAGAAGGCTTTAAAAATGAATTGAATAGTATGGCCTCCATATTAGTCCACTTATAGAGATAGAAAGAGAAGTCAACAGACAAGTGGCAGTATGTAATAGCTTTCCATCAGACTAACATCTCTGTGATTGGCTTTCTGGAGTTCCACTCCCATCAGGTCAGCTCTTTTGGCATGACCTGTTAAGGGAATTTAACTCTCAAAAGCTAGTTGAAAACTTCTTAAATAAGTCTAATATAAATTATTATCTGTGAATTATTTCTTGATCTCTAATGTTGTAATGATCTGAAGAGTCTTGGGAGGACTGCATAGTTCATGCACTATAATACCTTTTTCTTACTGGTTTCTTTACAAGGCTTCACAACCTATTAAGACTCCAGTTTTTGCCAGGAGAAATACAATTACTAGAACTCCACTCAAAACATGAATAGAGCAATTCCTGCCCCTGAAATATACAGGGAAATATTGTTAAGAACAGTTGAGGATCATAAATTGCCAGAGTTTGCATTGGGGGAAAGATAACATTTCTGAGAGCAGTCAGTAACGGAGTTATGATTTATAATCCGAGAATGTAGCGAAGACTCAACTGTTTTGGCAAACGACAAGCCAAGAACATGGACGAGGGCAGTATCAAGGAGGAAGCAGCAAGTGGATTTGCAGAAAATGATGCCTAGATGAACAACATTGAGTACAGAGGGACATGTTTTTACTGTTAATCACAAAGATATTTTATGGTAGCTCCTTATTGAGGCAAGGATGGAGTGATTTATAAATTGGGCAAAAGTTCCCCTTAGTGCTCTTTCCACATTTTTTAGTGTGGCATACTTCTTTTTGTGACATTGTTTTCACCTTGAACCAGCAAGAGGGGAAATTTTAAACAGGTCCGTCTAAGGGCAAATTCTGGGATGTCTAAGCCAGAACGTCTGGAAAAAAACTGCGAAGAGCACGTCTCAGGTGCCAATGTGATTTCACAACATACACAATGGAGCACATTTGCACCCAATAGGGATGACTACAAGAGTGTCTACGGAAAACATCTCCTAGAAACCATAATGACTAGAGCTTGGATCTATCTAGAATGGAGTGGAGGAGGGGCCTAGTGGTGGGGGCAAGGTCCGTCAGATGTGGGCGTCGGACAAGCGGGTTCAAAAATCACACTAGAGGACAGGGAAAACATTGGGCCGGAAGGACTGGGGTTTCTAGTCCGGTGCACGGGTGCTCATTGTGGTCTTGGGCAAGCCACTTAACCCTCCATAGCCCATGTTCCCGAAAATTAGTTTATCTATCTTTCCAAGGTTGTAATGCCCTGTTGCAATGCAATTTCAGTTTGATTCATGTAAAACCGCGACTGATGCAGGCAATAGTTGGTCGTATATCAAGAGAGATGTATAAATAAATGCATGGTTAGAGCATGCGTGGCTTAATGGAAAAGGCGCGGCACACCCAAAGGCCAGGGTTCATATCGCTGCTGCTGCTAGAGTTGAATTTGTGGCTGAGTAGTCTGGTGTATGATTGAGAGTGTCTTTCGGCTCTCTACACAACCTCGGATATTTTTCAGCCTAATATGAGGAACTGTTCAGATGCTTGGCGTATCGCTATGGCATGCCTTGGAGAGGGTTTGAAGTTAGATGTGATAGCCAGGGGTTGGCCATGAACATTTCTGTAATTCAAAGTAGAGATGTCCTGGTTCATGGGGGAACTCCCTAAGATGCCGCCACAGTCCTGGGAATACCCACAGTTATGACTCTGCTCAGAGTCTGACATACCCAGAAGCCGGCTTCTAAACATGCTTCTGCAGAAATACTCTAATGCCCATTTTCAGATATCCAAAGGCATGAACAGGGCTTCTAAACTTTCACCCTATTATGTCCCAAGTGAGGACTTGCGTTATGTCATTTTTGTGGCAATTTGTGTATTTATTTTATTGGAAAATGGGGGAAGAAATGGCAAGATTGTATCATATGGCCCTTGCATTTGGTTCATTTTTGATGCACAGGTTTAGTAGGAGCAGTACTTTAAACCTGCGACACTGACCAGCCCTGACTTTGCACTTTGGTTTTGTGATGTGTGGAAAATGTGTTCCAGGTTCAGGAACTGTTATTATTTTTTTTCAGAATTATCTGAATGCATAATAAGAAGATAGCAGAGATGGACTTACGCCACTTTGTAACATCATTTTTTTTTTCAACCAAAAACAAATGAATTCCATGGTTATATTAAGAGCTTGAGTACAAAAGGGGCATGGCTGGGGTGCCATCCCGACGCTCCGCAATGAAGGGTTATGTGCTCCGTTTTAGGACATGATTCTGTATGGCAGGAACAAAAATGTTCACGCAGCACACAAAAACGGGCCTGGCATGCCTGCAGAGATGTCCTCCTCACCGGCATCCCTGGCCCCCGGGGCTAAGCCCCCCCACGTCCTTGCCACCTGACCCACAGCGGGCCAGCCAGGGGCAGCCCTGGGGGGGGGGGGGTCCCCAGCCCCGATCGCCCCGCCGGTGCTGATTATACCACGTTTGTGGTGGAATAAGCAGCATATCCCCTCTGACCTGGCGGGAGATACAGGGCCGTGACCTGAATCAGCCACAGACGTCCTGACGGCTTGAACTGCTCTTGCTCTGTCCAGACCTGCCCCCTCCCACCTCCTGCTGGCTCTCCCCATCCTGCTGCTCTAGCCGTGCGGGGAAGAGCAGGAAGGTGAATAGGATCAGCAAAGCTTGAGGGATGTGCAGCCCTGCAATCCATGACTCTGAATCGGGTCCTAAATCATCTAATTTCCAAACAGCTGAATATTATGGTGTGTCAAAGCATTAGTGCAAGCTAGTTTGGTCAAAATATATAGTTGTCTGTTTCTTGATTTTCTTTCCAGTATTCTGTCTGTAATCTCATTTGTTTTCTGAACTGGCCATTTTTACATTAATATAAGATTATATGATATAGATTAAGTGGTTTATTTTAGAAGCCTTAAATGTTTTTGCATGTGGATGTATCAACACACACATATTCAAACTACATCGATGTGCAAAAAGCCATTTTAGAAGGGCCTGATTTTACAGTTATCTTCCTTGATCACTTCCAAGTTACATGGGGGGGGGGAGGGGGGGAGGGGAGTGTTGGGGGTATGGTCGGGGTGGGACAAAAAACATGCACATGCATACGCTATTTCATATAGGGGATGCACATTTAAGGGCCAAATCAGTCACACCAGCATTTGCACCTGCCCCATGACACAACAGACATTTGAAAAGTGCTCATTTTAGGCCAGGCTTCTACAGTAGGGATGTCCCCCTTAATCCCCCCAATATTTATTTTCTCCTCCAATGAATCGAGTCCTCTGTGATTGATTGAGAGCAGCTGCATGTCTGAGTTTGGCAAAATGGCTCACCAACATATGCCGGCATTTACCTGTGCATTTATTTCTAAGATTTAAAACACACATCCATATTGAGGGTGGAGATATGCCGATTTTACATCGGAGCTACACATGCACTATCTTCTAAAATCAATATAGATTATTGAACATTTTCACATCCATGTCACTACATCCACATAAACGGCCATTCTAAAATATTTATTTATTTACATTCTCTTATATACTGCGCTATTCTGCATCAGTGTGGTTAGATTGAATAAACTGAAATTACATTGAACAGGGCATTATAACTTGGAGATAACTATTTTACAGGGAACATGGGCTATGCAGGGTTAAGTGGCTTGCCCAAGACCACAAGGAGCACCTGTGGGACTAGAAACCCCAGTCCTTTCCGGCCCAAGGTTGCTGTCTTCTAGTGGGATTTGACCCCCCGACCTTCCGGCCTGAGGTTCCTGCCCCAACCACTAGGCCACTCCTCCACTCCTTGACTATGACTTCACATGTATTTTAAGGACACACTTGGGGCCACGTTTACTAATTCATTAGTGCATGCTATGTGCTGCAAAACCCATGTTATTTCTGTGAGCATGCTGGCATAGTAAATGTGGCCCTTCAGATTTTAAAATCACTTTCTCTGCACGCCCTCGCAGGTGCTCTTGCCTCTATGGATTTCCTCCTTAACGTGTCTCTGTAAAGTAACTTTGAAAAGAGCAGAACAGTAGCTCACTAACGTACATACAGTTCTCAATGGCGGGTAAGGCTAAGTAGGATCCACTTTAGAAATGTCCAACTGTACTATTTCCTAATGAACACAAAAAGATCAGAGTGAAAGGAGAGATTCAAATGATCTTGTTTCTTTTAAAACTGGCAGTGTATAATAAGAAAAACATTTTTCAAACCGTTGTTTTCTTTTTAGAAATCATATAAATAAAGAAAACCATTCTATCTACTTGTAGGACATACATCTCTAAATGCTGATCACAAGACAAGAAAAAGATAACTCTGAGTGGTAAGAGGGTTCCTTTGGATGTCTTAAAATGGGCACAGAGACGTCCAAAGCACAGAGATGTCTCTAGGGCCATTTTAGAAGCTGGGTCTGTGGACGTCCCAACATGAGGTCGTCTAGTTCTGAACAGGGGGTGTGGTGGAGGCATTGCTGATCTCACTGCATGATCTCAAAAACATCCTGGAAAGGGCCAGAGTGAAGTCTAAGTTTAGACACAAATAAGCATTAAAAAGTGTAGAGAAAATAGCACACCATCATCCCCAGCACAATCACAGCAGTGGGCTTTGAATGCTCACTTTGTTGGTCCTAGACCACTACTCTAACCATTAGGTTATCCCTAGACATCAAGGTTCTGAAATACTATTCTGGGGATGCCTATGTGGATGCCCCAGCAGATTTTATTTTATTTTTATTTATTTGGAGTGTTTTTTCAATACCACCCCTTCCAGAGATCAGGGGAGGTTTACAATGATACAAACATAATACAATAAACATATTTGTAACCTTTAACTATTTAGCAATAATAGATAAACTCAATAACTATTTGCATTGTGCTCTCCAACATTTGTTCAATAATCTGGATAGAGAAGAGTGCGGATGAGGGTTATTGCTTAGAAGTTGGAGACTGGAACATTGAGGGGGGGTGTTGAGCACTATGATTATATGGGGGAGGGGGGATTGGCTTGAGGGGCAGTAGGATCAGGGGATCTGTGGTTGAGCTAGTGAGGATGAGAAGGTTGGTTGAAGGTAGAGATGGGGTTATTGAAATGTTGGATGAATAAGAATGTTTTTAATTCCTTTCGGAACTTGTGCAGATCTTTAATTTCTCTTAATAAAGCTGGGAGGGAGTTCCATTGGTGGGAGCGACAAATGTGTATGCACTGCTGCAAGTAATTTGTTTTAGTTTTACAGATTGAAGTCGTCACGAGAGGGTATTCTGGTTATTCCATCTTTATCCCTGTATCTGTACATGTCTGAATTAGGGATGTGAGGTGGGAGGGAGCTATGTTATTGATTAGTTGAATGTGGTCATTATGATTTTATATTTTATTCTACTGGCGATTGGGAGTGTAGCTGGGTTTAAAAAAGGTTTGGACAAGTTCCTGGAGGAAAGGTCCTTAAACCATTATTAAGAAGGGACCCAGGATATCAATGCTTGACCTAGTACAAGCATTGCAGAACCTGTGTCTTTGGGGAAAATGCTAGGTACGTATGACCTAGATTGGCCACTGTTGGAAACAGGATACTGGGCTTGATGGACCTTGGTCTGACCCAGTATGGCATATCTTATGTTCTTATGTTAAGTGTAGGGTGAATAGGATGGGGATGATGTGATCGGATAGGTGGGCCTTGCATATTACTCTAGTTGTATATTTTGAGCCATTCGGGGGATATTTAGATCTTTTTGGTAGTTCCTTGTGGCATACTATTACAGAAGTCAAAGTGGGGTGTTATTAACGCTTGGACCACTGATCTGAAGTCCTCTATTTCAATGAGGGGTCTGAGTTATTGGATGGTCCTTAATTTATAGAATATGGTTTCTGACCATTGTTTTATGTGTGAGGTCATATTGAGGGTTTTATCAAGGATTTTACTCCTAAGTATTTTACCTCATTTTTAACTGGAAGTGTATTGTGTAAGGTGATTAATTGCGGGGGGGGGGGGGGGGTGTCTCTTTAGTAATTAATACTTTGGTTTTATTGAAGTTGATAGATATGTAATTGAATGGAGCCAGGTTTCTGTTTTTCTAAGACAAGCAGCTAGGTTGTCATAGTTGAGGTTTGTTACTTCAACTGGAGAGTACCCCATATTATCATCAGCGTATATATGATATTTTAATTTTGTGTTTTTGAAGATAGAACAAATTGGTTGGAGATATAGGTGAATAGAGAGGGCAGAAAGGACAGATCCCTGAGGGAATTCCTTGTTCTTGGGGGAAGGTTGCAGATAATTTCCTGTTCTATTTGTACATATTGGACACGGTTGGAGATATAGGACTTGAACCAGTTAAGTATGGTTCCTTTTATGCCTATTTTGTTGTCTAGAGAGGAGTGTGTTATGTTTCATGTTATCGAAGGAAGATACGATATCCAGGAAGACAAGGATGAAAGCTTGTTTTATGTCGTCTATTCCTCAGATAAGGGTGTCAAAGAATGCTATTAGGAGGGTTTCAACTCCATGAAAAGGTCAAAAACCATACTGTTGTTCATCTGATGGTTCAGTGGTGTATATGTAGGCTTGTAATTGAAGTTGGATCACTTTCTCAATGACCTTCACAACAAATGGGATACTGGCAATGGGTCTATAGGAAGTAGGGTGATTTTAGCAAAGGATCTATTTTTTAGAATTGGTTGGATTGTGGCAAGTTTAAGTTCTCCTGGCATGAATCCTTTGTTTAAGAATTGGTTCACTATGTTTAATAGATAGGGGGCAAGCTCTACTTTTGTTGCTTTAATCCATCAAACAGGGCATGGATCAAGTGGAGAGGTGGTTGAATTTATTTTTGTTATTGTGTCAAGCAGTTGTTGCTGTCAATGGGGTGGAAAGACTCCACTCATTGGGTTTAGATAGGAGAGTTGTAGCAGGGGAGAAGTCAGCTGTTTTGTGTTTTTTTTTGCTTAAGTTTGTTGGTATAGTGATTTTTCTAGGATTTGGGGGTTAATTGATATTTTGTGAGGGTTGTCATGTGGGATATAAGAAACTGTTAAATAAATAAATAAATAAATTTGGTTAGGGATTTAACTAGTTTAAATAGTTCCATTGGATGGTTAATGGCTTTGTTGAGGATTTTTGGTGTGGTGATTCTTTTTGGCATTATTTATGTCTTCTCTGTAAGGGTTAAGGTTGACATGTATTGTGATTTGTATTCTGGGGACTTCTTTGATCTCCATTTATGTTCTAAATCTTCTAAGATCTTTATTTATTTTAGCTAGGCCAGTGGTATACCCATTTTCAGATATTTTTCCTGTTGGGTCTTAAGTGGGTTGTCATTGTCTGAGCTGCATTTTTTGATTGAGGAATTCCCATTTTATTAATAATACATTAAGATTGTTTGAATTGTTATTGAGTTTAGGAATGGTTAACCTTTAGGAACCATATTCTTTATTGAAGGATCTAGGTCTTGGGTTTTGGTGGGCAGAAGGTGTGTGAGAGGATGGTTTAGGAGTGAGGTAGGGGAGCAGCGTATTATGGAGTGGTCCGACCATGGGATGGGGGTCATTTGGGGTGGATTAAAATTTGCATGTTCTATGTTTTGGGAGGAACACAAGATCTAGGGCTTTGCTTCTGGTGTGGGTGGGACATTTTATTGTTTGAGCGAATCCCATGTCTTCCATTGATTACAGAAATGTGGCTGTTTGTGTGCTAGGTGCTAGGGAGGGAAGTCAGATTGAAGTCCCCTAGCATGATGTGGGGTTTTCTTGTAGAGGAGGTGCAGGCAGATTCAAGAATAGTCATTATATTTTGGTTGTTGGTTGGGGGGTTGTGGTCTATAGATGAGGCATATGGCTATGTTTTTGTTTTCAATTTTAAGGATGTCCATCCCTTCCTGGTTACTACAAAGGCTGGGGGAGAAGTTTAAGTCTGATTTTGCTCAATATTAGGACCCCTCCACCTCTTTTACATTCCTTTGGGCAGTGGAATTTGGTGTAGCTTTGGATTTTTACTTGGTTCAGGAGGACAGAATCTGAATCTGAGGTTTCAGTTATGCAGAGGAAATCTGGCTTTCATCTGTGATAAGGTCAAAATGAGAGAGATTTTATTTCTTATGGATCTGGCATTGACTTAGGATAAATCTTAGAAAGGTAGGGGGACTTATATTTATTGGTATTTTGTCTATTGTTGCTAGGTTTATCTGAATTAGTCTTTGAGGATGTCTTATTTGGTTCAGGTTAAAATCACCTGGGAAGGAATACCTGTGTAGTTATGACTAGTGATTCTGTCTGGTGTGATGCTGTATGATTGGTATGTGGGAGGGTTTGATCAGTATGAATTAGAGGGGAGAGGGTACCTCCACGTTTATGAAATCGTGTCTATACATGGACATGCCTGCTTTTTTTCAGATGTTCTGGCTTAGATGTCCCAGATTGCACTTGGACGTCGTTTCTAAAATGCCCCTCCACATGCTCACTAATTTTTTTCTTTACAATGATTTCTATCATTTTGCCCAGCACTGACATCAGGCTCACTGATCTTTAGTTACCTGGATCACTCCTGGAACCCTTTTTAAAAATTGGCATGATGTGTACCACTCTCTAATCTTCAGGAAATATAGACGATTTAAATGATAGTTTACAATTTGCTATTAGTAGGTCTGCAATTTCATTTTTGAGTTCTTTCAGCACCCTGGGATGTATATCATCTGGTCCAGGTGATTTGCTAATCTTTTGTTTATCAAATTGCTATATTACATCATCCAGGTTTATCAGGATTTGTTCAATTCCTAGGATATATCACCTTTAAATATAATTTATGCTAAGGATAACTTCCCTACATCTTATTCAGTAAAGACCAAAGAAAAGAATTTGTTCTGTCTTTCCACTATGGCCTTGACCTCTCTTATTACCCCTTTTATCCCTCTGTCATCTAATGTTCCTACTGATTGTCTCACAGGGTTTTTTGCTATGAATATACTTGAAAAACCTTTTATAATGAGTTTCTGCTTCCACTGCAAGCTTTTTTTCAAAATCTCTTTGGTTGCATTTTCAATACCTTATATCTAACTTGCCAGTGCTTATGTTGTTTCATTTTTCATCATTTGGCTCCTTTTTCCAGTTTCTGTTTTTTGTTGACTGCAAGAGTCTCTCTGACCTCACCTCTAAACCATGTTGGCAGTCATTTTGCCTTCCTTCTACCTTTCTTAAAGCATGGAATACATCTGGTCTGGGCTTTCAAGATTGTTTAAAAATACTAAACCCTGGTCTGATGTAAACTCAAACTTTGCAATTGCTCTTTTTGTTTTTTCTTAACCATTTTACTCATTTTATCAAAGCATTTAACTTTCAAAAGGGAGACTAGCACAGTAGATTTGCTTGCTGTTCTCCCTCCAGTTTTAAATCAGATGTGATCATCGTATGATCGCTATTGCCAAGTGGCCTCAATAACATTACCTCTTGTACCAGATCTTACGTTCCACTTAGGATTAGATCTAGCTTCCTCTCACGTTGGTTCCTGAGCCAGCTGCTCCATGAAGCAGTCATTTAATCTAGAAAATTTATCTCCCTAGCATATCCTGATGTGACATTGACCCTGTTGATATGGGGTAATTGAAATCACCCATTATTACTGTTGTAAATTTTGTTAGTATTTCATCATCCATCTGTTCATTCTGGCCAGGCAGATAGTAGCACACCTCCACTGCCATTCTCTTCCCCTTTTCACATGCTTTTTGTTTCCTGAAAATCTTGTATCCTCTTTAATATGTAGCACCACCCCTCCACCAATTTGATCTGCCCTTTCATTGTGATATAATTTGTACCCTGGTTATCCTTCTTCTGCAAGGTTTCTGAGATGCCAATTATATCTAACTTTCATTCAGTGCTATATATTCTAACTCTCCCATCTTATTTTTTAGACTTCTATCATTTGCACAGGAATTTCAAAGTTTGTTTTTTGTTCATATTAACAATCTAGTTATCAATTCACAGGGGTAATTTGGAATCTTTCAGTTCTGTTCTTTACTTAAAAACACCTGGGTTACTTTTATCTTTATTGGAACACTCTGTCGAGATGTCCCAAATTCTCTGTTTGGCTAGTGTCCTTCAAAGCAGCATCATTCCAAACCATGCACTCTTAGACAACTGTTGGCGTTCCCCCATTATCTAGTTTAAAAATGGCTCCATCTCCTTTTTAAAGGTTAATGCCAGCATCCTGGTTCCACCCTTTCAGTAAAGCCAGGTTCCTAACAAATTTAAAACCCTCTCCCCTGCACCATTATCCCATCCACACATTGAGAATCTGGAGCTCAGCCTTCTTGGATCAACTCCCAAAAACCTGTGACACAAAAGCCTTAAGTTGGTTTTAAAACAGCCATAATCATTCTTAAGCTTTACAGCCAAAGGTAATGAATTCCAAAGAATGGCATGAAGTACCAGAAAGCAGAGCACCTAGTAAACTCCAAATGTTCCTCTGATCTTGGAACTTTTCCTCGGCAATTTGGTGTTAGCAGATGTCATCAGCATCTCTGGGGACCCATAAACCATCTATCACAATATCTAGGCAATGTACAGTTTACACACATACAGTGGTTTGCAAAAGTCTGGAATCACTTGTAAATTTGACGTTTTTTCAACTTCGTGACCTTATATCTTAATTTCTTTTTCCTCCAGTGGTTTTTTCTGTGTATCTCATGATAAGTGATAGATTTAGCTATTAGGGCCACCTTTTAGTATTGGTTTGGCCCTTATTTTCTGAGTTTGTTCCCCATAGTTGTCCTGTTGATAAATTTTCTGTGAAAATCACGTAATGTACATCGTTGGCCAACGATATATTATTGTAAGTATGCTTTAAAATATTATGGACACAAACCAGGTTTCCTTCAAATTAATGTATGTGGCCTTGAAAAAGGCCATTTGTATGTGTCAGTGATGGCTCAGTATTTGATGGGCCACCATTTGTTCTTGATCACCTGACTGCACCTTGTCAGCATTGAATGAACCAGTCTGACAAGGTGATCGTTGGTGACAACGTGTTTCCAAGCTGCAATGAGCGACTCAATCAACTCACGCTTTGATGTCGGATGCCTCTTGGATATTTCCAAGGCCACCTTGTGCCACAGGTTCTCGATTGGATTCAGATCTGGAGACTGGGCAAGCCAGTCCATTGAGTTGATGTTGTTCTGCTGCTTCCAGCTGATCACCTGTCTGGAGCAATGGCAGGGTGCATTGTCATCTTGGAACAGGACCTGGCCAGGAAACAGCTGGTGTGTTGATGGCACCATGCACTTTTGCAGTATGGTGATGTACTTGGTCCCATTGACCACTCCATCAATGATGTGAAGACGTCCAATGCCACTGGCAGCCATGCAGCCCCAGACCATGAACGTCAAAGGATGCTTCACAGTGAGGTTGAGACACTCAGGCTTGAATTCCTCTCCAGGAAATCTCCTCACATAGATGTGGGCCTGGTTACCAAACAGGCAGAAGGTGTTTTCATCGCTGAATAGCACATTTTCCCACATTTCAGTCAACCAGGTTGAGTGATTTCTCACCCACACAATCCGGTTGCGCCTTTGCATGTCAGTCATCAGTGGCTTATTCCATGCTTTGCAGCCCCGGAGACCAAACTGCAGGCACCGGTGATGAACTGTTGATGAGCTGACACTGACCTCACTCTTGTCTGACCACTCTCGAAGTAGCTGAGGAGAGGTCAACTTGCGATTAGTCAGTGAAATGCATCATAGTGCACGGTCTTGGTGTGATGTTGATGAACGTAGACAATCTGAGCGAGGCTTGTCCACCACTGAACCCATTCCTTTCTTCTTCTGTACAATCTTAACAACAGCACTCTGACTGCAGCCAACTTTCCTGGCTATCTGACGGCTTGAAAATCCTTCCTCACTCATAAAGGACACACAAACATGCTCCTCCAATGTCAGGGTCCAAGTCATCTTCATGGTCGATCCAGAAAGCGTATGAAATTCAAAAATTCCACGCGTTTTTATAGCTGCACTGTTGGCTGGATATCTGCATTGTGATTGGTTAGTGAAACCAGCCTCCTGATTGGTCAGAAATAACGTGTGTATATTGGATAATCTCAATCCAATTTTGACACAGGATCCACAAAAATTGCAGTAGCTATCTCCCAGTGTCTGTAAAGTAATTAAATTGGAAGCAAGAAATGCAAAAAAGTCAACTCTAATAGCCAAATGTATCCCTTTTAATGTGGTAGAAAGATGAATATGCTGGGCTAACGCAAAATTAAAAAAAAACAAAACGTTATAAAGTACGAAAAATGCAAAACTCACAAGTGATTCCAGACATTTGCACACCACTGTAATAAAATTTTTACAACAACAGATAAAACAAGTTTCATGCCTCTGCTGCCCATGTTTCTCAAAATGAAGGCATGCAAGTCCTAATTGTATCATCCATGGTGTTTTCATTGCTGGGCTGAGCCCGGTCCTGGAGCCACTGGCTATTGGGTCATGATCATAACACCCTCAAAACATATACAGTAGGAGTAAGGAATTCACACCCATTTGGGTTCTGATCTCCCTCTAAAGTCCAGTAGATCTCCAGGTACACCCAGCCTACATATCCTGCTGCTGTTCCTCTTTCCTCCCATGCTATGAAGGAACCTGGTCTATCCAATCCTGTTCAATCTCACTAGGAAACCGAGGCTGGTGCTGCTGACCCCATAAAGATGGACTAGTATGCTAAAGAGCTCCACACCACCAATGCATCTCTGGTTCTTCCCTCTTTTGACAGTAAAGACCTTCTCTTGTTACTCCTAATGCACTATTTCTGTTCAACCTCTCTATCTACAAGTGCAGGAACCATCCTCTTCCTTCTTTATGTTGTTACAATTGTATTTGTCTCATTTGTTGCCTCTTGTAATCCTGGACATCCACTTATCTCTCTTGCATCTTTTAGGTGGATGGTGATGAGAATGGCACTGGTGGCAATAGACCCTCCTGGGGAGGCTGTCTGTTTATCATAGGATGGAGAAAGGGGAAGTAGCCCCATAAACCATTATTAAAAAGGGACCCAGGATATCACTGCTTGACCCAATACAAGCATTGTGGAACCTGTGTCTTTTGGGGAAGCTGCTAGATATGTATGACCTAGAATGGCCACTACTGGAAACAGGCTACTGGGCTTGATGGATCTTGGTCTGACCCAGTATGGCATATCTTATGTTCTTATGTAAGAAGGTGGTGAAGGGACAGCAGCAACAGGTTAATATTGCTGCCATAAAACATAGCTTATAGGCTTCTCTTTAAAGAAACATGGATGGCAGCGGTTACTTGCAAAAAAAAGTATTTTAAATATCAACTTCACAGTATTTCAAAGATTTATCAGGAAGAACTGACTTTTACCATGTAATCTGGCCCTTTAAAAATACCTCCCCTTTGTTCTGGTAACTGCGCAAAGGTTTTGTGCTGACAGAGGTACCAGGACAAACAGGAGGTAAAACTGGAGGCATGCCAAGAGCAGGCAAATATATTGTGGTGGAGAAGCAGGCTCAGAGTGCAGGAAAAGAAAGGGGAAACAGTCTTTTTTTTCTAAACCCAAAGAAACTGCAGGCACAGGAAGGGTTAACACCCAAAGTAAAGCCAAAGAAGATCCTGCAGAGGAGAGCAGGGCCAGAGACACACCCAGTTCCCATGGAGACCGAGGGAGGAGATGGGAGTGGTTCGGGGGCGGAGTCAAGAGCCATAGGACAGCCCCAAACATTTAGGCAGGGAAGTTTCACTCACAAACGGATTGCACAGACGCGGAAGGAGACACAGGAAGGGAATGCACAGAGATGGGCATGGAAGGAGAAACAGACACGAGCTGAGAAGGAGGATGAGATTGAAAGCAGACACAGAGGCACTGAGACAAGCAGAGTTGTGGCAGCGCCACTGGGATGAAGGAAGCTGACCAAGGACAGGAACAGAGAGGTGAGAAGGCCAGAGGAGAGCTCGGGGGAAGATTCGTCTGAGGAGGAGATATTTTCCAGAAGCTCCTGGTCTGGCCCTTCCCAGTATAAGGGGCCTACAGGAGGACATCACACTACTGGCAAGGTGAGCCCTTTTCAAGCCTTAAAGAAGCTTTTAAATAGGGAAACCTTTTCCTGCCCTTCCCCCACTAGCTCACGTACTGAGAAGCATAATTGGGAACAAGTGAGGAAAACTTTACAGCGTGTAAAGGCTCCTCAGGCAGACGCTGAGGAGAACAAATATCTGAAAGAGCCTAGTGAGGAAGAAATGGAGCTAGGAGACACTTTTTATGAAAGTGGGGTTTCAGATATGGAAATTGAATGTGCTATCTGTGCCAAAGAAGAATAAGGAACTGAATAGGGTTTTAGTAACTGGAGAAAAACCCAGGAGTTCTTAATAAGGACATTCTATGCAAAAGCCCATAACTTTTAGCTAGGCTGATCAATGACTGCTTGGCTGATAAAGCTGCATGGTTAATGAAGCCAGAAAGGAGCTAAAAGTATAAATTGTATCTTGAAGAAATACTACTGAATTTTAAAGTCTGTTGGTGGACCAGGGAATGTTATGCTATACCAGCTGTGAAACGAACAGTGAAGTATTGTACTGCCTCCTGGGGACCGGAGAACAGACTGCTGTTGTAAAGGATTTTTACTTGTGGGAAAGGTGTGTTTAAACTAAGCCAAGCCAAAGACTGTTTAACCAGGCTTACGTTTATGACTGGAGAAGTATCCTGAACTTTATGTTTTGTAGTCTTCAACATTCTTGCCAAAGAATTTAATTTGGTTGGGAATATCTTATTTCTTGAATAAAAGAAATTTCCTGCGACCTTTGATCTTGGCTCTAATCTATTTAAGACACAACTACATGCTATTGGGCTAACTTTTTATACAAAGGACGATCGGAACCCTCTCACACTACTAGGCAACTGCTTGGCCACACGGGGGAGCTCCGACAATATTCAGCATCATACTGAATGCTGTCTGGCCGAATGCGTGTGGACATGTTAGTTGAAACAAAGAGCTAACAAAGTTATCTGGACAACTTTATCTGAATACCTTTATTCAAATATAAATTCTGCTGCAAATACAGATAATTTACTCGCTCAGTGGTTTTTTTTTTATATGAGGCTCTGTATTCCTAATTATGGCTTTCAAAAAAAAGAGATCACATTAGACTAGCGACTCCCAAACTGTGAGTCAGGAACCCAGATGGGGGTTACATCATCTGTGTTTAGGTCACAGGAACAGGTCTACTTCCCTCCCTCTGGAGTTTTACTCAGCTTGGGCCTGAAAGTCAGTGAACATTCACAGGCCCTATCCTCTGCTCCCATGTGGGCTTCCTGGCAGTCAGTATGAATACCTGGGGGGGGGACGGGACAAAGTGGAAGACTGATTGGTGTGCAGCAGACCGGCTTGTAGAGGAGCACTATTACAACCAGGGCCAGCCCAAGGATTTCTGCTGCCGCCAATTCCGTCTGGGGGAGGGGGGGAGAGGAAGGCGGCGGCGCTGGCAGTGGCAGTATTTTAAAAGTGGCGGCTTTGTGTTGCTGCTTTGTTACCCGTGGCAGGTTATGTGCTTCAGCACAGAAGCTAGTTGGAGGCCAGGTTAGGAGGCCAGGTTACTGTCGGAGGGGGGTCAGAAGCTAGTTGGAGGCCAGGTTACTGTCGGAGGGGAATCAGAAGCAGCAGGTCATGTGCTTCAGCACACATAACCTGCCGCTTCTGACCCCCCTCCGACAGTAAGTTACATCAGAGGGGAATCAGAAGCAGCAGGTCATGTGTGCCGAAGCATATGACCTGCTGCAGGCAACAAAGCTTCCCACCCAGGTTGGTCACCCTAGGCAGCTGCCTAGCTTGCCTAGTGGACAGGTCAGCCCTGATAACACATGCTGCAGAACTCTCACTGCTCCAAAGCCTCACCTACCACACAGGCTCACAACCCTGACGCTACCCTCCCCCAACAACTGACCACCAAGGGGGAAAAAAAGCACAAAATAGCATCCCCTAACCTGGCCTCCAACTAGCTTCTGCGCTTTACTTTAACTAGCCTTTCTTAAAAAAAAAAAAATCATGTGACTCAACAGTAGGGCTCTGACCACAGGCCACTGGAGATTCATGCAGAGTACTGGGGTTTGGGAACACACGTTGGTACATAGGGTCCCTTGCTAACTACTGCTGGGGCGGCCTTCATGCTTTGGATAAATTGGAGGAAGGGGATGAGAAAGGGGAGGGGAGGGGAGTGGTGTTCTGCTATTCTGTTTTCATTATCATCTAGGTTCATGTGAATTTCTAAGTGTTCAAATTAGGTCGTATTGGATAACAGTTTAGGAAGCACTACATTAGACTTTACAGTATGCAAAATAAGCAATGCTTTCTCCCAGGTATTCGACCATCCCAATTCCTTACTCTAACTTTAGATTTATCATTGTTGCTATCCTTGGCTTACTTACACTAGCTTACAGCTTCTCATCTGTTGCAATTGTTGTTCACCATGAACCTTTGTGTGTTGTTGGCAAAGCATTAAGGAAGTAATTTTATAACAAAGCATAGCTAGTATAAGAATATTCATCCCTCTGTGGGTACCAGCAAATTTCTATTACCTCAGGGAATTTGTGTGTGTACTTAAATGCAAACCAATCCCAGCCCCACCCCTAGAAATTGTTCCACTCATTTTAGGTGAGTTTATACATAAAGGGGCTGTATGCATCTAACTTTATGTGACTAGCAGGTATGTGCAATTCTATTAGTGCCGATTTCCTTGCATAAGGCACAGGAATGGCTTCTTTTTTTAAAATTCTATTTTATTCATTGTCCTTTAAATCCACAAACATTAGCGATAAACAACCACAGCAGCAGTTTCCAAAACATCTCAAAATGATTAGATATGTGGCCTTTCAAACTGGCCTCTAGATATAAAGTGCAATGCTTCCTCGTAACTGCTGTCACATGACCCTGCATCTTGTGAATGATTCTTACCTATACATCATTTCCTGGTGCTGACTTATCTTGCACAGTGGATAGGAAGGATTCTTGACACACGCTGATCATTACTCTGATCAATTTTAGGGTGGAGGATACTTTCCTGAAGACTGAGCCTTTCAAAATTTACAGGAATACCATATTTTCTTCTTACGAGAAAACTCTTAAGCTAAAATTATAACAAATATATAGCTAGGGATGTATAACTAGAATTGATGCTATCATAGTTGATATCAGCACAGTAAAATAATACCTGGTTCTTCTGCAGAATACTTTACAGCATTTAAAACATAATGTGTATCATTAATAAACATATTCATTAAAAAGGTGGAATGCCACACCTTTTAGTTTAAATTTAAAACACAGAAGATAACTTTCTGGTTACATTTCATACCCAGCAGAGAGCTTGTATTTTAAATTTAATAGTCACTCAGGGCCTAGTATCAGCAAAGTACTTTTAGTTTAAATTTAAAACACAGAAGAGAGCTTTCTGGGTAAATTTGGAACCCAGCAGAGAGCTTGTAGTTTAAATTTCATAATAAGTCAGAGCCTAGCAGCAGCAAAGATCTATAATTTAAATCAAATCAGAATATAACTTAGCATAAAAGGCAAAACAGGGTCAGTACTCTTTGAGAAACAAATAAAGTCTTCTAGAGTCCTTTACAAAGAGGCCTTCTACCTAGGGGGCAAGAGACCTGTGAAACTTTTTCAATAGGTGTTAACACCAGGTGGCAGGTCAAAAGGCCATTTTGAAAGACTCCTTTTATCCAAGCAAGGACTGTTAATCACCCAGGAAGTTGGTCACAGCTTACCTTAGCAGCACAGGCATAAATAGCTCAACCAGAGCTCTGTGATCCTCAGTCTTGATGGACTAGAAAAAGGGACTGCTACTTCTGGAGAGAGATCTGCAATTGTGAGTATATACTTCTGGGAATTTTCTGAAAGGACTTCTTTGTATTAAATCTATTTAATCTGTGAACCCAGTGTTTTTTGTTAAATCAGTCAGGGCCTTGTAGCAGCAGTTTAAGTTTAAATTTAAAACACAGAAGATAACTTTCTGGTTACATTTCATACCCAGCAGAGAGCTTCTATTTTAAATTTAATAGTCACTCAGGGCCTAGTATCAGCAAAGTACTTTTAGTTTAAATTTAAAACACAGAAGAGAGCTTTCTGGGTAAATTTGGAACCCAGCAGAGAGCTTGTAGTTTAAATTTCATAATAAGTCAGAGCCTAGCAGCAGCAAAGATCTATAATTTAAATCAAATCAGAATATAACTTAGCATAAAAGGCAAAACAGGGTCAGTACTCTTTGAGAAACAAATAAAGTCTTCTAGAGACCTTTACAGAGGCCTTCTACCTAGGGGGCAAGAGACCTGTGAAAAATTTTCAATAGGTGTTAACACCAGGTGGCAGGTCAAAAGGCCATTTTGAAAGACTCCTTCTATCCAAGCAAGGACTGTTAATCACTCAGGAAGTTGGTCACAGCTTACCTCAGCAGCACAGGACAGGGTACTGTATAGCAGCCCTCTTTTAATAAGTGCTATTTTCCTCCCTCCCTCCCCAACACCCACCCACCACTGGGATAGTCGTAGTTTTATAGGTACTTACACATCTTAAAGGAAAGGAGGTGCTCTCAGATGAAGGTCGTTATCCAAATCAGTCATACACTAAGGACCTGAGATTAATTAATCTTCAGGTGAACAAGGTATATTAAATGTATTAGGTACAGTTTTATTAGTATAAACATCCATATCAACCCTTAGTAAGTAAAGAACTTAAAGATCTAAACACAAGCTTAAAACTAAGATGCATACAGCAGTCCAGCAGCGAGATGGGGGCTTTCCAGTCTTTTGCATTAAGTGTCACATGTATGATTTTCTCCCAGTTGGTGAGAGGTCTTACGTGTGCACTAGGTGCAAGAAGCTCTTTGCTCTCAGGGAATGAGTCCGTTCTCTAGAGGCTAGAGTAGCAGACTTGGAAGACATAAGAAAGACAGAGAGGTACATAGACGAGACCTACAGGGATATAGTCCTGAAGTCCCACCTCCAGTCTGGCAGCATCCCTGTTGCCATGGAGGAAAGAGGTCACGTGACAGGATAGCATCAGCCTGGTGTGGCAGGAAGTGATCCTGTAATTAGGACCTGTCCTCCAAGTGATGTAAAACCCTCTCGCAATGAGAAAGTTTCTCCAGGGCCAAGTGCCCATGAGGGAAGGGTTAGGACAGCCGTTATAGTTGGTGATTTGATCATTAGGCATGTAGATAGCTGTGTGACTGGTGGACATGAGGATCGCCTGGTAACATGCCTGCCTGGTGCGAAGGTAGTGGACCTCACGCGCCACCAAGATAAGGTCTTAGATAGTGCTGGGAAGGAGTCTGCTGTCTTGGTACTTGTTTGTACCAATGACATAGGAAAATGTGGTAGGGAGGTTCTGGAGGCTAAATTTAGGCTTTTAGGTAAGAAGTTGAAATCCAGAACTTCCAGGGTAGCGTTCTCCGAAATTCTTCCCGTTCCACGCGCAGGACCAAAAGGCAGGCAGAGCTCCAGAGGCTCAATGCGTAGATGAGACAATGGTGCACAGATGAAGGTTTTGGATTTGTTAGGAATTGGGGAACATTCTGGGGAAAGGAGGGGCTCTTCTGAAGGGATGGGCTTCACCTTAACCGGGATGGAACCAGGCTGCTGGCATTAACCTTTAAAAAGGAAATAGAGCAGATTTTAAACTAGATAATAGGGGAAAGACGACAGTCACCCAAGAGCGCATGGTTTGGAAGAATGTATCCTTGAAGGATACTACCAAAAGCAGAGAGGTTCCAAAAAAGAGTAAAGTAGCCCAAATGCCCTTGAGTATGGAGCAGACAGAGCTTAAAGATCCCAAATTACCCATGCCTACCAATAGCCAGATTAATATGAATAAAATACAGGGGCATGTTTACTAAACACCGTTGCTGTGCGGGTTCCCGTTAGTGTGCGGGTGCCATATAAGGAGTGGGCGGGCCAGGCCGAAAAACGGAAAAAGGGACCGTACCTGTGCGCAGCACGCTAATGTGCGGGTCCCACATTAGCGCGTGGGAAGGCTAAGCGGGGCATTGCCGGGCACATAGAAGAGCACAGCCGTAGCACAATGTTGAAGACAAAAATCAATGGTGCAGGGGCCATGGGTTCAATCCCCCAGTGTGCGCAACCAAAGGCGGCAGGGTGAGGCATGAATAGTAATGTTGAAAAAGCATTTCAGGAGGCATACCACATTTGGGCGGCTGTGGGTGCTGCGGTGGTACGTTTGTGCGGAAGTAAGTAATATTTTGTGTCATGAGGCTATGCGCTGTAAAATCTGTGGTGCATTATGCGGCGCGCTGTACGTCGCTTGCGTTTCGTGCGGCATTAGGCTGTGCGCGGGGCATCATTTGCGTTTTGGGCGGCAGTAGGTGGTGCTGTGTTAGTTGTGGACGGCATGAGGCGGTGGGAAAATGTCCATACACAGGACCCGAGACGTAGCACAATGGCAAGACACCAACCAATGGTGCAGGGGCCACGGGTTCAATACCCCATTGTGTGCAATCCAAAAAGGCTGGCAGAGGCATAAATAGTAATGCTGAAACAGAAAGTTTATGGAGGCACACTAATTTTGGCCGTCTCCAGGCGTCGCGAATGAAAGTTTGTGCGGCAGTAACTAATTTTGAGCGTCATTATGCGTATCGCTGGCAGACGTGGGATGCCACGCCGTCGTCAATAGCACAATACATATTACGGTGACAATGCATACCTACTACGTCTCAGTCCAATTTGTATTCCTTTTATACCATAGGTTGTGTGCACATGCATGCCTTGACCGTGGCCAGAAGAGTTGAGACTCGGACCGTTGTTGCCGGGGTGTTCATACTGTCATGTATTACTGCACACATGCCATTGCCTGTCATTTCGTAAATGCATACGATTTGTTCATTGCCCCTTGGCTGCAATACACCGATGTACACATAGGCCCAATAGCACATGTTGGCCAGCTCCAGGGTTACAGCAACACTATCTTGGGCATTCCACGTTCCCACCCCCTTATACTGTGCACATTGGGGGAGGCTATGTGCCCATTGGCCCTGTCCTTGGCAGGGATGTCATGCGTGTCCCGCCCCTCCATGGCACACATGTGTCAGAGGCACACATGGGTGTCAGGTGTCTGTACGATGCTGCTCTGTACCAGCAATTGTTTAGGTGGGAGATATTAACAGCAGCATTACCTGTGGCTACCCATGTCCGATTTCTATGCACACATGTTTATCCCACAGCTACGCATGTGGTGCTGGTAACATTATGATGGCCATGGCTACGTTACATGTCCAACCAGGTGTATGGACCTGTCCCATGCTTGCGTACATGTTGTGTGTGTGAGGTAAACACGTGACCAGTGAGGCAGGGTCATAAACTTTTTATTGACCAACAATAAAACACACAATGGGCAACATGCCCAACATTATCAGGTGCATAACGTGGGGGCGGGGGAAACACAGCACAGCAGAGGGCACACAGGGGCATCACAGGTGCCAGCCATGGTACCTGTCACGCTCTCCGGCAGGTGGCCATCGGGATGCCAGATGCACCACATCAGTGGCCACCTGCCGAACAGCCCCAGTCAGACACTGCAGGGCGTGGTACACGACACGGATGTCGCGTCGTACGTCATCCAGGGCCACAAACACATCGTGGATACACCTGCCAGCACACAGACACACATTGGCTGTGGTCTGTGTGCTGGCATTAGCATGAGGTGTGCCAGTGGCCCTGGATGCCGCAAGATTGTGCACACGTCCATGCCGTGCAGATGCCTGCAGTGCCGGACTGGTGCCCCGGTGGCCCTCTGCTGGGCTGTGTTCCCCCCCACCCACCTCCAACCCCTCCCCGCTCCCTCCACTCCCACCCCCCACCCTCCCTGCCCAGACAATCACCCCAACTCCCCCCTCCCTGCCCGCGCCCCTGCCCCCATTGCCCCTCTCCCCTGCACCCCCCATTGTCCCATCTTGGCGCTGCCCCTGGTTAGGGGTGTGGCTGCTGCCATCCGCCTCCACTCCCCCACATCACTGGAGGAGGACACCACCACCACATCTGCCCTCTCAGGGCCTGCATCTTGCTGCTCCTGCTGCTGACACATCCCTCTGGCCTGGTCATCCTCCTCCTCCTCCTCTGTTGTGCGCCGGGTGGTGGGCCTGCGTAAACAGTACGCAGAGGTGTGTGGGGAGGCGTCGCTGGCATCACTGTCTGTGAAGGATGACATACATCAGGGCATGTCCATGTGTGACACATACCGAATGTGCAGATACAGGCGAGAGACAGGCTGGTGGCCCTATGGCCCACCTGAACCTGTGATTTTGCCCTCCAATACTCACCATCGTGGTGGTGCTCCTGCTCCCTGCAGGCACGTGCCAGGAACTCGGGGTGGTACTGGCGAAGTTCGCGCCCCTTCTTCCTCAGGTCCTCCACCTGTGGATATGCAAACGTTGTCTGGTGTCAACACATACCACCTGTCACTGGGGCTATGGGTAAACATACTTTGCCTTGTCTCACCCGCATCATGCTTCTCCCACACCCCTGCTGTTTGTGGCATGTAGAGCATAGTAACGCGCCTCCAGCAGTCAGTCCCTCCCATATGTGCGAATAGGTTAGCACATAGGTGTCACAGCGGTATGACATGAGCATAGCGTACATCCACCTGCACTGTCATGTAGGGCAGCACACAACAGCATCACACGGTGACTGCATGCTGCTCCTCACCCATATCCCCAGAACACCACACCACAACGGTGGACTGGTGGGAGTGACAGTGAGAGACATGGGTGGAGACGAGTGGCCATAGGTGGGACGTCACAGAGACAGAGGGGATGAGGGGGGGGAATAGATCACCTAGGGGACATGGTGTGCATTGCAGGTCATGTCCCTGCTGTGCAATGACAGCAGCTGTCAAAGGTGTGTGTGTCTGATGTTTCCTGGAACAGGCAGGACATGGTGACCGATGGAGGTGACCAACTCTGAGCCATTGCCACTGTCTGATTCCCACAGTGTGTGTCCCCTGTGGGGCAGCTCACCTACACAGTAGGCTTCTGGGTCACCCCCTATGGGTGTTGCCCGGTGACGGCCATGTGTGTGTACTTGGTGTTTCACAGCATCATCATGACACATCGCATCCCTATGTGTCTGTGCCCTCATGTAGTCTCAGGTAGGTGCATATTGGGGCTGTGTAATACACAACCCGCCTGTTGCAGTGCCCCCACTTGTACCCCTTGTAAGCTAGTTTGCAAATCTCCCACAAGGCATGCTGGGGTTATATTCTGGGGTTTGTCCTCACGTTGTGTTGTACAGGGTAGGTGTGTTTGGGTCTTTTGCATGGGCCACCTCCCATGGTTGACAGTGTCCAGGCCTCCTATGGTGTGTCGCAACACACATGCATGCGGGGACATGGGGATCATGAGCTGTCCCATATCTGTTTCAGTTGTTTGCAGGGGGGTGGGGATGTACCTGACCAGGTGCTGGGATGTCCTCTGGTTGCTATTACTACTGTACAAGCTACGGCTGGGTGTTTTCCAGATGTGTTCTAGTGTGGAACATGTACATTTCTCACAGGTAGAGGTGGGTGTGGGGCATGATGGCCATATGACTGCTTGGCTAAGTTTGTGCTGCACAGTGTGTAGTCATTGTTGGCCTTCCATTTGCTGGGTAGTACTGTTTGGCCCCCCTGGCCAGGACAGACCTGTCAGCATCCACCTCATGGATCCTTGCTGTCACTTTGTCCATGACAGTTAGACACACATACAGTGGGTGTAGCAGACATTGTCGTGTGACAGACATGTCACTTTCGGCGGCATATGCCACAATGTCAAGGGCAGGGACTCACCCTATGTGTCCACACAAGCCCAATGATACCCTGTTGCCATCATTTGCCCTCGAAACACGCATTACTGACAGGCGCTACCCATACCTCCCCCATGTCATATGGGAGGGCCACATCTAGGTGCTCTACATGTTCGTCAGACACCATCCACGCCGTCCCCTGCAACATTGTTTGGGTCAGTATCCTGTGTGAGAGCAGGGATCCATGGCACACACGGCAGCCAAGGCAGCACTGTTCATACGCCACTAACAGAGTGTCTGACGACATGTAATCTGTGACATTGTGTTGTGAGCATAACCGCCTACACCACAATGGGGTGCACAGGGGGCTTTCAATTTGGCACCACAGGGAACGTTTAACGCTGCATAGTTATTATCTCAATATGTGCCATGTGGGTAGGGTTTGGGGGGTATATCCCCTCCTGTTCAGGGTGCTATCCTGTATGTCTTGATGTCCAGCCAGGGTGACACCCTCCCTTGGCGTATGTGGATATTGATTGGTTGTCAGCCGCATGTCCCCTGTGTTGTACCTCATTTCTGACTGCAACTGAGTGGAGCATGGCCACAGGCCAGGGCAGCCCCCAGTGGGTCTGATCGTAGGGTGGGACAGATTTCCTTTTTGGACATGCAGGCACCCTCTTGCAAATTACATTACTCTACTCTGAGCTGTCCCATTCACTAGGCACCTAGGTGGATTGGACATATATTGTCCCTGTGGTTTTTGTGAGCGTGCGGTTTGGGGACACAGGTGTGTAGTGCCAGAGGTTACATGGAACCAATGTGTCCCGCACAATAAACATCTGCATTGATGGTCCATATGCCCATGCTGTGCGCCAAAACATTGTGTGTGCCAATGACACAATAAGTGTGGCCTGGGGTGTTGTCCGGTGCCCTGGTGTATTAGGGATGTCTGCAGGCCCGCATCTTTGGCACATCAATGTGTGTGCTAGTGACACCTGCTATGCCGTTGCAGTTGTCATGGACACATCCCATGCCCCAATGCACAGCACGTGGTGTTATGACGCATGTCCCGCCTCCCCACTGGTATTGTGGTTACTGACTCACTTTGTTGGGCCTGGTGGTCACACCAGAGCTGTTGTGACAGACTGCATTTGTCAGTGCCACTGCCAGGGCATCCCGATGTTGTGCAGATTGTGGCCCTCTGTGATCATGCCACATTATGTTGGTCAAGATGTGATGCACAGGACACATGGCGCTCCACAGGGGAAATGGCTACCAACACAGCCACATTGTGGGGTGGGGGGGGGGTGGTGCGCATGGCTGGGCGGCTCGGTCAGACACCTCCCCTGGATGCCATCCCACTGGTCACTCATGGTGACAGGTCACATGTAGGCCCTTGGCATTCAGCACACTAGGCATGGCTGACAGTGACCAGAGAGTAATTGGCACACCTGGCTCATGTCCTCCGGCACATGGTGTGTTCTCCATGCTGATGGCATGGTTTGGCCCTATGCATACATAGTGTAGCAACGTAATAGTGTCATTCTCACTGTTCCCCTGGTATTGTCTGTGGATCATGTCCACACAGCTACTAGTGCTGGGGTATCAGATACACCAGTGTCGCCGTTCGTGGGGACCTCAGCAGAGACACACACAGGGGTTGCTTTAACATGCAGGTGTATTGCACTTAGACGGACACAGAGATGACATATTTGCGTGACATTATGCACTGGGGAGCAGCACTTGGGGTTTGCATCAGGGCAGGCCACATGAGCTGTGGGGTACTCCCATATGCTTTTATAGTGGATGGTGGGGAGCAGTCGCATGCTGTCTTCCACACTGCATCTCAGACAGATATGGGTCACGGCATTCATGCTTTTTCCAGGTGATTACCTGTCCCCAGTGCCACATACATGCCTCAATGTGGGTGTGGACATGTGTGCAGTGACACCTATGTGCAATGTCCGTGTCTCCCTGAGCGCATGGGGATGTTTCCCTTTGGCACCCTTGACAGACATGGCTTTGCCATGCCTCATTTGTTTGGCCAATGTGCATGTCCATGCAGAGGCCTTAAAACCAGTAGGTATTACCTTAGATACATGTGTGGTCACATTATCTGTACATGTCATGCACTCCAAACGCAATGGCACCCTGATCTACCGGCAAACATGTTTGTTCTCACATACATGTGACATTGGGTGGTTTGCCCTATGCACCGTGGCAGGGGGCAGCTCCATGACACGTGGATATCTACATGGCCATGGATGTCCTTACCTGACCCACCACATGAGTTGTGTGTCCTGTATGTCATAGGGCTACTGATAGCTACATCAGACCTACCTTGCCGACTGTTAGACACAGCATACTGGCGACGGTGGACATGCATCTGTCACCTTCCAGCCTCTCCAGTGTTGTTATGTTCCTCTGACCTGTGTCCTTGCGGGTTATATGAGATGTGCCTGCACACACTACGGGCAATGACACATTACACGGATATGTGCTTTTTCTGCCCCTGTACATGTGTGGATTATAGGCTGTTGTGTGCAACCTGGATGTGTGTCTGGAACCCCCCAGGGGCATCTGTGAGGTACATGTACAGAAAGGGTCATTGTGCCTGGGTGCTTTTGGGGAGGGGAAACCTAATTCTGCATACATAGCTGTGGACATGTCCCTCTCGCAAGGCTTTTGACGTCCATCCCGAGGCTAATGTGTGATAGATGTTGTTGACGCACATCCGTATCTGCATCTACCATAACATGTCCATACGTCTACAGTGCGTGTGTTGGACTATGTGCCACATAGAGCGAGTGTGAGGTGCAACCAGACTACTATACCCTATGTGACAGATCAGACTAACATACCCTCTGTTACAATCAGGTATCAGCCACCAGGGTCTTGGGTGTCCTAGGGCACATCATCACCAAGATACAGCATTGCAATATGGTGACACCCTGGATGCCATGTGCATGAGTCAGGACTGCATGAGGTACAGATGATTGACTTAACGCCATCCTCACCCTGCACCATATCACCAGGGTGACTGTGGCACACTGTGATGGGCTGGGCAGACAACTGGGGATTGGTCGATGTGTTAGCCTACACTGGCACATCCATACAAATCTCCAGGGTGATTGAGAACCCATTTGGATGGCCTCTCAGCACTCCTGGAGGTAAGGGGGAGGCTTGCAACTGCAATAGGACACAGATCCATATCTCCAGGGTGCTGGAGGACCCACTTGGATGGGCTCTCTGCACATCTGGAGGTAGGGAGAAGGGTTCAAACTACATTAGGACACACAACCCTAGCTCCAGGCTGCTAGAGAAGCCAATTGGATGGGCTCTCTGACCTCCTGGAGGTGGGGAGGAGGGTTCAATCTACATTAGGACACAGATCCATATCTCCAGGGTGATAGAGGACCCACTTGGATGGGCTCTCTGCACACCTGGAGGTAGGGAGAGGGGTTCAAACTACATTAGGACACAGATCCATATCTCCAGGGTGATAGAGGACCCACTTGGATGGGCTCTCTGCACACCTGGAGGTAGGGAGAGGGGTTCAAACTACATTAGGACACAGATCCATATCTCCAGGGTGATAGAGGACCCACTTGGATGGGCTCTCTGACCTCCTGGAGATATGGGTTATGTGGGGTTGAGTGGCTCTCTGGACCCCTGAGGGGAGGGGGATGTATTATACCACATTTGTATACGACCCTGGGCACCTGTGTGCGTCAGGGCCCTTGTGCTGACGGTTCCACGACCCCTGATGGTTGCCCCTATGTGTTACCCTCCAGATGCAGATACCGCCATCAGCACATGGTGATTCTGGACACTCCTTAGGCAGATGGTTGGCCTAGCTGTGTTACAGTGGTCTGTAGTGCATCAATACCAGCAGCTGTCATGACGCCAGGGGGTCATCATGCCCTCTGTGGCCACATGGATCTGGAATTGGCTACATGGGCAACCACTCAGATGTGTTACACAATGCATATGGCATGTGGTTACCCTGCTACACGTACGTTATCTGGACTACTTACACACAACAGCATGGACAGCTGACATTAACCCTGTCTGTGTATATGGTTTTGTGACCTGTGCCCATTCACTTACCTCACGTGGGTGGTCTGCCTCACGATTGAAGCGCCTGGTCACCCTCTCCCAGGCCCTCAGCACCTTCCCCATGTTTCTCCTCCTGGAGGGCCCTGGGAACAGCCGTTTTTGTATTGGCCCAATAAGGGAGGCCAGGAGGCACAGCTCCCGATGGCTGAATGCAGGCTTCCTGCTTCTCGTCGCCATTTTGTTTTGTGGGCGTGTAGACGCGCGCGAACGCTAAGGACGCAACTTCCGCATTTGCGCGTATCAGAGCACGCACGTGCACGCCGCATGGCTGCGGCCCTCATCACTGCTTGCCCTTGCGTTCCGCATTGCTGCGCGCCAGAAAAGTGCAAAGATTACCGGCACGCAGCATTCATACACATTTCTTATATTTAACAATAGAAATAGGTTTCATGTTCTTGGCATACTCACATAGCTACAAGGTATCTCTCATGTCCCTATAACAGACTTTAATTATTGTGGATTTCACTTGTTCACACAGTGTGGTCTTGAACCTCTGGACACATATGCACTGATTCCTGGGCCATTGTCAGATGCGGTGTGCTATGTGTGTCACATAGCAGGTAGTGCTCTGACACTGATAGCAATGGGTGCAAACAGACCATCAGCGTCAGGGGTCAAGCAACCTGGTGATATGGGGTTATGTGTGTTAGTGGGCTATGTTCTGTGGTGACTCACCATGTACAGACAGCAATGATGTGGTGGTTGCCATAGGTGTTTTGAGGGGGTTCATATATGTGCATTACACACAAAACGTAGGTTGTGTGTTAGACATTAGGGGGCAATGTGGTCAGCATGTCACCACAATCCACATTAAACTGTGGTATATCTGCTGGCATACAGTCCTGGGGGCTGAGATATAGCACAATGGTGGATACATTGGCTGCTTAACCTGGCATCATGGGTTACATCTTCCTTTTGCGCTCTGGAGTGCCTGTCTCAGGCAGCTCACATTATCATACTTTGTTACAACATTGGGCATGGTGCTTTCCATGTACATCTATGCTGTGCACAGCATATATTTTCATACTTTGCAACATTATTACTTGGCCCAGAGCCCTTTCTGCATTACAGAGGTGCTGCTGGTGGCAAGACACTCACACTGCTGCATACATCATGTGTCATACACCATTCTCACTGATGGGGCAACACAACCCTGGTAACAGCAACACACAGTCTGCATGATTGCCTCTTTGGCCAGCCAGGCATCTGTTGTTAGCAATCTAGCTGTGGCCCACACCTAACCTTGCTGCATGGGGAGCCAGAGGTTGCATACTTCCATAAACAGTGGGTTTATTGGTGAGTGCAGCCAATGACAAGTCCATGACTGTGGGCTACTGGTGGTTGTTTGGAGATCCTCACAGTGCTGTCAGCAGCAGGTGCTCCACAGACCACCTTATAGGGTGTACCTGGGTTAATGCACTGTGATGGTGTTTAAGTTGCCAGTACTAGAGGACATTACCCACGTTCCAGGCCTGACAGCCCCCATGGACCTTGGAAAAACATTTGCCTAATGTGACACTGCCTTGTTCAATGTATGTTGGTTTTCAGAACGTTTACCCGCACTGCTGCTGACTGGTGGAGTCTGTGGGCCACTGTCAGGATATATAAAATGCTTTTCTTGTATAACCACACTTTGGATTTGAACCAACAACCTTTTGTTTCTGAGGCATTGCAGTCACCACTGGACTACAGCTCTGGGGCTGCGATGAGTTATCTGGCTGTCTGCAATATAACCTATGCAGACTTTGTGCTGCAGTTAACAGGGTGGGGCCAATCCACTCACACCCATGATGCACTGCACATGCACAGCAGCAGTCTACTAATGGTCCTACGATAGGGTGTGCAACCACACAGCACCTGGGCATATTTTTGGGCACGGATCTTCTGTGTTGCAGGTACAGAGTGGGTACAGAACCTCACAGTGTGTGTGGCTTTTACTCACCCTGAGTGTGAGGTGAGACACACAGCACCTGTCCTGGCTGAGAACGCCAGGAACATCAGATCAGCTTGTCAGATGATGTTTGATAGGTTGACATATCAGACACACATACAGTCCTTCTTCAAGCATCTGTATCTCCCTGACCCATCTGGGCTACAATGCTCACCCAAGGGTGCATATCCTTTGTGGGTGCCCTGCTCTTCCTGATATATGTGAAGGGGTTGTGGGGGTGAGGGAGATTTCTGGCCACATTGGCTATTTGTGTCTGACCACCTGAACATCCCTGTCAAACACAGTTTGCACAATATTATGATATGCACATTCTGTAGCCCAACTACAGTGCTAGCAGTTGCAAGCAACCTCATTCCACCTGTCGTACACAGACCCTACAGGTCACTCTCTGCAATTTCAAACATATCCATATGTCTAGATCAGGCAAACAGACAGTAGAGGCAGAGCCACACAGCTCAACCAACGCCATCTGACATTTTGCAGCAGAGGGCACAGTGTGTGCCCAGCTACTGACCCTGCAAGGTGTTCCAGCCAGACACATGTTAACTGCTTTCAGGCCGCTTGACAGTCCATGGTGCATGCTACCAGGGAGACTCTGTGCACCCATAACTGAGATGTGAGCACAGCCACCATGCAGTTGACTCAGTGATTGGGCCCCATATATACAGGACCCATAAAAATCACATGAGAGAACTACTGTATGGCAATATGTTGTAACCTAGCCATGGCGTGGTCACTGATCGGTCGGGGTGAGGGTTACCTCCTCACAGTACATGCTATGGGCACCATGTCTGTGGAGGTGATGGCACAGCACAACATGGTCCTAGGCATGCACATTTGCCCTGTGTAGCTGCATCCTGCTCCTGCCACCCTGTCTGTTCTATACCCAGAGTACTTTGCTCCTCATTATGCACATTTGCAGGCCAATACTGGCAACGGTGCTATCATTGTGGGCTGTGGGAGGTGTTGGCAGCCGTCACACACTGGATCAACAGACACACACTCCCAAACCTAGGACAGCATTGAGACGATGTACTGTTATGTAGGAGCAGAGACCAACGCAACAGTAATGGGCACACTGGGGGTATGGCAACGTTGGGGTACACTTTTGGTGAAATGTTCCAGGCTGTTAATCTCTGGAGGGCACATGACCTGACACACGTTGTACATACATCTGAGACGTTGGTCTGTTACAGCTCGATGATCTGCTTATGCTTGGCATAGGCATTTCTAACACTCACTGCTCATACCAGGCTTCTGATATGCGTGTGATGTATCGCCATGTGTAGCGTGTGATTGGTAATGTCTGCACATACTAGTTTTTGGAGGGGCACACAGGGCCTGACATCCTGCCACTGCATTGGTCCTCAGATATTAGGGCCTGCAGGTGCAGGTGTTTCTGCCCCTGTTGGCCACTGCTCTACGGCAGAATTTCAAAAAGCCAGTCAATATGGCACACACACTGGTCAGGTTTTCATGATGTCCGTGATGAGTATGCCTCTCAGACAGATGCATACCATGGTGGTGTTCACTTAACTTGCAGCACACGCATCTATATTGGATACATCAGCGAACATGAGTGTTCTTTGTCCCTGCATGGCTGCATTTGGGGGACTGTGCTGTGGGTGAGGCATATGTTTATGTGGTGTGGGCTGTTTATTGTAAAATACGTTGTCTTGACCAACGCTTATGTCATCAGCAGGGGAATTCCAGTCTATACTAACAGGTTTTCTGCATGGAAAAGAATATGGGGAGTGGGATGGCAGGTGCCCCAGCTGAGATTTGAACCTGGGGCCTTCTGCTCTTGGGGCACTTGCTATGTGTACTGCACCACCGTCTTAGCACAGCAACAGTTCATTCCCGGGGGAGTTCATGGCTGTTTGTCACACAGTGGCTGTCTGGTGATGGTGGCTAGGGCAGCATCTGCTGTGGTGCAGCAGCCACTGCCCCCTCTGCCAGCAGTAGGCGTCCAACACCATGATAAAGTGGCCTTATATTGGGGACAGCATCACAGCTAACTGCATTGTGTGTACTCTGCTGTAGCTGTTGTACATTTCTGAGGGGTATGAGCTACTTATTGTAAAATAGCAATCCTCAGAACATGCTTTTGTTCTCTGCAGGTGGGGTTTTTATTCCCTATAACGGTTTACTGGTGGATAAAATATGTGCACTGTGTTGCCGGTGGCCCCAGCTGGGAGTTGAACTTGTTATCTTTGCCTCCACAACACACTGGCTGTGTCCCCTGCACCACACTGCGGACACAGAGTCAATGTAGACCCTGCAAATAGCATGTCTGCTTGTCCTAGCGGCCCTTTCTGTTGTGGGCCACTGCACCCACGTGTCAGGGGCTCTGGCTCCATCTTCTCTGGCCACCTGCCACTGGCCCCACTGATACCAGTACACCTCTGCTAACATGCTGCAGGCCCTGCTAGTGCTGGTGCCACTCAGTTGTTGAACATCCACTGTGCATGTACGCAACTCCCTATGCTGAGCATTATGGGTTTGGGGTGACTACCTAGTCCTCCACACATCCCCACAAATCACACATGCTGTTGTGCAACATGTGCATGCCCTAGGGGAAATCACCATTGGTGTGGGGACACCTGCTCTCTCCTTCATCAATGTTGACTCATCCACATGTTATGCTGCATGAGCCGGGAACCCTTCCAACATGCCTATTTTTTAGCCCTGCCTTTCTTGAGAGTGTATGTTGATGTTTCACATTGCTGTGACCATTAGCCAGGTTGGTCGTCTTGTGTGGTACGATCAAGTAGTTTAGCAGCCCTGGGCGACACACCAGTCCTGGGAACAGTACAGGCATGGGTATGTTACACATAGCTGTTGGGGGTCACCCACCCAGGATGTACACACTGTCAGATAACAGACCTGCTGCACACATAACCCACATCTGAATGATTGTCATGTGGTGCTCAATGGGCAGAATGTACTGAGCATCTACATCCATATTTCACTGTGTTCAATGGAAACATTAGATAGCTGTGTACCATGTCCCCAGGTGTGGGGTGGCATTTGTGACGTATGCAACTGCTACTATTGGGGGTTACAGGCAGGGCCCACTGTCCTGCCTTTCCAGGATGCATTGTGCAATGCGGCCTGTGGGTGTGGGTGTGTCAGGGCCTGTTGGCTGGTGCTTTTCATCGGGCCTTCCCACATCATGTCATGGTGTGGCAAACACTGTTGTGGTTTTATGCTGTCCCTCATGGATATGCATGTGCTACATCTGCATGACATGAGGGTGGTACATAGATATGCAGCACAGTCATTTGTATTAGAGGCAGCATGGAACCTGACTGGTGTGTGGTCCTCCAGGACTGCATTTGGGATACTCTGCTCTAGGTGATCACCCTGTTCATGGTGTCTGTGCTTGGGATGGTAAATGTTAAGGGTTTTACTGATGCCACTGTCCTCTGCCTTAAAGGTTTTGCTTACTACCACGGTTTATTTGTGTGTAAAATATGTGGTCATGATTGGCAATATCCCCAGCTGAACTTTGAACCTGTGACCTTCTGTTCTTTCATACACTTTCTGTGTACACTGCACCACCGTGTATCCACAGCTTGGCTGAGTTCCCTGGGATGTCCATGACTGTACATCCAACAGGGCCTGTCTGTTACAGTGGACGGTGGCAGCCTGCACCTGGCTAGTCAAATGTCTGCTGTGGCTGGCAGGCACTTCCCTCTACACCATCTGTACAGTCCCACCTACATGCTAGCATGTCCTTCTCTTAGCATAAGCATATGGCCTGATTGAGTGGAGCCACTCCAGGACTGCATTTGGGCGACTCGTATGTGGGTGATGACCATTGTTCTGATGTGTGTGCGGTGTGGGGTAAAAGAAGGATGTTTATGTTCTCTGCAATAAAGGGGTGTCTTTCATATCTCTGTTTAGTGGTGGGTAATATATTGGCATGTGCCCAAGATGGGATTTGAACCTGTGACCCTATGGTCTTACAGGTACTGGCTCTGTCCACTGCACTACACTGTTGCCACAGAGATGGTGCAGTACCTGGGGATGATAAACCTGGCAGGATGGGGTCACACACCCTGCTCTGCACATTTTTACTGTGGGCTCCTTCACCCTGTCCGGTGACAAACATGCAAATAATACCCAGACATGACCACGGAAAGGGGCGCTAAAATATAACCAACACGGGCTACAGTGATTTTCATGAACAAACATGGGGGACACTCCCAGGACAGCTACAAAAGAGGGGAGTTTGTTTTTTGGAAGAGTCTCCGCTCCATACACCTTTCCATGGTTCATTCCTTTTTTTTGGAGCTTTCCTGGGTGTGTTTTTTCTTTGTGCCCATTGCTAGCACTGTTCCCCAGCTGAATTATACTTTTTAAAATGTTTGTTGTGGTCATTTTCGCTTTTTATTTGCACTTTTGTTCTGTGCACATGTATCACACTGCTGACGTTTTACAGGTTTCCCCGGGTTTGCTGTACATTGCTGACGGAAATGGTTTCTCTTCCCTTTAAATGCTTTCAACCGCGAGTGTTTCACTCGCGGTAGTTTTTACATAGAAATTCGGCCCCGATACTGTGCGGGGAGCCTCTCCCCTCCCACTCTCCACCCATTGACCCCGTCCCTCCGCCCCTCCGGAGCCTTCCTCCGCCCTTCTTTCGCCGTTCCACGCCTCTATCGGACATTTGCGGGCCCGCACTTGTACGGGGCCCGTTGGTGTGCCGCGTACCTGTGCGGGGGTGACACGCACGTGTGCGGGGCGTTTAAATGCGTTTATTCGCGTTTCAGTGCCGTGTTTCCGTGCGCTATTTTGCGGCGCGCACATTTGCGGATTTTAGTAAACATCCCCCACAGTCTCTAAAATGCTTGTATGCAAATGCTAGAAGTCTAAAAAATAAGATGGGAGAATTAGAATATATAGCACTAAATGAGAGGTTAGATATGATTGGAATATCAGAGACATGGTGGAAGGAGGACAACCAGTGGGACACTGTGGGGCTTGTTTACAAAGCCGCGGTAGTGGTTCGCGATCGCGATCGCAGCCGCGGCCCCATTGAAATCAATGGGGCCGCGGCTCCGATTACGATCGCAAACCGCTACCGCAGCTTTGTAAACAAGCCCCTGTGATACCTGGGTACAAACTATATCGTAATGATAGAGCTGATCAAATTGGTGGAGGGGTTGCGCTCTATGTTAGAGAGGGCATTGAGTCAGAAAGGATTAAAATTTGCAGGAAACAAAATTTGCTGTAGAATCTCTATGTATTGAAATTCCATGTAAAAAGGGGAAGGCAATGGCAGTGGGGGTGTACTATTGACCGCCTGGCCAGAATGAACAAACGGATGATGAAATGCTAAAAGAAATCAAGGAAGCTAACAAAAGTTACAGCGCAGTAATAATAATGGGTGATTTCAATTACCTCGGTATCGACTGGGTCAGTGTTACAGCAGGACATGCTAGGGAGATAAAGTTCCTAGATGAAATAAATGACTGCTTCTTGGAGCAGCTGGTTCATGAATCAACCAGAGGGGAATCTATATTGGACCTAGTCCTTAGTGAAACACCAGATCTGGTGCAAGAGTTAAGGGTGTTGGGGCCACTTGGCAATAGTGATCATAGCATGATCGCTTTTGATTTAATTAGTGGAGGAGGGACAGTAAGGAAATCCAGAGTACTACCTTTTAACTTTTGAAAAAGAGACTATGATAAAATGAGGAAAATAGTTACGAAAAAACTAAAAGGAGCAGTTGCAAAGGTTAAAGACTTACATCAAGCTTGGGTGAAAAATACTATCTTGGAAGCCCAAACCAGCTGTATTCCATGCTTTAAGAAAAGTGGAAGGAAGTCCTAAAAACTGCCAGCATGGTTTAAAGGTGAGGTCAGAAAGGCTGTTGTTGCCAAAAAAGCATCTTTCAGGAAATGGAAAAAAGAGCCAAACAACAAAACCTGGAAACAGCACAAGCACTGGCAAGTCAAATGCAGGGCATTGATAAGGCAGGCAAAGGGAGAATTTGAGAAGAAGCTTGCTGAAGCAAAAACGCGAAATAAAGACTTTTTAAGTATATTCGCAGCAAAAAACCTGTGAGAGAGTCAGTTGGTCCATTAGATGATAGAGAGGTTAAAGTGGCACTGAGAGGCGACAAGGCAATAGCGGAGAGATTGAATGAATTCTTTGCTTTGGTCCTTACTGAGGAAGATGTAGGGATGTTACCCATGACTGAAGTGGTATTTAAAGGTGCGGAAGAATTGAAGAAAATATCGATACATCGGGAAGATGTATGACAACTATTAGATAAACTGAAGAATAGCAAATCACCTGGTCTGGATGGTATACATCCAAGGGTGTTGAAAGAACTGAAATATGAGATTGCAGACCTGCTATTAGTAATCTGTGAATTTTCATTAAAATCATCTGTAATACCTGAAGATTGGAGGATCGCCAATGTAACGCCAATTTTTAAAAAGGGTTCCATGGGTGATCTGGGAAACTACAGACCGGTGAGCCTGATGTCAGTACCGGGAAAAATGGTAGAAACCATCATAAAGAACAAAATTACTCAGCATGTTGATAGTCATGGCCTAATGGGAGACAGCCAACATGGCTTTAGACAAGGAAGATCTTGTCTTACTAATCTGTTATGTTTTTTTGAAGGTGTGAATAAACAGGTGGAAAAAGGTGAGTCGGTTGATATAGTGTATCTGGACTTTCAGAAAGCCTTTGACAAGGTCCCTCATCAGAGACTTTTGGCAAAACTAAAGAGTCATGGGATAGGAGGCAGTGTACTATTGTGGATCAGGAACTGGTTAAAAGATTGTAAAATTGTAACAAGGCAGCACATAAGAATAGAGTAATGTCAACAAAACACACTGTGATGGTAGCAAAATTGTCTGCACTTAAAACAGCCACATACATGTGCACAAACATTGAGCATATAAGAGCGAGGTTAGACACAAAGCAAAGCAAAGAAATGTGCAAAAAATGTTGTACAGGTATGTATGTAAGAATAGAAAACGCAAACCGCACCATTGCAATACATGAAGACAAACACCCGATGGTGTGAAAATAAAATTCTAATAAATGAGATCCGACACTGTGGTAATAACTAGCAAATTTTTATTTCAAAGTTTAGTAAAAACACGATATTTGTCAACACAGTTTAGATTTTAAAGTCATTCTTGGGTCAATCAATCTCCTGGTGGGCCCGTTTCTTCTTCCCCCGAATGCTTCTCTTGGTGCGCTGCTTGGCGTATTTTTCATCTGGGGTTTCCCGCAGCAGCAACCAGCAGAAATCAGCCATCATAGTGGTGTTCCATCTTCCTTGGTACCTTCTCTCTGCGTTCTTGATGTCCTGGTGAAACCTTTCACCTTGTTCTTCACTGTACGCCCCCAGGTTTTCGGGAAAGTAGTTCACATGGGAGTGAAAGAAATGGACTTTCAGGCTCATGTTACAGCCTTGTTCTTTGAAGGCATTGAGCATCCTGGCAACAATATCCTTACAGTTCTCATCCCGCCTGTTCCCCAAGAATTTGAGAACAACATCCTTGAAGGAATCCCAGGCTTCTTTTTCCTTCTCAGACATCGTTTCAGCGAATGCTCCATCTGAAATGAGTTTCCTTATATCAGGGCCAACAAACACTCCTTCCTTTAGCTTTGCTTCAGAAAGTCGGGGGAACTTTGAGCAAAGGTACCGAAAGCACTCACCATCTTTTGGAAGGGACTTGATGAATTGCTTAATGAGACCCAACTTAATGTGGAGAGGTGGTAATAGAATTTCATCACGAGGTACCAAGCTCTCATGAAGAACATTTTTCTCACCGGGTCTCAAATACTCCCGAATTGGCCAGTCTTTTTTCCCCCAGTGTAGGTCGCGGGCCCGGCTATCCCACAAGCAAAGGAAGCAGGGATATTTGGTGAAACCGGATTGCTGCCCTAATAGCATGGATAGAATTTTAAAGTCTCCACAAATCATCCACTTATGCTCATCATAACGAATCTTCTGAAGAATCAGGGCCAAATTCTCGTATTTTTCTTGGAGAATAACAGAGTGAGCAATAGGAACTGAAGTGAATGTGTTGCCATTATGAAGAAGAACACCTTTTATGCTGTCTTTTGACGAATCAATGAACAGCCGCCATTCAGCAGGATCATACTTGAGTTTAAACTTTTCCATCACTCCGTATATATAGTTGCAAAATACCAAATCTCCCTCTTTGCTGAAATACTTCAAAAATTGTGTCTCGCGGTTGCGGTACCAATAAAAAGTTGTTCCTGGTGACAATAGATTTTTCTGTTTAAGCCGAGAACCTAGCAGTTGGGCAGCATCTTTTGGGAGTCCTAAATCCCGGACTAAATCATTCAATTCAGCTTGAGAGAAAAGTTCAGGTTTCGGATCTGGTTCAGTTTCAAACTCGGAAGTACTGGACTCATCGGGAAAAGCCATCTGATGAGTCTCATCATGATCAGAACCGTCCACACAAATATGATCCAAAGATTTTGGTGGTTCAGGCACAGGTACTTCGTTGCTATGAGGCATAGGCCTAATTGCTGAGGGAAGGTTGGGGTAACTTATTACGTTCTTATTTTTTAAGTTGTATCCCTTCACAATGCAAGAGCAAAAATAGCAGTCACTGCTGTGGTCTCTTTGTTCACGCCACATCATAGGTATTCCGAAACGAAATGCTTGTTTTTTACCTTTCATCCATAAGCGTAGATCTTCCTCACATGTCTTGCACACTTTGTGAGGAGCCCACGGTTTGTCTTGATCGCCTAACTTCAAACCGAAATAGGCGAAATATACTTTTTTAATAAATGCAGAAATGTTCCTCTGCCGCTTTTTCACGGTATATTCCCCACAAATAAAACAAAAACTGTCCGGAGAGTTGACGCAACCTCTGGCTCTGTGAGCCATCACAAATACACAGCACTGCAAACTACAACTGTAGTGAACCACTTCAGAATAAAGCTGGATTACGACTGAGCAAACAAAAGGTAATAATGAACTTGCAAGAAACTGAAATTTGACAGGAACGTTCATGTCACAACCACCGTGTCTGAGCGAGCGAACGAGGCGAGGCGAACAGGAAAGAACATGCGCCAGCGCGAGTACTGGATTTAGCCCCCGCCTCCCAATTGTCCTGTTAATGTATAAAATGAATATAAAACACTCTAAAATATCATGAGGGAGTGTTTCTAGTTAGTTAACCATTACAACCTCTATTTTGGGCCAAGAAAATAAACTGCAGTCGGCTAAAAAGAAATTATGTGAACATTCCTTATATGGGTAAGAAATCTAATTTTGCAAGAAAACGTGACGTGATGGAACATTTTGGCTATTTTTCATGGATTCAGCACCCCAAAATCTATAGGAATCAGTTGCAAAACTGGAGGCAGTTTTTTGGTAGTGTACATGTGATTGATCTAGTATAGAAACCCACATCAGCTAATCATAAATGCAGAGGTCTCCAAATGTTTCAGGTGAGGGGCCACACAGGACATTTTGAATCAGGAGAATTTGCTGAGTGGGGCTGAGGAGCTATCATGAGAGTTTGCTGAGCTTGGTACAGTGCTGTATTGCCTTTTCCTTCTTCAGCTGGTGGGGTCTAAGAACCATGTCAGCCTTGGGGGGGGGGGGGGGGGAAGAGTAAAACTTTCTCCATGAGGCAGATTCAGCCATGTCCAGGAAAAACATGGTGTGCCAGAAAAATAAAGCTCCATGGCCACATCCAGTCCACAGGCCTTAGTTTGGGAACACCTGCACAAATGTTGCTAGTTTTGTAAAAAAAAAAAAAAATCCTGCAAAACTAAAAATAAATGTTAGCACACAGATTGCAGGCAATACTTTTTTAAAGCTTATCACATGCCAAAAATATGAACTGTAACCCAAATTTTGACTGGCAAATAAAAATATGTAGATGACACCTCAGCAAAAGCCCACCGGATTTTTCTACTTCTAATGTTATTGTGCAGAATGCAAATGGCTGAGGGTCACCCACAGATTTTATTTTCTTAGACCAAACACTTGCAAATGCCCAAGGACTATTTATGTAGAGAATCCTGAAAAACAGACCTATTTGTCCACCCAATAATTGTGCAGTAAATAACCAATTGATTGTTATGAAGTGCAGTAATGAACTGAAAATGTAGAAAGAAAAGATGATTCTCCCATGAGAAATGTAGGGGTATCGTTACTAAGGTTGTTGCATTAACGTGTGTTAATTCCCCTTTAATGTGCATTAGTAGTAGCTAGATCCCATTGAATAATATGGAATCTGAGTTAAAATAACATGTTTATTTATTTATTATTTATTTTATTTACATTCTCTTATATACCGCGCTGTTCTGCATCAATTTACATTGAACAAACTGAAATTACATCTTAATGTTAGTGCACCTTAGTAACTAGAACCCTTAGCATGAAGTTCCCTACCTTACCTTCACCAGAAGTACAATATTATGTTATGTTGGCATCCTCTGTCTTTCATTAGTTGCATCAATACTGCCAACAACACAGCTATCAACATTATTCTGTTATCTAACCAGAACTGTTGCTCAGTCTCTTTATGGACAGGATTTATGTAAGGTCTGAGCAAAGAATGGAGAGCAATTTATTCTTGACCTTCTTGCTGATACCAAGAACTTTAAAATATAACGCATTAACACCCTGTCAACTGGTCAATTGACTACCTTGGGAACAGGAAGTTGTTTGGACCCTGAACAAAACTGGATGATTAAACCCACTGCAATAAAATGATATGTCATTAATCTACCTGAAAAAGCACAGACTACTCATAGAAACATAGAAACATGACGACAGTCTGTCCTTCCATATTAACGACTACATCAGTCCCCTTTTTTCCTTTAGAGATCCTCAATCTCAATAGTGAAAACATCTGGATGAAAAATATGGAAATGACAAGGTGAAAATAGTCATGAATGACAATAAATGTCAAAAACAAAACATCACTAAATGCAATAATGGCAATAAATGTGAAAAAACAATGCACTTAACAGCTACATTTTCCATATTGACTAAAGTAGAAAAATGATCACTTTCATAAGTATGGATAAAAGATGTAGAGAAGATTGAAGGACTTGACATAGAAGCACACTGCCTCGGATGATCTTTACAATGGAAAGCAGAGCTGGTGCAAGAATACTGGGCACCCTAGAGGAACCTTCTGCCTTAACCCTGAAACCCCGCTCCCCAAAGATTTTGATAATTAAACTCAAAAGTGATGGTCATCCCAACACCAGCCCTACCAAAACAATCCTACAAAAATGCATAATTGGATATCATGGTGGTCATTTTGGAAGTCCTAATCATGCTTTAGACATCTGAAAATAGGCACAGAGATGTCTCCAGAGCCATTTTAAAAGCCAGGTCTCTGGACGGCTGAATGGGGACACGGTGGAGACATTGATGCGATGTTCCCAGGAACCTGGACATCCCCACCTGATCTCAGAAACGTCCTGGATGTCCAGAGTCACATCTAATTTTATTTATTTATTTTTATTTATTTAACAATTCTTATATACCGCGCTATTTGTTATCAGTGCGGTTTACATTCAACAACGAGAGCTCAGTGCAGTCAAGACTGTTTGAGTTTACATTATAACAGGAGTTAGAACTTGGACCATACAGGGTAACTATTTACATGTTGCGATAGCTTTAAACGATACAAATACAGATTAATTATATACACGCTGAGTTTGGTCAGAATAGATAGAGAATACATGTTAAGTATATACAGGTTGACATGGAGTAATAAATATTACATGGTGTGAATAGACGTGAAGTGTTTACGGGCATGAGTGTGATTGCTTAAAGCATGAGTGTTATGTTGTGAGTGAGATGTTTGTGGGGGATGGGGGGAGATTTCTCTGGGGCGAGGATTTCTCTGGGGCGAGGTAGCTGATTGAGCAAAATGTAGCAGAAAGAGATGGTGCTTTATTGCCTTCCGAAACTATAGGAGGTCTTTGATTGTTCTTATTTCTGGTGGGAGGTCATTCCAGCATTTTGGTGCGTAGTGTGCAAAAGCTCTTCTCCTGGTTGTTTGGGTGCACTTTATGGAGTCTAATACATCTACTCCAGGCAAGAACAGTGCTCCCGTTTGACTGAAAAACATTAAGAGGGCATAGAGAAGAAAGTACTCTATCATCCCCAGTATTCAACACAATTTCAGTGATAGCAGCAGTGGGATCTGAACCCTGGCTTCTCCAATCCTAACCTGCTACTCTAACCATTAGGCTGTTCCTAGATGTCCAGGGCCTCAAATACTATTCTGGGGACGTCTTTATAGTGCTCCCACAGTTGTCCATATTGGGCACATCCACGTTTATGAAATCATGTCTGCACCTGGTTGTGCCTTCTTTTTTTTCAGATGATCCTAGATTGCACTTGGACTTCCTTTCTAAAATTCCCTTCCACACTTTTAAATGTTAAACTTTGCTTTGTATGTATGTGTGTGCCTGCTCTCCCTTGAGGTAAAAGAATGTGCTGATGGCTCTGAGTTAGTGGGCTCTTAGGATCTGCTTTTTCTTTTGCTTTGACTGCAGTTGCTCTTTGCAGCTCCTCAGAAGTCGCCACAAGTAGGTGACCACCTATTTCCTGAAGGTTGGGCCAGCCCTGATAGAAAGTACTACATTCAGTAGCTGTTGGACTTACTATGCCTTGTGCTCCAGTGTAGTGAAGGAGCTTGGATTGTTCCCTTTCCCTGCTGGGTAGGTCTTTAACCCTTGTTAGGAAAACCCTGTTGGAGACACATAGATTGCTTTGCTTATGATGGAACTTTGATACTGTGCACTTAATTGAAAATTAGTAAGGTCATAGCTCACAGGTACTATAGAATGCAATAGCGTGCCCAGAAGTTGCTGTTAATTCTGTATAATAAAAAATGGGTTGTTGTTTTTTTAACAACTGCTTCCCAGACATACAGTATGGCATGCTAGTTGGAAAAAATCCAAACACTGACAGATAGTTCCTCTTTGGATGGAAGCCAAGCAATTCAAACACTTTGAACAAAATGTAAACTAGTCATAAATTAACTTCCCCACATCCTATAACCTTCAGCCTTGTATCTCCTGATTTCCTTGATCACACCCTTGGATCTCCTGATCACACCCACCCAAACACAAACAAATAAATAAATGACTACTTCTTCAGGGAGGGCAAAAATCCAGTTATGAAACAATACTGAACTACCTTAAAAATGCTTTGATTCTTCTGAGTAACCACTCAATCAAAAATAAATCCTTATATTCTTGAAGATATAGTCAGTCCCAAAGAGCCTTTGAAATTTGAAGGGAGTTTTATTTTGTGGGCTATTTTATGCTTCTGAGGACAATTTTCGGCCATTTATGTGGCTAAAGTTAGAGGTGTGAATTCATAAGCATGCAATTTATTTGTTTGGGCACCTACAATTTAGGGATTGACATTCAGGATCTGCAAACTGCATAAACCCCTATGATTCTAATATTCTGCGTCACTAACTGGGTAATGCTACAGACTATCCCCACCGACGGACTTGAAAATGTCTGGTTATTTTTGGGCTAGTCTGTGGCGATATTCAGCCGCCAGAAAGCTAAGCCACATAAAATTTTAGTTGGCATGCAGATAGCTAGTTGGGGCAGTTTCTCCAAATGGATTCGTTTTGCGCATACCATGACAGTCATGAACCTCACTTCTAAGCCAGGGCATGGGGAGTATGATATCAGTCCCTCTCAAATTTACTGCTAAGGCTTGGCATAGTACTTGCATCATGCCAAAGAGAGCCTCCTGTTGGAGTTCATAAGATGTAACATGTATGAGTAGTTTGTCAAGTTGTGTTTGGAAATTCTTCTTTATCAAGCCTGTGGCACCCAACATGATGGGAAATATTTCTGGGCCCAATTTTCAGCTGCCTGCCATTTGAAAGAGCTACGTGCTGATGAGGCGTCCAGCCCTCCCTGCCAAACTCTAAACCAGATATTCAATGCCATGGCGATGGCACTGAATATCTGGAGATTGCTGCAGGGACAGGAAGCCACCAAGGCTAACCAGGCAGCAGCGATATCGGCAGCTGCCTAGTTAATGATCATCACCTTAAAGATAGGAGAGGGTTTTCCTCGCCTATCTTTAAGGCGCCAATCGCTAACTGGGCACCATGCAATATCGCTGCTGCCCAGTTAGCGCCATTTCCCACCTCTGCTCTGCCCTGAAATGCCCCCCAACAAGCCCCAATGCTAACTGGATAGCATCGGGGCATTTAGGGGACATAGGTTGGGATATTCAATGGCACTAACCATGTATGTGCCTTTGAATATCCCCATCTAAGGCATTTACATGGTTTACTAGGCTATAAATCATGGAAGTGCCCTTTGAATATCAGGCCCTGTGTATCTTGCTGCTGCATTTTCTTGGTCTCTGACTGCATTTCTTGGTATTTCAGGATCTTCTTCCTCTCCTTGCAACTCACAGAATAGTCGCCTGGATCTGACACCTCTATTATCAATGCGATTTTCTCCTTAACTACTATATCCAGATTCCTCACATCCAGCATTATATCGGTCAGAATAGGAGTATCCCAGGTAGATCATAACTTCCTCATTCTCTGTAATTCTCTTAGGGTCAAGAACCCAGTGCTTTTCAGGAACAGTGATGTTGTAGTGATTACGGAGATTCCAATGGATGATGCACATTAGTTTATTACATCTTTCTATATAGAAATTTCTGCCATCAGAACTTCACAGCCAGCTATGAAGTGAGTCACCCTTTCCAATCTTTCTTACAAAATCGACATATGTCTGTGTTGCCAGTTTTTTTTTAATGCTCACTGTAAACCAACTCATCCGTAATCTGCTGTCCTGGGCTGCAACTATCAACCTCTCATCCTTCGGTTCAGGGAATCTCTGTGAAATATTCCTCACTGGATCTTAATGGTAGGAATGATGTATTGACCACCTTCATATCTCACAAAGTATGTGGTTTGCTACATTGCCATGGTGAACTTAATGTACTCTGTCAAAACAGGATTTATTTTATACATTTCAAGACAATTTATTATCCAAGAGTGTGGGACACTGTCAAAAGCTCTCTTATCAATCCATGCTATACTGAGATTTCTCCTTTCTTAGCACTGGCCATGATGGCCTTATTCAACATTAACTGGTCCTTTGTTCCATACACTCCCTTCTTATTGCTTTTTTGCTCTATTGCCATGATGTTATTGGATTCAATATGATCACATATTCTGTAAGTTGTAGGTAGACAAATTATTGGTGTGTAATTATTTTGAATATTACTCGGGTCCCCCTTTTGAAGGAGAAAGGGTGTTCCTATAGTAAGCCATTGTGATTTTAAGTCTGGCTGCTTGAACAATTGATTTTTATAGTTTGCCAGGTCTTGGTAGAATGATGTGAACTGTTTGAGCCAAAAGTTGGTTACTCCATCTGGGCTAGGGCTCTTCTAGTTTGGGGCTCGTTTTAACTTACTTTCCAGCTCTTTCATTGTTACTGTAGGTCATTCTATAAGTTTGATGTTTGTTTTTTCTAAATACTCCTGTATGCAGGGTAACCATTCTGCTTCTTGATTGTGCCTTATAGTAACCTCATATAGGTTTCTCCAGAAGGTTTCTGTTTCAACTTTGATTGGTGGGACTCTCAGCATATTAATGCTCTTTTTTATTCTCTGAAAGAATTGTTTTGGGTCCTCTCTAAATAGTTTATTTTGATATCTTTCTTTTTTATTTTCTTCATATCATCACAGTTTTTTTAGCTTCTGCTGCTACTTTCAATTTACTGTTGGAACATCTAAATTTCAAGTCAATGCAGCATGCTTCAGCTTGATGTCTTGGATCTTCCACAATACCCTTGATGATCTTAATCCTTTTAGATACCCATCTATCAGGGATACCTTCACAAGCAATAATTGTATTTTTCCTTCGATGAGTGTTTTCCAAGGAGAAACTTATTGTTCTTTTTCTTCTGGCCCTGCACTTTAGTTGGTAATATTTTTGCAGTAATAATTTTAGCTGCACAATATTGTATTTGATTTATTTCAGTGATGTCAATAAATGGTCCCTTTATACTAGATATAGCCTTATTCATCTTAATTATCATACTCCTAACCCTAGATGTTAAATTTAGCTTGGGTAATCTTTCCCTTGCCTGGAACCCAGCATATTCCTCTTTTTCCATGTGGACTAGGAGTTCGATCTTGAAATCCTCCACCTCTGGGTCTTTCCTCTCCCATTCTTCCTCCTCTTAAGTTGATTTGCTGGTCTGTAGTCATCTCAGGCTCCTGCAGTTCCAGATCTCTGTGGTCCATCTCCCTCTCAGCTGCTCTTTTTTTTTCTTCTGTGTATTCCTTTCTTCTGGTACTCTAACCTAGGTCTTCTCCTCCTCCCTGTAGTTCTTTTGCCACAGAAGCCCTTAGCTGCTTCAAGATGTTATCACTCACATACTTCTTTACTTTGATCTGCAAAATTAACGATCTTAAATTTGCATCTGTTGCTTTTTGCATCTGTTGTTGTTCTTGTGGCAATTTTTCTTCCAAGTTTTGGCAGATCCTCTGTATACCCTCTTGATTTAAATATAGGGTTTGTAGCATAAAAATAGCAGTACATTATCTCCTCTTTATCTACCGAAGTCCACTTAACCGTAGCTAATCCTCTTACCTTTTCATTAATTTCCGTGGTTTATCTCCTGCCACAGTGGATCCAGGAACACCACCAAAGCCTTTATCTGTGGCAAGAATGGTATCTACATTTGCAGTGCTTGCACTATTGCAACCACCATCATTAGCCCTAGTGCATAAGCCACGGGTGGGCGATGTGAGGCCAGTATGTATTTTTCTTTTTCCTTCCTACCATACTTCAACTGTAGTGTTGCCTTGCTGAGCTTTCATAAAGCTGTTATACAATGGGGTCACCCCGTGAAGGTACTCAGCAAGACTTGAGGAGGAAACTTTATTCTATTACCTAAAGAGATGTACATCAAGTTCATGAACTTTTATGGTGCACACCCCTTTGACTCCCTAGCTGGTTGCGAGAATCACTGGCTACTTCCCTGCCTGATGCAAAGATAAGATTTTAGACAGCACTGGGGAGGAACCTGCTGTCTTGGTATATGTGGTGTGGTACCAATGGCACAGGAAAGTGTGGTGGGGAGGTTCTAGAAGCCAGATTTAAGTAGAAAATTGAAATCCAGAACCTCCAGGGTAGCATTCTCAGAAATACTCCCTGCTCCACATGCAGCACACAAGAGGCAGGCAGAGCTCTGGAATCTCAATGTGTGGATGAGACAATGCTGTAGGGAAGAAAGATTTAGATTTGTAACAAAATGGGCATTATGGGGAAGGCCTATTTTGAAAATAAAATGGGTTTTACCTTAACTGGGTTGAAACTGGCTGCTAGAACAAATGTTTAAAATGGAGATAGAAATAAATCTTCATTATGGATCTCACATGAAATGCTATACCTTGTAATTCATCATAACCATCTACAGATGAAAGGTATTTGATCATGATGAGTTAAAACGGAGATAGAGCAGCTTTCAAACTAGAAATTGGAGGGGGGCGGGGAGCCAACAGTTGCTCAGGAGCACATGATTCAGAGTAGCTGTGTTCAGGCAAAAAAAACCCCATTTTGTTTCCTTTCCTGTGTTGTGTGCAGGTTTGTTTCACTTCATTTTTGGTTTTGTTTTAATAAATTTTCATTTTGTTTCTTTTTACTTTTATAAATACTCATTGCAGGGCAATTTTGTTAATTAAAGATGTTGCTGTGGCTGTTGCCCAAATGAAAAAGATACCACCAATCCCTAATGATCTCAGTCGGCAGAATAATATCCCATAATCTGCCATAAAGAGGAAGCTGTGATATGCAACATTATCAAAAATTAAAAGAGGCCTTGGTCAAAGCCTCTCAAATTTGTATCAAAACTGGATACCAGAACTGTTTCAGTACTATGTTTGGCGTGAAAACCAAACTTACTTATCTAGAATGTCATGCTCATTAATAAGATCCATTAGTTGAGAAACAACCTTTTCAACCATTTTAGCTAAAACTGGCAAGGACAAAATAGAATGATATTTCAGAAGGTCAAAATGGTCGAGAGTTGCATTCCTTAGGACTGGGCAAATGCTTGCACATTTCAATACTTAAGGAGAATATCCTTCCTGTGGAGAATTATTAGCTACTGGGATAGCTAATTCATCATATAGGCTATGAAAAGCCTGTGTTCCCTCCAACTATAGAGAGTGTTGTGGTCTGTGTATTGTCAAAACCCTATTGAAATATAAGAGAACTTCACCATACAATCTTTGAAGTAGGAAATATCAATACCTCATATTTATCCTCCAAAGGATAGGCAATATAATGGGAACAGACATGGAGAAATATGATCATAAAGAGAGATTCCATTCAATAAATGTGCTGCAGCATTTTGCACCAGCTGATATGTTCTTACTGAACAACGTGGCAGCTGCCCTAAAAGGGAATTACAGTAGTCTAAAGGGATCATATTCAAAATGGTTTAGCCAGTTGGCAGAATCTGCTAACTGGCTGAACTGTGGCTCTCCCAATAGTGGCATTATCCAGATAGTCCCTCGGAATACCCCCATACAGCAATAATGCAGTGTGTGGGGTGGCAGGACAGTTGTACATGGGTAGTTACTGTATTTGGAGTGGTGCCGTTTGCAGAGTTGTGAAGAAGTTGTGGTGGGTAGTTTTTGGGGTGGGGCTAGAAAGCATCCATGTAAATTTATACCTGCTTAAGAGCAGAGGTAACTGTATGTGTGAGAAGTACATGAGTAGGTGTGTATTTTATAGCTTGTGTGTGTATTTTGCAACTGCAACCATGATCTGCCCTCCTCCTCCCCAGAACATGCATACTGTACATGCAAGTTATGCACAAGTATGCATGTTTTTGCCACCATCTGTACTTGTATAAGTGTTCCCTAAGGGGTAATTTTATAAAACCCCATTTACAGATGTAGAACTGGGTTTGCACTTGGGAAAAGTTTATAAAATTACCCTGTACCTACAATGGGAAAAAGGAAACAAGTTCCAAAAGGCTCCAGGCCCATGACGTGGCAGAAAATCACCACTTAGAGAAATCCTTTTAAAAAGAGAGGCCATGCTGATTTAGGGGGCCCTTTTACAAAAGAATGCTACAGTGCTACACCTAACATGGAAAAAGCTATGAAACAATGGCACATTACTGTAGGTGCAACACCACTAGGTTCACTGTCAGGGGCAAGGAAAGCATTTCCCCACAGTTAACATGAAGCTGAGTCCCTCAGCGCACACCATAGTAGCATGGGGGCACTTAACTCCACCTATGCAGGTAGTGCACCGTGTGAGCACAGTGCTAGCTGTGCTGAGCTCGCCATGCCCACTCTTTGCCCTTGACCCACCCACTTGTAGCCCTAGGGTGGGAATCATCCCACACATACTGTCATGGTCATGTGCTAGAGGGCAAGGCATGTCCCAGTGTGCATTGAGCACATACGAGAATATGTGCTGCTTGCTAGTGCCCTTTAGTATAACACCCTCTTGGTGAATACGTATTGCTGACTACTTACTGGACATGAATCCCTGGCAATTTGCTTAGTTACTCTGTACTTACATTCGCATCATGCCTGATGTTATTTTGCACATTGATCTGTTCCTACTAGCAACTAGGAACATGCATTCGTATAAAATAACATTTCCCATGTTGTTTCATGTTGTTTTTAAGCTGAGACAACAGGAAAAAATATAACTTTTTTTCCATCTCATCAATGGTGTGCACTACTGCACAACAGGGCACAATATTGCACAATAGCACGTCCTATTTCTCAAGTGTACACTATTGCTCAGTGCACACTGTTTATCAATAGGTGCACTACCGAAGAATAGTATACAGTATGTTCACAATAGTATACAGTATGTTCACAATAGTATGCACTATTGATCAATAGAGCATATTATTGACCAATAATGTACACTATTGACAACACTGCCCCTCTGAAATGGAACAAAATTAGAAAAAACTAAATAAATTGAAAAATTCCATGAATGGCACAGGAATCTCAAAAAAAGGAAAATTTTTGGCCTGCACATGCCTACGGGCAACTCATCATTTGTGTATCTAAAACCACTGCCAGATGTAAACATGAGACTAAGGGCCCCTTTTGCTAAAGCCTGTTAGCTGGCTAATGTGAGTTTTAATGCGCAACAACTGGCAGTAAGGAACACTAATGTGTGAGCATGTCTGCCACCGCATGCCAAAATGCATGTGAATCAGCAATCATGGGATGGGCCGGGGGAATAGGCATGGAAAGAACATTACTGCTAGCGCCAGGATAATTGCCACATACTTGGTGGCAACGCAGCTCCTCTGCAGAAGTCATTCAGTGAACCTGCCTTGGTGGATTGCATGTTAGATGGGCCCATCATGCGTTAGCTGTCAGGAACATGCTGGTCATGCCTCTCATAGCTAATGTGACAGTTTTGCAATTAACATATGTTTGTTTAGTGCATTAATTGCAAATCCGTAGCGTACTTTAGTAAAAGGGACCTCAAGTTAAACTGGAGATCTCACACACTGGAAAGCAAGGTGAAATTCCACTTAAACCCATACAAATCAGTTTAATATCACTCAGGTATTTTAATAGCTGTTTCAAAAATGATATTGCAGACCTAGTAGTTTGTAAATTATCATTAAAATCATCTATCCCTCTAGAGGACAGCAACCTAGGGCCAGAAGGACTGAGGTTTCTAGTCCCACAGGTGTTCCTTGTGGTCTTGGGCAAGCCACTTAACCCTCCATTGCCCATGTTCCCTGTAAAATAGTTATCTCCAAGTTATAATGCCCTGTTCAATGTAATTTCAGTTTGTTCAATGTAAACCGCCTTGATATCATGAAAGGCGGTATATAAGAAATGTTAAATAAATAAATGTTAAATAAATAAATCTATACTACCTGAAGATTGGAGAGCATCCACTGTAACACCAGTTTTTATAGAGGGTTCCAGGGCTGATCTGGAAAACTGTAGGCTAGTGAGCCCGACATCATTACTGGGAAAAATGGTTTAATTGGTTTGATGGGACAAAGCCAACATGGATTTAGCCAAGGAAAGTATTGTCTCACTACTCTGCTATATTCTTTTGAAGGTGTGAATAAACAGGTAGATAAAGGTGAGCCAGCTGATAAAGTGTATCTGGATTTTCAGAAAGCTTTTGACAAGGTCCCTCATGAGAAACTCTTGAGGAAATTAAAAAGTCATGGGATAGGAGGCAGTGAATGGTTGTGGATTGGGAACTGGTTAAATGATAGAAATCAGAGAGTAGGGTTAAATGGCCAGTTATCATAATGGAGAAAGGTGAATAGTGGAGTACCTCAAGGATATGTGCTGGGTCTGCTTCTTTTTAACATTTATAAATGACCCGAAAATTTGAACAATTAGTGAGGTGATCAAATTTGCAGATGACACATTATTCAAATTTGTTGAATCACAAGAGGATTATGAAAAATTTCAAGAGGACCTTGAGAAATTGGGTGACTGGCAACCAAATGGCAGATGAAATTTAATGTGGTCAAGTGCAAAGTTACGCACTTAGGGAAGAACAGCCCAAACTACAGTTACACGATGAAAGGTTCCACATTAGGAATTACTGCCCAGGAAAAGGATCTAAGCATCAACATGGATAATACGTTGACACCCTCTATTCAGCATGCAGTGGTGGCCAAGAAAGCAAATAGAATGCTAGGAATCGTAAGGAAAAGAATGGAGAATAAAACAAAGGAAATTATAATGCCTCTGTACTGTTCCATGGTGTACTGCACCTTGAATATTCTGGGTAGTTCTGTTCACAATATCTAAAAAAAGGATATAGTGGAATCAGAAAGGATACAGAGAAATGCAAACAAAATGATTAAGAGAATGGAAGGATACCCCTACAAGGAAAAGTTTAAAAGGTTTGGGCTCTTCAGCTTTTCCAAGAGATGTCTGAGGGGCGATATGATAGAGGTCTACAAAATAATGAATGGAGTGGAATGGGTAAATGTAAATTGAGTTGTTTACTTCTTCAAAAAGTATAAAGAATATAATGAAGCTACAATGTATCATTTAAGACTAATCTGAGAAAATATTTTTTCATCAATGCGTAATCATACAAAGATTCCATGCTGCTTATCCTGTTATGCTGTTAATCTAGCTGGGTTTAAGAGAGGTTTGGACAAGTTCCCGGAGGAAAACTCCATAAATCATTATGAAAGTGAACTGGGGAGATCCACTGCTTATCCCTGGGATAAGCAGCATGGAATCTGTGCATCTTTTAGGAATCCGACAGGTACTTGTGACCTGGATTGCCCACTGTTGGAAACAGGGTACTGAGCTTGATGGATATTTGCTCTGACCCAGTATGGCATATCTTATGTTCTTACATTGTTGATGCCTTGATTGGTACAAATAAAAGTTTGAACAACATCATGGGGATCTGAGTTTCCCCTAATTTCCAACTTCCATGAAAATTTTCAGTTGATGTCAACCTGCTCAGAACGAGAAGCAGGCATCAAACGAAAGCAAGACAAGTGACTAAGTAGGCACTCATCTCAGAGTTTGGCACCCAGTTTATTTATTTTTTGTTAAGTTGGAATGTGTATTTGATGCATGTGCTTGCTTTAGTTTAGACATTTTGCCATTTGCCTTCATTGAAAAATGAACAATTCAATAAAGCCAAAATAATTGTGCAACTCAAGCATTCATTTTGCTCTTCTCCTACTTTGGTCCATCTCAATGGAACATGCTACCATCGGACCTTGGAGCTGCATCACTTATAAATTCTTTTAAAACTAAACTAAAGATCTATCTATTCGTGGAAACCTTTGAAGACTAACAAATTAAATTGCTGGGGGGGGGGGAGGGGTTGTCTTTTCTGCTCCCTCTATGACGTTCCTTTTATGAATATTGTATATTTGTTTTGCTTTTCTTTTAATGAAATATTGTGTTAACCACTTTTTTGGGCCATAAAATGCCTTAGAGGTGGTATAGCAAAAACTGACATAAACGAAACTAAACTTCTTTAAAGCTAACCCACATATTTTGGATATGGTAACTGTTATAGGAAAGATTGAAATCATGGATGTGAATGATCAGTTGCCTGAAAAGAGAGACAAAAGGCTGCACCCATTCGTACTATGATGTGCCCTATTATCATCCTTCTGTACAATGACATCATAAAAGGCATTTAATTACCATTAATGGCATGGGGGAGAATCAGAGTTCTGCCTCAAATGAAACAGAGCCTGATTTTTAAAAAGATCAAAACAGATTATAAAAGAGAAAGAAGGAGGGACGTATCATTTGAGATGCCACCCAAGCAACTCGGTGCCTCATGTTTGCAGTTTAAAAAAAAAAAAAAAGAAATCCAATTTGGAAAATTCAAACATTGCAGTCTCCCTGTGTGTGATCCCAAATAAAAAAAATGCCCATGTCTGTTGTAAATAAAAGACTGTCGTTCCTTGAGACTTTTGTATGCATACCTGCTCTTGGCAATCTCAGTGACAAAAATCAGGTAAATATTATAAGAATGGTAAGTTGCTGATTGTCCATCAGTCAGTCAGTCAGTCAGGAGCAAGGAATCAGCAAACCATCAGATCCTTTTGTCTACCTGCATGCTGGTATGATACAGAGGGACTTTTTAAAGCTAAAACATTAAAGTACTATTTACTAAGCTGAATAAGCAGCCTAATGTGGGAATTACTGCATGTGAACTGTTCAGATGGCCAATTAGAGCATGGCTATTTCCATGCTAGCCACTCAATGTCGAATGTGTCCTACAGTTAACAGGAAGGTAGGTACCATGTGCTGTTAACATAGCAGATAATGCAGAGCAATTAACACCATCTCAGAAGTGCAGTTAATTGCACTGCATTATCTGCCCTTCAGATAAGATGCAGTTGCAAAATGTTAGGTACTCATCTCCACCCCCCCACCAAACAGCTAATGCGAAGGCTTTGCAGTTATCATGCGTTAAATGTGGCCAGTAACCTGCAGTAACTGCAAGACCTTACTACACTTTAGCTCCCTCCTTGTGGAGCTCCATTCCACCTGGGATTCAAACTTTTTTTAAAATTTACTCAGGTGTTGACGGCTTAACTGTCTGATGGTGCAGTGATTTTTTCCCAAAGCTGGGCTCTCGTGCTACTCAAATTTAGTTATTTATTTATTTCCTTCCATTGCAAACTGACATAAGGTGGCTTAAAAAATAACATGAAATTATATAATGACTGCTTCTGATCCTAGGTTTTAACCAATAAAACAAAGCACTCCTCTGAAAAAAAAAAGTGTAACACTGGATAAATACTGCAAAAACTTCCCTAGTCCTTTCACCACTTCCTCTTGCCTACACTGGATCCTCCGCTCCATTTTTTGTGCTTTTTCTGCACTGCTGATTCCTCAGCTGCACAAAATATATGTATGTGACTCAACCAGAAAAGGCAGCAGAGCCCTGGAACCTGTGCTGCTAAACACTCAAACACTGATCTTTTGTACTGTCAAACAGGGACAGCGCTACCTTTAGGTGAACAAGGCAGTTGCCTAGAGTGCCAGCCCTACAAGGGTGTCCATTGTCGCTGCCGTTGTCACCCCTCTTGGGACCTGCAGTGGTGGCAATGGCCACAAATAGCCCAATCGCGCTTATTTTTAAACTTCAGCATCATGGTGCTGTTTACCTCCACTCCCTCAGACTGCCCAATCCCATCTTCCTGTCTGCAAACATTGGGCGGTCCGAGTGGGCATCTTCCCATCGGTATTGTGCATTGGAGGGGACAGAAGCAAAGAGCCCCATGGTGCTGACATTTAAAGGTAAGCACCATGGGGCTGTTTGTGGCCATTGCTGCCCCTGCATCTCCCAGAGAGGGGCAGCAATAAGTGACAGAGAGGGGGTTCTCAAAGATCCTCATTTGACTAGAAAATAAACACCTAGGGCCCGATTCCGATCCCGACATACATCTCCTTTGTACATTCGGGCCGACCCAGACGTACAAAGGAGATCATGATTCTGATCCCATGGGGCACTTCTAGCCCCAGAGGATCAGAATCACAAACAAGCCTTTATGTGCAGGCTGGGACTGCGATTTAGTCCTGGCCTGCATGTACAGGCACTGCCTGGCTAACTCAGTCAGGGCTTTGAAATGCCATGGTGCCATGGCGTTATGTTGCCATGTTGCCATGGCACCGTGGCTCCATTTAAAAGCCGCGATGGCAGCCGCCTGCTACAAAGGTTAATTCCCTGTAGCATGACCCCCGATCCGGCCTCCTAAGGCCAGGGTCGGGCTGCGGGGGAATAAACTTTGCCCCCCCTAGCCCCTTCCGTGCCCCAATGCAGACCCAAAGAAACATCCAGAGACATTTTGCTGGCCCTAGACATACAGGGCCGACAATAGAATCAGCCCTGTAAGTCCGGGGCCAGCGATCGCCCACTGCCTGCCCACTCTCTGTCCCCGTGCCGCCACTTCCCCGCCCCCATATAACTTCCTCGCACAGCTGGCAGGGAAGTTATACAGGGGCAGGAGCCGGCATGAATAGGAGGGATGGACGTCCCTTTGGGACATCCATCCTCGCTATTCGTGCCTTGGAATGACCCCCTAGGGCCAAATTTTGATATGGGCAGTGCTTTGTGCAGCATCGGCACATAGCCCCTCCCGTCTAATCTGGATTTTCCATGCTGGGGTCAGATGCAGCCCTGGCATCGAAAATCCAGATATTGCCGCAGGAGCTACCCGTATAGCACTGATTTTCGATGCTACACGGTTAGCCCCAGCTCCTTACAGAGAGGCGTGAGTTTCCCTCGCCTATTTTTAAGGTACAGAGTGCTAACCATGTAGCATCAAAAATCAGTGCTACAAGAGTAGCGCCATGGCCCACCTCCGCACCGCCCCAGAACATCCCCGACATACCCCGATGGTAACCAGATAGCAGCGGGGCATGTAAGGGACAAAAAATGGAATTTTCAAAGGCATTACCCATGTAAGTGCCTTCAAATATTTCATTAAGGCATTTACACGGTAACTAGGGCAGTCACCCATGTAAATGCCTTTCCAAAATCGGGCCCCTAAGAATAGAAGCTCTTTACATAACGAAGACTACAATGAATATAATGGAACCGATTTTATAAGGGGCAGATGAAAATTACCATGCAATTTATACAAGTCAGTCCCTACTTTAAGGGACTTACACACATGAATGGGCACTTACGTATGCACCTTGTGTGGTTGCTATTCTGTAAATGCGCACATAAGTCCTGTTGCATGTAGTTTCAGTTGGAGTGTGCGTAGGCACAGAATTTGGGTGGGGTATAGGCTGGGGCCTAAATTTGCCTGTGTAAGTTATAGAATTCCATGATGTACAGGCATTTCTGTCCAATCTAGGTATGTACAATTATGCCTGCTCTAGGGCAGGCGTAACCGCTACGACTAAGCTGCATCAGTATGTCCCTATTTTATAAAGAACGTGCATGCTTCAGTTTATAAAATAAGCCCCAGATACAGGTGGAAATGCACACTGCCTGCACAAGAATTTATAAAATCACCTTCAATATGTACAAACCATATACACACATTCAACAAATCAACACACATACACATAAACCATATACACACATAAACAAAATACACAGTAACCTCCTATCTCTTCTTGCTTTTTCTCAATAAATATTTCCTCACATTAAAAAAAAGTTAAAAATCTAAGGGCCCAAGATTCAGTGGTGGTGGCTAGCCAATCTAATGTGGTTAGCTACCACAGCCGAACCATAAATCCAGATATCTGACCCCAGCATGGACTATCCGGGTTGCCCACAGATAGCAGGCAGGAACCGCGATGCAGCAGCAGAGCCTTTGGTAAATGCTGCATCATGATTCCTTTGCCATTGCTGCCACTGCTAGCCCTGGAGAGAGGCGGCAGCAATGGCAATGGAGGCAGGGGCACGGCAGGGGGCAGCAGGATGGAGGGCCCTGAAACGAGTGGTACCAGCAAGTGGTAAGGAAAAATATATTAGGACCTATTCAACAATCTCCAATCAAAAGACACCATTCAAGAGCGTTTTAAAACAATGACTTTTCCATAAGAGAATTCTCCATCTGAGTAGGGTCAACAAAAATGCAGCGATCTACCCCGTAGGAGACCCAACACTTACATGGAAATTTAAGGAAAAAGTTGCTCCAGCAGCTAAAACCCTAGATTTGAACTGCAGGAAAGCTTTCCAATACAACTACGTAGGTCTAGACAAATCAGGAAAAATACTAATCTTTTGATCTCAAAAAGGAACATGTTTCTTTTCAAAATATAGGAGTATGTTTACTAAACGGCGGTAGCGGACCCTGTGCGATATGGCTCCGATATCGCATGGAGTCCGCTACCGCTATTTAGTAAACATACCCCATAGTTTCAGACAAATATTTTTTCAATCTGAGAATGGAAAGTAACCAGGAAAATTGCATGCATTTAAATATTTTCTTGGGATGCATCTAAAAATGCACCAAAAAAAGTTTATAAAGCTACCTCCTGTATGCTATAATATGATTTCACCTGCTTATCCTTGTTCACAGAAAACTTGTTAAATCTAACATGTTTAGAAATTTCCCTTAATAATACTGTGCACTTTTAAGACATAATTTAACAATCACCAAGTTTATTCTGAAAAATCCAAAGAACATAATTTAAAATTCATGTAAAATACACATTTGCCATATTACATAATGCTATTTAGGCCCTGTTCACAGCAAGTTGAAATGGCTGAACGTTGTGGTGGGCTGTCATCCTTTAACAAAGTGAAACTAATGTGAATTTATCTTCCTGATTTTGCATACTTTTGCAAACATTGAGACTAATTTTGCTAAGGTTGCTTTTTGAGTGCAGTGGTTCACACAGTTGTGATGACAGCCACAAAAATCAGATGCGGTTGATCTTAGCATGACGAGCAAATGAAAAGGAAATCTTAAGCTGAACAAAGACAGAGACAGCCTGTGTACCCTCTGGATTCTCTGTGCTTAGGGCCTCTTCCCTACTTACCCACCTCTCCCATCTACTCATGCTGATGCTGCAGCTCTCTCCTGTTGCCTGACTGACACCCATCAATTTTGGAAGTACTACCCACTTCTGCTGTCCATGTTGTGCCGCAATACACCCCAAGAGTAGAGGCAGCATATATAAGATCTGAAAACCTCATAAGTGCCACTGACTGGGATATTCAGTTGCACTAACCTGATTAGTGCCACTGGATATCCCCTGCTAATTGGGCTAAACGTCTTGGCACTATCCAGATAGAGCCAGGCACTGGGGATGTGGCAACATTGACTAATTCGTCAGTGGCAATTTTCAGCCACTAAGCAAATAGTCAAAGTCATAAAGTTAGGCTGCAATGCAATGTGTGCCTTTGAGTCAGTCCTGATTCCTGGTGACCCAGAAGCTCCTGGGTTTTCTTGGCAGTGTCACCAGAAGTAGATTGCCAGGCCTTTCTTCCGAGGCAATGGAGGGTTAAGTGACTTGCCCAAGGCCATGAGGAATGCTAGTGGGAATTGAACCCTGGTTGCTTGGTTACTAAGCCAGTGTTCTAACCACTAAGCTGCTGAATATCCAGTTTTACTTCAACACAGCAATAACCTGGTGCTTTGGTAGTGCTATCCCGCCACTGCTGAATATGCCTCCCGAGTATTTTATAGAGATGTGCAAGCCCAAAAATTTTGTTTCATATCATTTTGGGGGTTTTTCGTCTTCATTTCATTTTTCTAAAATGGTGCCCCCCTCTTTCTCGAGAGAGCACACTATTGAGCAGTAGTGCATACTCTTTCATGAGAGCACTCTTACAAGGAGGAAAAGTACATGTGAAATGGTACTACTACGTGTGTATTCTTATTATGCAGCTATGATGGGTAATTTTATAAAAACTCTTTTGCTCGAGTTACCTGCAAAGCAATTTTGAAAATTACTCTCTATATTAGCAGACATGAACACTGTAGTCATCTTGTGCTGGAAACTGGAAATTTGAAAACAGTATCTACTTTAAAAATACTTGTATATTCATTTTAACATAATACTTTTAAATAATTCTGATATGCAGGAATGTTAATCCTTGTAAAGAGTTGCTGTGATGTCACCATAGGAATTACACGCATGCATTCACAAGAATGGTCAAATTCCTACTATCAAAGTACCATGTAAAAACTAGAGAGGAATGCATGCTATTATTAAAGCATTTTCATGCATATATGTACACTATACAATTATCAATTTTAGGGCTTGATTTATAATGCTGTTTTTTATTATAGGTACAGAATGGGAGATAAACCTTAATGATTCAGGTCTATAATACTATTAATGTCAGAACAGAACACAGTATACGTCTCATGCTCTAAATACTATATATTACTGTGCTGCAGTTATATTACATTTTTATAACGGGAGAATGAAATTCTAGATGTAACAGAACTTTGAAAAACTGTTGTATCATCTGCAAATCCAAGGTCAGAAAAGATCACATTCATAACAGGAGCCTATGGGAGTCTTAATCTGCAAAGAGCGTTGCCAGATTAGGATGACCGAAAATGTGAAAATCTCTGAAAATTAGCCCAATTTTAATGTAAACTCCTGAAAAAATATATTCTTTTACCAAGAGGGTTATGGTTTCCCAGTGTAGTAGCAGTGATAAAGAAGCTGCCTTTGATGTTCTGTTTGTCTCTGTGGTAGTGGTGTGGTGTGGTGGGAGCGGACTAGATCAAGTGGTAGTCACACCAAAAGAAAAAAACAAAGTATGCGAAGAGAGCCAGGGGAGTGGCTGGAGCAGTGCCAGATATGGGGCAGCAGACAGTGAAGGAGCTTCAAACTGGCCAGAAAAAACAGGTGCAGCAATTGCCAGAATAGCAAATAGGCCAAAGGAGGAAGGTTCCCCCTCCGAGCCCAACAAAAAAAGGCAGAAAATTAGTTCTACTAAGTGGTTGGGGGAGAAGGGAAAGAAGATCCCTCTGAATGCAGGAGCAGAAAGAAGAAAAAAATAGCTTGGATAAGCAGTGTGATGGTCACTGCAGGTGACTATCCCAGGGGTGGGATGTGCCTGAATGTAATGCATAGATGTGATGGAGGCAAAGATGTTCAGTCACAGTTATGATGAAATTTTCCAGCATATGCAGCTAAAGTGCCATACATCTGCAGGGTGAACATGTCTGACCCCCTGCAATGGGCTACAGCAGAGCCAATAAAGTCATTCTGTCAAATGGGCATGATTGCAATGTGCATGCTTGCAGACCCAATGTGCTATCAGAACACATAAAAAGCGTAAGAATGCATGTCCTCCAGTCAATGCAGACCCAGGATTGTTCCTGGCATTAAGATGAAGTGAATATCCTACAGCCATAAAGAGAACAAGTGGGATTCAGACCCTGGTCTGTTGCTAATGGAACCAGTGCTCTAACCATTAGGCTACACCTCCACACCTTTCTGTACAGCAATGTCTAGAATCAAAGTGAATGCAGGTCTCTGACTGCAATGGATGAAATCCAGGACATGAAACAACATGGCTGGCACATTCTAAGACAATGGTACACCACATCTACAGCCTGCCTACAGTGGCGCACATGCAGGACACACAGTGCTGCAGCTGCACAACAGACACAGAGCTGCAGAATACATCTCTTGTCCATAGGCCAAGGCACATGTGAGATCAAGATGCCTGTCCCTCCACTGTACCCCCAACAGCAAACAACAATCACACACAGAGGTCCACTGCACCACAGTGTGGCACTAACCCCAGAGGCAGCACATGTGCAGGGTATGCAGTCCCTTGTGACCTGCTGCACACTGCGAAATAGGTATACCTGTGCATACACCAGCCTTGTGACTATCACCCTTGGTGCCCATGGGTGGCTAGTGAGGCTGTCATGCAGGCACTCTGATGTAACACATGCAGACACTGAGTAGACCTGCAGATGTTCTGGCCATGTGAACATAGGCTTTGGCCAGCACTGCCACCTACGAAGGGCGCATGCTAATCATATATGGTACTGTTCCCCGTACCCCTACCCCCTCATTCACCTCCAGGCACTGCCCTCCCATATGGTGGCAGGTGATGCAGAGACCATCCTGTGTCACATTTCAGCAGCTGGAAGTGTACACACATCATTCAGAGGTCTATGTCATACTGTCCCAATCAGGCACACAAGTGCATTTGGAATTTATTTTATTTTATTTATTTGACTGGTTTTTTTTATACCGCTTTTCACCAGGGCAAAGCAGTATACATTACAAAAACTGGATTTTACATCTCATTTGGGGTAATAGATAATTAATGTACTGCTGGATGCTTTAGCCAATGATCATTAGACAGTGTTGAGATTTGTGGTTCCTGTGTGCAACTGTGCCTGATATATACCTCCCTGATACATACCTCCCTGTATGTGTATATACTGCACGGATCAAAGTGACCTCTCTCTTGCATTCTGCCAATGCAGCATGGGAAAAGAGCAACGTGCATGCAGGTAAATCGCAGATTCCTGCAAGTGTCACCAACTGAGTGGGTGGATTGGACATTCACAGAAGCCAGCCCTCCCCCTATGTCTAGTTCCCTATAGGCTGCAGTTGCTCCAGGTGGGCAAACACTGTTGCCACGGATACAGCTGTTATGGAAGTTGGAGTTAATCTGGTCTCTCACCTGTGCACATTAGTGTGTCCTGAGGCCTGGAGGCTGTGTCAGAGGCAAGGGTTGCAATACACAAACATGTTCCCCCTGCTTGCTCCAGTCGAACCAGCAATTTTGCAGCTGCACAACAGTGTCATATTGGGAGGTAAGTGTGGGGAAGTGCTGTGGTGATGGGGCTTGTCGATGCTGTAACTGGGAATGCATTACAGTGTCGCAACAACAGGTTGCGATTACTTACTGCAAAGTAACCCTCTTCTTGTAATTGGTGTCTCACATAGCCTGAGCTTGCTGTATAGCTGATCTGCAGTATGTTGTATGCACAGCCATACAACTTGGGTACCATATGCAGGCATGGTGCATTGCTGAAGCTCACACCACTCTGGAGACATACACACAGACATACACATGACCTTGCTGTTCAAATGTAGTGCTGGTTGCATTCCTGCCTGGCCCTTAGGCCTCCTTTGCTGCTCCAACATTGTCAATGCCTGCTCAGTGTGCAGGTGCTATTAGCAGGTTCTGCAATGCTTGGGCTCTGTCAATGCTCACTCAGTGTGAGGGTGCTATCAGCCTGCCCTGCCATCCAGCCCTAAGTGGTACAGCTTCTCAGTGTGGTAGCTGAATGTGTGGACTATTGCTGGATGATTTGTTTTACGTTGCACATGCTGATAACTGTATCCTATGTTGTAGGAAGTGTAACACCCCAGGGCATACAATGTGTATGGAGTTACAGAGCAGCCTTTTGGGTTCATCAATCCATTAGTTTAGATGTGGTCATTGTGAGGGTGCATGTAGGCATGAGTAGGGGTATGGCTATGTCTGCTTAGATCTCTGCAGGCTCTGTGCCATACTTGTCTGACAAGATGTGTTTGGCAGGTGTGAGAGAGGGACATCTTGTTAGGTCTGTATGTTCACTGCCTTGCTGTGCTGCTGGTACAATTGACATTCATGTCTTACATATGGATCTGTCTAGTCAAAAGGGCAGCCCATGATACAGGAACACACACATAGCAGACCATGGGGGTACTAGCAGAATAGACAAGGTCCCTAATACTTTGTGTGTGTTTGTGGGGCAATCATGGAATAAACTCATTTCTCACAGACCAACATAGCTGATGTGTATTCATATGTGGCTCAAAGAGTTGTTAGTGACTGCATGGCGGGATCACCGGTTCATGCACAGATTATGGCCAGCATTTGGCAGGCGAGGGGGCTGGGTGGGCATTTTTCATCTGCAATGGCCTGTTATATTGCATACCATTTATGCCTCAGTGATAATTCCCTCCCCCCCCACATACACATATCCACTCAATATGTGTGGGTGACGGGCATCCTGATCCCAGGGCCTGCCCATCCACTTGGATAACTATCTGGTTGCCATGGTACAACGTTCATGGTGAACAGTATGCCGGCTGCTCCCTCCCTCCTTGGCACAGCTATCACTTCAGTGCTGCAGGTAGCCTCATTGAAGTTGCACACATGCAGCTAGGCACACCTTGTCACCCCTGCCCCCCTCTACTGGGTGATGTGGGCACGCATGCTGCTGCCTTAGTCCCCATTGAGGAGGGATCACTATGTGCTCCGCTGTACCAGCTGCTGACCTATGTCCCATCCCACTCACAGTGGCAACTGCAGGGTTGCACTGGACACACAGGGCTGGGACAAAGCTTTTGTCTGCAGCAGGCTACAGCTGCTGCGACTGCCATCCCTACACTTACACATTGCTGACATGGCAGCATGGTGGCAATGGGGGTGACATGTCTTCTTTTTGACTGCGACAGCATGTATGTGTGCTGCCACTGTCACTGTGTAGTCATGACAGACATCAGAGATGTGTACCCTGGGCAGCGGCCTTGTCAGCCTTGTGGACCAGCCAGCCCCACTGCATCACCCACATGACACCTCCTTTGCCCAGTTGGCACCAACATAGTGCCCTTTCTTAATGGGGCACCATGCTGTTGCTGCCAATGGATCACTGTCATCACTTTTGGGAACTCCAGTGGGAGAAGTACATTGCATACATTTAAATGGGCTCTCTCTCCTCAGAAATAGCCCTTTCCATGAGGTTTCAGCTGGCGTTAGTGTTCTTAGTGCTGGGAGCTCTAACGTATGGTAACACAACTTGGCTTTGAGGGAGCACACACTATCCCTTCCCACTCTCCACCTCCTTTTCCCTTAATGCTGCGGGACCGGGTACCACTTGTTAATGGAGTGTTATTGGTGCTTTCCATGGCATTAAACACTCACAGGCACTGATGAAGCGCATTAACTGCACACTTGCTTCCTTATCGTCCTTTAGTAACCCCCCCTAAGTGATCATTAACTACAACACCTGCCATGTTTCTCATGTTCTATTTGACAAGCCATGCTTTCTTCATCCAAAAACATCCTAGGTGGGGTTTAGGACTCTTTTTGTGACCCATCTCTAGCAAAAATCAGCCTATGCGTGCCTGGACCCCCTATAGAATACAGTAGCTGAAATTTCTAGAAGCAGCGGGATAATGCATATATAAAATGAATGCTATACTACTAAGCTTTCAGACACGTCATTCCTATATGCAAAATTTGTTGATGTTAACTCTGTTTCTTGAACAATAGCCATACACTGTGAACTTGGAAATAAGTGTACCAAAATAAATTGCAAGCCTTACATAGTACTGCTGACATTATAGAGTTATTTTTAGAAGCCTTATTTGCAATTTACATGTTGTTTAATCAGACATTTCATACATGTGCATGACCAAAATTGTGCAGGCCAGAATTTACATCTGCTCCCTGGCACGTTTTAAGTTTTACAAAAGTGTGCAGATGGCCAATCCTTTACTGGGTTATTCTCCTTAATCCCTCCCTAGTTTATTTCACACTCCAACTTAGATGTAAAAAGCAGCCTCTGTAGTTAATTAGTGACATTTATACATGTCATCAAGGAGCTCCCACATCACCCCCATCATCAAAGAGCTCCACTGGCTACCTCTACTAGAAAGGTTATCTTCGAAATTATGCCAATATAGAGTTTATGTTGATCCAAGTTAAAGTTGTCAACTATTTCAATTTCTTCTCCATCAATGATGAACTTATTGATTTTACCAGTTATCAGGATCTTTCTCTTCTTAACATTAAGGTGCAGACCCATTTTAAGACTATGTTCCTTGATCTTGAGAAGCAAATGTTTCAGATCATCTTAACTTTCAGCCTAATGGTTTCATCAGCATAGCGAAGGTTGTTGATGAGTCTTCCACCAATCTTCACACCTCTGTTGCCTTCATACAGTCCTGCTTCTCTGATGATTTGTTCTTTATATAAATTAAACAGGTAGGGGAAAAGTATGCAGCCTTGTCATATATGTTTGCTGATTTTAAACCATTCTGTTTCTACTAGTTCCGTTCAAACTATTGCTTCTTGATCAATGTAAAGGTTGTGCAAGAGAACTATCAGATGTTCTGGTATACCCTTGCTTCTTAATGTGGCCCAGAGTTTCTCATGGTTTACACAGTCAAAAGCCTTGCTGTAGTCAATAAAACACATACAGATATTCTTTTGGTATTCTTTGGTCTTTTCAAGGATCCATCTCACATCCACGATGATGTCTCTCGTTTCTCGCCCTTTCCTGAACCCTACTTGCACTTCAGGCAGTTCCCATTCCAGGTATAGTTGTAGTCTCTGCTAAATGACATATTGCTCTTGGTAGAATAGTTATGAAGGACCTAGACAAGATTTTCAAGAGCAGAGATGTCTCTCTCCATACAAAGATTCGATTAGTCCAGGCCATGGCATTTTCAATAATGTCATATGGATGTGAACATTGGACAGTGAAAAAGATAGACAGGAAGAAAATCGATGCCTTTTAATTATGGTGCTGGCGACAAATACTGTGTATATCATGGACTGCCCGAAGAACAAAACTAGTCAGTATTAGAGATCATCAAATCTAAGCTTTCCTTAGAAATTCAGATGACAAGACTTTGACTTGCATACTTTGGACACATCATGCGAAGAGAGAGAACATTGGAGAAAGACATAATGCTTGGCAAGATAGAAGATCACCATAAAAGAGGAAGGCTGGCAATGAGATGGATCAATGCAATAACAGCAGCTATGAATACCACTCTATCAACAATGAGCCACCTGGCTGAAGGTCGAACAATGTCAACTATCCAGAGGGTCGCTAGGAGTCGATATCGATTCGACGGCACTTAACAGGGAGTTATGATCTTCTTTAAAGTCACTCCTTCAGGGATTACCTTAATAAAGCTGTTTAATTTCAGGACCTTCTAGTTGTTTCAGACTCGATTTCTGAATTTTGTGATGTCACACAACCACCAGAATACCTACTCCTCTGAAACATTGTACGGTATAATGGAAATTCTGGGGGAATATTCAAAGGGATTAACACGGTTAGCAGTTAGTGCCGCTGATCATCCCCAGATGCCACCACTGCGTGCCCCGATGTTAACTGGTTAGCAACAGTGTATTCCAGAGGCGTAACCAGCCATAACTGGGCAGTGGCAATATTCAGCCACCGCCCGGTTATGTCAAAGTGGTGAAAGTAAGGTGCTGCAAAGGGTGGCCTAACTTTTGCTGTGGAAACTAACCTGGCAGCGACTATATATTGCTGCTGTCTGGTTAGCTTCCTGTCAATCCGGACAACCTAGATATTCAATGCCAGGGACAGATATAACCCTGACATTGAATATCCAGGTTTAAGGTTCAGTGGCAGTGGCAGTGGCTAGCGATGTTAGAACTGCTAGTCACCACTGCTGAATATCCCCCCATATATCTATTACTGACTTAGAACTTGTTAGCTTTGAAGAAGCAATAGAATATGTACTCTGTGTTTTTTAAACTTGTATAATGTTCTTTTTGTCAAGTTTGGACCCATGTGACTGTCATTAAGATAAGAACTAGAGGTCTTATTTTGAATTCTTTATTTTCGTTTTATAACAACAAAGGAAAGGAAGACATACAGCTAAAAGACAGATACATAAAGTGTAATACATACACCAAAGTAAACCCCTACCACCCCCCTCCCCCCTGCTTCTTCTCTAGAAAACTAATCATTCCCGAAGCGGGCGTGTACTTACATTATTGTGTTACAAAACCTAACGGTGATCTGAAACATGATGAATGCACATTATACAGGCATGTTGGAACAATGAGCAGATTGTACATAATCATTAAGCATCTGCCATTTAGACAAGCGAGAGTGAATTGGGGCATGGGGAATAGCTCTCCGAGGTATCTGCTCATATTTGCTATATAAGCAGACGAGGTTCCACCATTCATTGACAGTAAGTCGAGAGCTATCCTTCCAATTCCTCGTGATTAAGCATATGGCAATACCCAGCATGAAATCAAGGAGGAAAGCGACCCTTCTTAGGAAGAGAGGGGACCTCCGCCGCAGAGCGGAGTCCAACGATCTTCCAAGAGAGAGGTTCGTGAAGGTGCAAGATAAATTGAATACGACCCCAGACCCGCCCCCAATAAACCTGTAGTTGAGGACACTCATAAATAACATGAGCGAAGGTTCCCACAGCAGTATGGCAAGACCAACACTGGTCCCTAGCATTTATGTTCCATTTGGCTATTTTTTCTGGGGTATAAAAGCATCTGTGTGCAAAAAAGAAGAGAGTTTGGGTAACAGAGGCAGACCGGGAAACCCGCACTACTTTGCTCCAGAATACGCTCCATTGCACAGGGGTTAAAGTGGTTTGCAGTTCGCGCTCCCAGGCTTGTTGGGCTCTGAAAGTGGCCGTGTCTGCACCCTGACATAATATTTTATAAAAGTTAGAGGCTACCCCAAGTGTACTACTTATAGAGTGAACTATCTCTAATAGCCCATCCTCAGTAGGGCAGAGGGCGGCATGATTCGAGCACTTTTAAGGCAGTGTTGAAGCTGCATCAATTGAAAGTAGTGTTTCGCTGGTAGCGCAAATTCCTTTTGTAAATCAGAAAAGGTTTTCCAACGAGCTGCAGAGAAAAGCTGTTGGGGTGTCCAGATCCCCCTTGAGTACCAGGGTTTCCATGCTATCGTTCTATTTAGGACTTGAATTCTGGGGTTATTCCATAGCGGGAGTCCGTCCCGAGGACATACGTTCGGGCCCAGTGATAGAATGAGAGTATTAAAGGCCGCAAGAGTATCGACAATCATTGGTGGATGGCGAGTGTCTACTTGATAGGACATACCGGGGAGATGGGTCAACGGAATTGGGCTACTAAGCTCCTCTTCTATGTCAAGCCAAACTGGTCTGCTGTCTGTTGAGGCATCTAGCCATCGGGCACCTTGCTTAAGTAGGAAGGCTTGATGATATCTAAGAAAATCAGGAAATCTGGTACCCCCTCTTTCCTTTGCAGACTGTAGTTTTTGTTTAGCTATCCTTGGTGGCTTGCCCTGCCAGAGATAACGGACGAGAAGGCCCTCAATATCTTTATAAGTATGTAGCGGGAGTAAGCATGGCAGCATTTCTAAAATGTAGTTCACTTTGGGGACTATCATCATTTTCACAGTTTCTAAGCGGCCCCACCATGTAAGAGATAAGGGAGACCAACGATTTGTGAGCTCGTGGACTTTGGAGACTACCTCTTTGGCATTAAAACTGATAGTATCTTCTAAAGGAGAACAGTAATGGACCCCGAGATACTTCACCATGCGGGATTGCCAGAGGAAGGGAAAGGCCTGCATGTCAGCCTCATGTACCCAGCGGTTCAGTGGGAATGCGACAGATTTAGTCCAGTTGATTTTATAGCCCGATAATTGTGAGTATCCGTCAATCAGATCCAAGACAGCTGGAACCGATTCGAGGGATACGAAAAGCATAAGGTCATCTGCATATGCAGAGAGTTTAATCTCCCTATGACTGAAGGGGACACCTCGAATACGTGCGGACTGTCTAATAAGGAGGGCTAGGGGTTCAAGAGCTAGATCAAAGAGCATTGGTGATAGGGGGCAACCTTGACGCGTACCTCTTTGGAGATTAAATGGCTGAGACTTGATGGCATTTACACAAATACTGGCGACGGGTTGAATATACATAACTTGGAGATATCGGAGGAAACCCTCCCCAAAGCCATACCATCGGAGAACTGCAAATAAGAAGGGCCATTCTAGACGATCAAAGGCTTTTTCGGCATCCAGGGAAAGACCCACCCATGGCTGATCTAGATTGGCAGCACTGGATAGCACATGGCACAAGGTCCGAGCATTGTCAGCAGTTGATCTGCCGGGTATAAAGCCGCATTGGTCGGGGTGAATTAGGGTGGCCATCCTGTCAGATAGCCGGGTGGCCAAAATCGTAGCGAAGATCTTATAATCGGCATTGAGTAGAGAGATTGGGCGATAGTTGGCGGTTAGTAGTGGGTCTCTGCCTTCTTTCTCAAATACTACCACATTAGCTGCAGCAAAGGATCCCAAAGAGGATGTATCTACCGCAAGGGCAGTAAAATAGAGTTTTAAATAGGGAACTAAGTCTGCACTGAACGTTCTGTAGAATTCGGTCGGGAGACCATCGGGCCCTGCGGCACGGCCCGAGGCTGTTCGTTTTAGGGCAGATTGGATCTCTGAAGTAGAGAAGGGTTCATCCATCGCATCCCTATCATCTTCAGAGAGGGTCGGCCGCTGAATGCCAGAGAGCAATCGCTCGAATGTCTCTGACGAGAACTCACATTCAGATTGATATAGGCGGGTATAGAAATCCCGAAAGAGCTCTACTATGTCGGAGTCTGTGGTCACTATGCCCCCTCCCTGTGGAGCACGAAGGGCCGCTACGCGTTTGGCTTCTTTTTGACCTTTCAAGGCGTTGGCTAAGAGTCGACCGGCTCGGTTATTTTCACGATAATATGTCCCTCGCTGAAGCTCAGTACTCTTAGAAGCTGCAGTTGAGAGGATTGAATTATATTGAAAACGGAGACGCTGTAATCGAATTAATACACATGGATCAGTACGTGAAGTTAGAACTCGTTCGCCTGCTTTTATTTGTTGGTCTAGTATGAGTAGCTGCTGTTTGCGTTGTTTCCGCAGGCGGATTTGATAGCTAGTGATCGTTGCTCGAATGGCCGCTTTGAAGCCCTCCCACCAAGCCCAATTCGCAGTATCCTGGGGTAGATTAAAATGGAAGTAATCCTGTATGGCTGCTCGAATTTCTAACTGGAACTCTGGCTGAGTTAACAGGGCTCTATCAAAGAACCAGGCCCCCGAATTCCCTTGGGGTGCAGTAGTGTGTAATTGAAAGGAAATGGCAGCATGATCTGAAATATGTTGGGAGTGAATCTTTGCAGTGTCCACCTGAGGAACTAACAGTTTTGATATAAGAAAGAAGTCTATGCGAGACTGGGATTTATGAGGGGAAGAGAAGAAGGTGAAGTCAAGCTCATTGGGGTGTAGTAACCTCCAAAGATCAACTAAAGCAAGATCTTTGATCAGGGAGGTGAGCGTGATGTGACTCTTGGGGGGACCACTTGTCCTAGGCGGCTGTTTGTCAATCAGGGGATCAAGGACTAGATTGAAATCCCCCCCAATTATCAATGAAGTATTAGCAGAGGCCTGTGCAACCTGAGCAATGGTAGCAAAAAAGGCAGGGTCATCCACATTAGGAGCGTAAAGGCATATACATGTAAATTCAAGGCTACCTATCTTGAGGTGAACTCTGGACCATCTACCTTCTGTATCTGAGCTAGTCGCAATAATAGTAGCATGCAAAGATTTCCTAACCAGTATGGCAACCCCACATTTCTTAGAAACGGCTGGAGAATAGGCGGCCACCATGTAAGGTTTAATATTGAGTTTAAGAGTTTCCTTCGAATTTAAATGCGTTTCTTGAAGAAAAATCAGATCCGCAGCTTCATGACTTAGGTAGCTCAGGATTTTCTTCCGTTTTATCGGATTATTGATTCCTTTTACGTTCAATGAGAAAATCTTACATGGTGCCATCAATCGGTAATAGACATTTTAGGTAAGGGCGCTTGAAAACATACAACATAATCAGAATCTGTGCAACAATGACATAATCACCGAATATTCTGGCTAATACACCCCATATTGAAAAGTATGTACCAAAGTATCTTAGAGAAGAAGCAAAACCCCCAAGGAATATGGCGACCATATGTCTGCGGGAGGAGGCCCTAGAGAGGAAATAGAAAGACATAAAAAAAGAAAAGAAACACCAGAGTCCATAATTAACACTGTCTCTGATACTCATCAAGGCTACTGTGGGTAGATGGAGTCGGGTCACAGATATTATCAAAAGTAAGGCAACAAACTGCCCTCGCCAGACTCTTTGCTGAGCTGCGGCAGATCCAATATGGCAGGTACAGCGGATATGAGAATACTTGCAGGAACATTCTAGAAGTCAGCGCATCAAGTCGGCTTCTTGGAATCCCAAAACTCCGCTAGTAGATCAGGGTCCTCAAATGTTCTTGTCTGATTGTGAAGCGTGACTCGGAGCTTGGCCGGGTACATCAGGCCATAGCGGGCTTGTAGTTGTTGAAGCCTCGGCCGGAATTCCAGAAAGCGCTTTCGGCGGTCGACCGTGGGTTTAGCCAAGTCGGGATAGAAGGAGATCTTGTGGCTCTCAAACTCCATATGGCCCTTTGCCCGAGAGGCACTTAGAATTTGCTCCACGTGTTGATATCTCAAAAGTCGAAAAATGATAGGCCGCGGGGTCTTCCTGTTGAGCGTTATGCTTGTGGGTACACGATGAGCACGATCGATCTCCAAATCTTTGACAAAAGTGATTTGGAGCAGGGAAGGGAGGATTTTGTATAAAAACTCTTTCATGTCACCCGATTCCGCTCCCTCCGGTATGCCCACGAGTCGTATGTTGTTGCGGCGCGCTCTATTATTGCCATCTTCCACTTCTTTCTGCAAGGCCCGCACCTGACGTTCAACCCTGTCGAGTTTGGACAACCGGGCCGCATGGGAGTCCAATATGCTCTCCATTTTGTCCTGACGCGAAGAAAGCCCTTCTAGCTTGCTTTGCAGTACACCAAGATCTTCCCGCAGCGCTCGGAGTGCTTCACCGTTTGACTGCACGAGGTCTTTGACCCCTCTAATCTCTGCGAGAATTTCCTGCTGCATTTCGGGGCCCTCGCACAAGGCCAGCCCCTTCTGCGGGGACGGAGGTTCAGTTTTGGAGCGTTTGCCGTGAGAAGCCGCTGGAGATCCAAATTCCAGGCGCGTGGGTTTGGTCCCCGCCATCTCACCAATGTGCCCCAGTAAGATCAGAGTAGAAGTTCCAAATATGTACGGTGTTAATTCAGGATTCTGAGTAGGCCTCTCGGAAGCCTCAGCGTTATGCGACCATCCCGCTGGACATCAGGCTCCGCCATAGAGGTCTTATTTTGAATATAGTTGGGATATGATGCGATGACACGAATTATAAGAATATGAATTTTTACTAGCATGAGTACAGGGGTAGCCTAGTGGTTAGAGCACTGTCCTTGGTAGGCAAGAGAACAGAGTTCAAATCCCACTAGCAATCCTTGTGGTCCTCGTCAAGCTACTTAACCCTCTACTATCTCAGAAGAAAGGCCTGGCAGTCTGCTACCAAGAGCTGCTGGATTGCCAGGAATCAGCACTGACTCAAAGGCACTCATTGTATTTTTTTCGTGAGCTTCAAACAGGCATGTTTACACTGTGGTGGTTAGTTTTTCACAGGGCTCTTTTTTATTTTTTATTTTTGAGAGGGTACATGGTATTACATAGTACCAGCACTTTTCTCATTGCCTGCTAAAATTGACCCATGGTCTTCATGTATTAATAAAAGATCCCTGCATCTGAGTACTAGAATCTTTTTTTCTAAGAAAAATGCACTGGTTTTACACAATCACTTAAGTTGGGTTATTATGATTATAACTGGATTTCATCCTGACTACAGTGCAAGACTTCAGTGTAACGGTTGTATGAATATTCCCAATATTTCACTCTGTCATTAGTTTTTGCATTGCATTGCTTCCATTTGTGGGAGTCCTGTTTGTTATTCTTCCTTTATTGGTATCTAATTGGTACACTAGGGGGTATGTTTACTAAACTGCAGTAATGCCATTCACGTTAGGTTCCATGTTGATGATACAGATGCCCATATAAAGGAGTGGGCGGGGCAGCATTAAAGCTGTGTCAGAAAAGGCACATTAGAAGGCACATTATGAGGTGCAGTACAAGGCACTGGGAACATAGACATGCCATGGTCACTGCTTGGTCAGAGTGAGAGTGACACCCCCTCCCCCAGCGTGACATGCTGTGGCCACCCTGTCCATGCAGGTGGTGGTCGGCCACAACAGTGTCCCAGCCATTGCCCTCCACCCTGTGCAGATGCTTCCTGGCCAGTCCGCCCTGTCTTGGCCATACCCACCATACCTTGATGCTTATTATGCACATTTGCAGGCTAACGCTGGAAGCAGTGTGAGCAAAGTGGGCTCTGTGAGGTGTTGGCAGACACAAAACAATGGAGAGACATATGCACACTCCCACACCTATCTCAGCATTGTGCAGAGATGGTGGTGGTTGCCAACCCTACTCCCTGCACTGGTCCTGATCACAGTGCTGACATTGCTAATCTGTGCAGGGGGTAGTAGTAGTGCTCTGGTGATAACTGCAGCTCTGTGCTGGGGCCAACAGCCTGATGCTCCATGAAGCTGTGGATAATGGAGCCCTTGTGAGTGAGTGTCCATACCCCTGTGCACCACTGCATTGGGGTTTGCCCATGTTGTTGTTGTGGCTGCATTGTGGGCTAAAACTATGGAGAGATGCTCTGCAGGATCCACAGATGGGACCTGAACCTCTGACCCTCTGCTCTTGGACATGCTGGCTGAGTATACTGCACCACACTGTTGCCACAGCAGCACAGTGGTCCCTGGGGCTACCCTTACATTCCTCAGCCAGACCTCTTCTGTTGCACTGCACAACACGTACTGGTACAGGGCATGGCCTAGGTCCACTGCAGGCGAGTGCCACTGCTCCCTCCATCACAATCACCCACCCCCTCTGCCATGCCGCCATGACCATATGCTGTTGGTGCTGGTTGTGTGCCATCCCAGGCCATCCAGGGGGCAGGTAGGCGGCTGCCTAAGGTGTGGGATCTGGGGTAGGGGTGCCTACATAGATGTCCATGCTTCCCCCAGCACCACCTGTTAATGTTATGCACCCCTTGGGGTGCCTGCTGGGTGATGTCCCCTGGATGGGACACTGTGGGACACAGACTCATGGGCATGTCTGACCCTGGCCAGTTGCTGTCTTGCTGGTTTCCATTTTCTGCATTCCTATGCACCACCTCGGCAACCACCTAGTCCACCCTATGCCCCAGTAGCCCCCACTGCAGGACACGTCTGCAGCCCCCATGCCCCATTTGTACCATCACCATAGTGGCCTTTCATACCAGGGCACTATGCTGTTGCTGCAAATGAAGCACTACTATCACCTTTCTTGGGCTCCCTGCCTATGCTGTACATTGCTGACACTGAAATGGTTTCTCTCTCTTGCAAATGTGTGCTAACGCCAGGTTTTCAGTTGCGTTAGGATTCAGTCCTTAATTTCTCCACGTTAGTGTGAAGGGGCCTCTCCCCGTCCACTGACCCCTTCTCTCCGCCCTCTCTCCACCCTTTTCTGGCCTTAACGTGGCCGGGAACGTTAAGGCGCATTATGTGCTTTTAAGGCGCCTTAACGTTACAGAAGGCGCCTTAACAGCACATAAGGCGCCTTAACGTAGCTGCTGCTACGTTAACGCAGTTTAGTAAACATGCCCCTAGGTTTCTTTTGTTGATTCTTTGATTTTCATTTAACACAAGCTTACTCTACCTTGACCTTGAAAATGATTTAGGATCACCTTTATTATCACAATACTTTAATACATCGCATTACTATAATGACCCCAAGAACAGCATACTGTACATGGTCCATTTTATCATAAAACAAGGTGTTGTGACTTGAAAGCAGATTCAGACTAAACTATGGCTTAATGATCATGGGCTAAGCCATCTGCCTATCATAACAGGGACTGTTCAGAAAGAACCACACAAGGATTCTGATGCATTCAAAGATGTAAAAATAAGAAAGTGGATGAATAATAATATTACCATTTACATTTAAAAATTACAAACTATAAAGAGTCCTAATTTTGGCACATTTCATGGACTGTCAGTTGGGAGCTGGAGCACTCAGTGTCTCCCAGATGCTTCAACCAGTAAATTGTGAAATTAAATTAATGCACTCAGAGAAATTGTCATTTTTGTTGATTTATCTATCCAATTGACATGCAAATTGCTTGGAAATGATTAGCACTTAAAAAATATAACATACAGCAATCTTTAAACTGCCAGTAAAAATGGAAAAAAAGTTCAACTCTGTTTTGATGTGTATTAGCTCCAATCCTGATTCACTCAGGAAAGATAATTAAGCTGCCTATCATGTTTGTAGTAATACATTAGGCAGAGAGCTCATGCAATAAGCTTGACTGTAATCAGAGCTATAGCAATGGGGGCATTATTTGTAAGGCTAACACACAACAGGGCGGTGCTGGTGCAATATCTCCGTCAACGTGTTTGACATGCTATGCAACTATTTCAAACACCAAGAAACTAATAGCTCTTATTATTCCTGTTATCTGTTCTTATAAAACATCTACATGGACACCACCCACTCTCCTCTAAATGTGTCTTATTCCATGCTTAGCAGTTAATAGATGGAAGGTCAAGAAGTAACCGAGACATTTTCCTCCAGTCCTGAAATTTTAAATTGCATCATGGAACTTTTAGGGATCTATGTTTTATCCATCACCATAGACTATGGCATGTTCATACAACTCCTTTGTTGTTCAAATGTAACGTTTAATTTTTAGAGATGCTTGGAGTATGTCTAGTAAGGAAATGTTAATATTCTCAGTATATATGCGTGTTGCCACCCACCCACTCCCTGGACCTTGAGGGTTAAGTGAGGGGCTGGCCTTGAATGCCCTTGAGGGTTAATGTTGTAGTTGTGTTGGTGCTCAAGTGATAAGGCAAGGCAAAGAATATTTCTTTTTTGTGAGGTTTATTTCCCGCTTTCGCAGTTCAAATGCAGCAGACGTAAATGAAATAATATGGTACAAAACAAGGTTGAGAAACTGAACTTAAACAAGGCTTTTTTCACTGCTTAACTGAATGTCCATTACTGATCACATTCACCTGTCATGTGATCTCTTTTTCATTAAGGTAACAGAAACTATGATACCAGCACTGCTCCTGAATTGCACAGAATATGCTTCCACTTATTCCTTTCACATAAGCTCTTTTATCACAGCAAACAGTGAGGTAACTTTGCTATTTTCTTACATACAATACTGGCAAGCAAATCACTTAAATGTCCTTTGGAATCATACAAGTACAGCAATCCATCGGGACTTCCTGTTCCGTAGATGGCAAAGAAATTAAAGGCATTTCTTCTTGCCAGCTGATCAATGGCTTTGCTACGTTCTGAGTAGAAACTGCTCTGCTCTTAAGGAACTCTCTGAATTCAGTGAGAAGTAACTCAGCCTGTGTATTTTCTGAGCTAGGCTGAGCAAATCCTCCTTCAGGTAAATGCTTGTTTGTATTTCTTATCTCTAGGCAATTATCAGTACTTTTACTTGGACAACATTTCAGCGGGTAAGCATTTGCCTTCCCCCACCTATCTCCACATGGCAGTGCAGGGTAAAACGCTTCAGCTGTGGTTAGAGAGTCTCTCAGAGTGTTAAAAGGAAAACAGTCAGGCTTTTCTTGACTTAACCAGTTAGTATCAAACTCTCTGCCTTTATCCTGTCTTTCACAATTAAAATTCACTCTTTCTGGCTTTCCACTGTTAAGCTTGCTAGCCGTACCACTCCCACCAGATACCTTGTGCTTGGGCTTCTTCCAGGGTAATTCCTTATCCCTTTGCGTCCTATTCCAAGGTTCTTCTGGGTCCTTTAAACTCCTGAGCTGCAGCCTTGGGTCTCTCAGTGCCTTAGAATTCTTCTGCTTCCAGAAAGCTTTTTTTGCCCCTGAGTCTCCCAGCTCCTGTCTGCTCCTTCTTGGATCACAGCTGTTTAGTGGTTCTCTCTCCCACGGTTCCTGTTCCTGGTCATCTGACCTGTCCTCATCCAGGTGCTTGTGTCCTTCTTCCCAATCCTGGTGGTCCTCCTGCTTTCCTGGCTTGTCTGTTTCTGTTTTAACAAGCTGGCTGAGTGCTGCACTGCCCGCCTCCTGCTTGGGTGTGCCCAATCAGGGACTTGGCTTCTCACCTGCCTTGAAGTGAGGAGTGGTTCCTGATTAGCTCTGCATTCTTTTTTTCTCTCATCAGAGAAAATCCTGCATTCCCCTGCAGTATCGGCTCTCTCCACCGGATCACTATTAGTTTCTCTTGCTTCATAAGAGCCTGCTACATCACAGTGTATATATCTATATAATCACGAAGGCCCATTTTAGATAGGTCTTGGGATAGGAGTTGAGACATCCAGGTCAGGATGTGCAGAGTTCCCACTGTATTTAAGCAGATTCTGCCAAACATGGAGTGAAAATGAAGATCCTGCTCTCCCGCAATTGTGCAGTGTGAGCAGCTTTTAAAATTGCTGCTGCCGACATCCAGGGACTCCCCTGTTTCTGATCCTCTCCCATGCCAGTCCAGACACTCCCACAGCAGTTCAGCACAACCCCACCAAATCTCCCAGTACCAGTTCAGCACCACCTCTGCCCCCTAAAGCAGTCTAATATCTCATTGACCCCCCTGAAGCAGTCCAGTATTCCCTACCTGCCCCCCAAACAGTCTAGTACCTTCAACCCCCAATTTAACTTCCAGGACCCACCAGAGGCTCTCTCTGATGGTCCAGGAGGAGCAGGAATGATCCCTGTTTGCTTCTTCTTTGTTGGGCTCTAGGTTCAAAAAGGTGCCTTTTGCCCCTAGTAGTAGTGTTGTGGTAAAAGTGCTGGGGATCAAACTGTTGTGGGGGTGTTGGGAGGGGGTTTCATTGGCCTTTGTACCTGCTCTTCAATCTGGCAGTTGTGCTTACCTCAGGACAGATGTAAAAGCTGTTGCAGAAAATGTTTTCCCTCCATGTGTATGCCCCTTTTAAAATGGAGAATGTGCATTGATATTTTAGGCTTTTTCCAAATCACGCCCATTCCATGCCCTTTGATACCTCTGCATGGTGTGACTCTGCAAGGGTACATACCAGATATCTAGAAATCGCTATTTAAACATGTAGCTGATCTAGTTACTTGTGGTGATGCTTCAGAATTAACCGCCACCATCTGTTCAAAAGGTTCATGTCAGCTAGATTTTAATTACATTCCATGAGATACTCCTAAACAGCATCACTTTTTTTTATTTATGTGAAATCACAAATCCTGTGCCAAAACTAAAAATTTGGAATTTAACCACACATACATCCTTATCATTGTTAAAATCTCCATGTGCGCTCTGTGATGTTATCACACGATAAGGTACCTTATCGTGCAATAATGGCGCTTTATCAGGCACAGAGGTACCTTAGCGTGCGATAACGCATGCAGCGGCGCAAACGAGTGCTGAAGGTGGAGAAAGGCTCCCGGAGGGCGGAGGAAGGCTCCTCAGGAGCGGAGAGAAGGAGTCAATGGGTGGAGAGTGGGAGGGGAGAGGCTCCCCGCACACTAACAATGTGAAATCCGAGGCTCAAAACTAACGCCAGTGAAACCCTGGCGTTAGAGATGATTTAAAGGGAAGAGAAACCATTTCTGTCAGCAATGTACAGCAAAACCAGGGAAACCTAAAAAAAGGGATAAGTGTGATACATGTGCACGGAACAAAAGGGCAAATATACAGTGAAAATGAACAGAAGAAAATGGAAAAATAAAATAACCAAGCTGGGCAATAGTGATCTCAATCGGAAACATCAAAAAACACTCTCAAGAAAGCACCAAAAAAAGGATATGAATTCTGGAAGGGTCCATGCTCCATCCCCATAGAAGGTGAATGAGCCCACAGTGAAATTGCGCTGTGCAGGGTTTTCCTCTCCATTGGACAGGTTTCCTATGGCGTGCACATGTGCGGCAACAGCAGGGTGGGCATGTCGGAATGGCCAACTGGACAGATGCTTGAAAATGGGATACAGAGGGCTGCAGGCGGCACATGCTGTGGTGCAGCTGGGGCACAGTGCGGACTAGGCAGATGCCTAGGTGGCACTTAGGAATGCTGAAACTGTACAGCAGCCAGACAGCAACTGATGAGGGCCCAACATGGGCAAGAGTGTGTTTATTACAGTGTCACAGGGGATAGTACCCAGCAGGTACCTCCAAGGGCACAGAACATTGGCAGGCAGTGTTGAGGGGGAAGCGTGGACGTCTATGCAGGCACCCCTACCCCAGAACACACATCATAGGCAGCCGCCTACCTGCACACTGGTTGGCCTGAAACTGCGCACCACCAGCTCCACCAGCAGAAGGGCATGTCAGCATGGTGGCAGAGGGGTACTGGTGGTGGAGGGGGGCAGTGGCAGCTGCCCAGAGCAGACCATGGCCTAGCCCTGTGTAGGTGGGTGCCATGCACTGCAACAGACAGGCCCTGCCAGACGAACAGTCATGATATCACCAGGGAATGCACTGCCTCTGTGGCAACACGGTGGTGCAGTGCACGCAACCAGTGTGTTCAGAGACAGAAGGTCACAGGTTCAAGTCCCAGCTGTGGTTCCTGCTAACCCAGCCCCAATATTTTACCCACTACTACAACGTGCTAATACAGACAGAACCTGTAGTGCAGATGACGTAGACATGCCCAAAACACCTACATTTTACCCTACAGAGCACAGACACCATAAACATACGCATTTTGAGTGATAACTGCACTGTACTGTCCATGTCTAAAGTCTGTCTTATGTCGAAATCATCAACGTTGCCCACCTGCTGATGGCCCCATCCTGATACTTAATTTTCCCCACTCTTATATGTAACACCGCTTTGACCCGGTGAAAAGCGGGATATAAATACAGTTAAATAAATAAATAAATAAATTAATTAATTACCTAGAGCAGAGTCACCCAAATGCAGTCCTGGAGGGCCAAACACCATTCAGGTTCCATGCTGCCTCTAATAAATGTGGCTGTGCTGCATTGCTATGCACCGCCCCCATGGTATGCAGATGTATCTCATGCATATTCATTAGGGACAGCATGAAAACCCAAACAGTGTTTGGCCCTCCAGGACTGGAGTTGGGAACCTCTGCCCTAGAGCAGCGGCCAACAAGGGCAGACACACACGCACCCACAGGCTCCATTATCCCAAGCCTCCTGGAGAGGCAGGATGTTGGGCCCTGGGTGCATCTCCCCATACTAGCACTTGCATACCTTAGCAATGCCACCCTAAACATGGGAAAACTGTACACAGCTATCAAAAGGTTGCTATGATAACTGGCAGATAGCAATTCCTATGTTAAGCACAATTGGCTGATTGAGCTGCATCATAGCAACCTTTCTGATGTCTGTGGAGTGTGCCTCAGGTCTGGTGTCTGACAGAGTGACCCCAACAGTATTGCGTACGATAGCCATGCCTTCACTGTGCCCAGGACTGGTGTGGTGGCCAGGTCTGCCAAACACCTCTATAGTTGCACAATGCTGGCATAGGTGTGTGGAGTGTGTGTCTGTCTATCCAGTGTGTGGTGGCTGCCAACACCCTCCACAGCCCACACTGCTAGCACTGTTGCCAGTATTGTCCTACCAATGTGCATAATAAGGAGCAAGGTACTGTGGGAATAGCCTGAATAGTGTATCCTGGCCTGGCCGCATCTGCACAGGGCATAGGGCAATGGCTTGGACATTGTAGTGCCCGGCCACCACCTGCATGGACAGCGTGGCCACAGCATGTCCTGCTGGGAGGTCACTCTCACCCTGACTGAGCAGTGACCACAGCATGGCTAGGTTCCCCCATAGTGCTATATAGTATTTTTCTCATGTGATATTTATGGGTCCTTTTTGGGGCCCAATTGCTGACTTATCTGCTTGGTGTGTATGCTGACATCCCAGTTCTGGGTACCTGCATCTCCTCCAGGACTATGGACTAGCTAGCAGAGTGTCTGCAGCTAGCATGTGTTTTGCTGGAGCACCTTGCAGGGTACAGCGGCTGGAGGCTTGCTGCTGGAGAATGTCAGATAGTGGTGGGGGGCAGCTGAGCATTTCCAGGTCTGCTGTTGCTTTATGGATGTGTACAGCTCTGCATTGCCTACCCTGTAGGGTTATTCCTCAGCAGGACTGGGGTTGATGGTTTCCCTCGACTGCTACCATTGCAGGGAGGTAGAATGTGGATCTATTGGTGGATGATCCTGTTTCCCACCCTGAGCCCCAGAGGGTGGGTTTTGTGGTGGTACATAATCTGCCTATGGGTCCAACCCCCTCCCCTCCCCTCCCCCGCCCCGCCCCGCCCCGCCCCGCCCCACCCCCGCCCCGCCCCGCCCCACCCCCGCCCCGCCCCACCCCCGCCCTCGCCCTGCCCCACCCCCGCCCTCGCCCTGCCCCTACATCATGTAACCATGGCACCAACACAGGATATGCACTATTCTGGGTGCATCATAGCCCATAAGGGTTAGACATGACTGAGAAATACAAAAAGACACAGATGTAACCTAGGAGTGTCTGCAGGAACTACCTATCACACACAGTAGCACTGATGGGGACCTGCAGCATGGCGTATTTTAGTCATGAAAGGTGCTGTGGACCTGGTGCTGGGCACCCCACCTCACCCTCAGGGTGAGCACAGTAACCGCACAATGTGATGGTCTGTGGCTACTCTGTGCCAGTACCACACACAGTCAGTTCCGCCTACCAGGCCGAGGTGCTGTGGGGGTGCATACCCCATCTTGTGCCCATCTTTCGACTGCTGATTTGCATGTGCAGTGCATCATGGGTACAGTGGGTTAACCCTATCCTAGTAACCACAGAAGACAGTTTGTGTGGTGCCGTGCAGTCCTGCAGCCAGCCAGGGGTTTGTTAGCAGCTATAGAGCTGTAGCCCACTGGTTACTTCACTGCCTGTAAAGCCAGAGATCATGGGTCCAAACCCATGGTGGGGTTATTTGATAGGGCTTTCTGAGGCATTGTTTATTTTTAATGTACATTAGTGCTGCCAGCAAAAACACCCTCAGAGTACTGTAACCTTAAGGTGCCTCATAAGGCGCCCTATAAGGTGCCTTATAAGGTGTGCTATAGGGGACATTATAGGGTGCCTTGGCGGACAGTGCACTTTATAATGTGCCCTATGGAGTGCGTTATGGGGTGCCTCATGTGGCACCTTAGGTTATGCCACCGTGAGGGTGTGTTTGCTGGCAGCACTAATTAAAATAAAAGTAATATGCCTCAAAAATCACTACCTAAAAGTAAAGGGTGATGCCTCAGCCAGCCTTATGCATTTGGCACACTGAGGGATCAAACTCATGACCCCTACATCATCAGTCAATGTATTAACCATTGTGCTACACCTCTATTTCTATGTTTGTATGTCTGGGCGCCTACTTAAGATTACCGTACGTTAACATGCTTAGCGGCGCTTCGCCCGATAATGTGTGCAGCAGCGCGCGTTATCGCGCGATAATCCCATTTTGTTACCTTAAGACTGACACGCCCACTCCTTTTATGGCAGCCTGCACGCTATCGCCGGGTGAACGTTAAGACGGCATGTTTACTAAGCTGTGCTGCTTGTTAACGTGGCAGATAGGTAGCACTTTTGTGTGCAATCTGCCCAAAATGCATTCACTGTCAGAATGGGCAGGAAATGAGAGGAGAGTGGGCATGACTGCAATGCACGGTTGCCGCAGGCATCAACAAGACACGGCAACCATCAATGCTGCAGATAGCAGGGGTGCAGATAACACCACCTCAATGGCTGGTGTGATGTGTATATGTGGTGTTGCCAAGCCATGATATATGCAATTTCAGTGTTGGAGAAATGCCGTGTGTGCTATTTGCACAAAAAAAGGTCACGTTAGCTGCGAAAGCCTAACATGCTTTAGCAAACCTATCCCTAAATTTAAAAACTGAGCAGTGATCATATGCAGGAAAATATTAACATCCTGATAGATTGACAGTTTTGAAAAAACACTTGTCAATTGATCTTAGAGAAGTTTATGACTTCACCAGTCAAAAAAAATATACTCTTATATTCCATTGAGCAGGTAATTATATAAAGTAATTTTATAAAGCTATTTTAGCACATATGTAGCAACATAGATGGATAGAAAGTCTTATGAAGTTACGTCAGTATATATGGGGGCAGGCAGGAACATGTGCACGTCTGCTGCGTATGTGGGGCCATGGTCTGGGAAGAGCACAGGTGGAGTCATGAATCGCACACATTGTTTAGAAGATAGGCTAATCTACATTCATACTCATACTCTACACTTGGACATTTATACCTGTTCCCAGGCACAAAATAGAGGCATTTTGCATTCAGCAGTAAGGCAGGTAACAAGATTTCCATCTAAAACTATGCATCCACAGTCCACAAATATGCATGGATCTCTAAAGGAAAAACATCTTGTCAGTGTCTTCATGTGTCCTGAAACTTTGGTGTGAATAAGATATCAAGCACAAAAGTTATAAGGGGCGTACATGCATACATACACAGACCCAGTAATCTAATGTTGTTAAGTGTCGTCGAGTCGGAGTCGACTCATGGCGACCCTCTGGATAGCTATCCTAAATTGTGTTCGGTCTTCAGTCAGGCGGCTCATTGTTGACAGACTGGTACCTGTAGCTACTGTTATTGTATCGATCCATCTCATTGCTGGCCTTCCTCTTTTGCGTTGACCTTCTATTTTGCCAAGCATAATGTCTTTCTCTAATGATCTTTCTCTTCGCATGATGTGTCCAAAGTATGAAAGTCGAAGTCTTGTCATCTGAGCTTCTAAAGAAAGCTTAGGTTTGATCTCCTCTAGTACCGACTGGTTTATTCTTCGGGCAGTCCATGGTATACACAGTATTCGCTGCCAGCACCATAATTCAAAGGCATCAATTTTCTTCCTATCTGTCTTTTTCACTGTCCAGCTTTCACATCCATATGATGTTATTGAAAATACCATGGCCTGAACAAGTCAAATCTTTGTATGGAGAGACATCTCTGCTCTTGAGAATCTTATCTAGGTCTTTCATAGCCATTCTGCCAAGAGCAATGCGTCGTCTGATTTCTTGACTGCTTGTTGCTTCTTTATTGATAGTTGATCCAAGTAGGTTAAAGTTGTTCACAATTTCAATGTCTTCTCCTTCAATGATGAACCTGTTGATTATGCCAGTTGTCATGATCTTTATCTTCTTTACATTAAGGTGCAGGCCCATTTTGAGACTATGTTCTTTGATTGTGAGAAGCAAATGTTTCAGATCATCTTCACTTTCAGCCAGTAATGTGGTATCATCAGCCTAGTGAAGGTTGTTGATGAGTCTTCCACCAATCTTCACACCTCTGTTGTCTTCATACAATCCTGCTTCTCTGATGATTTGTTCTGCATATAAATTAAACAGGTAGGGGGAAAGTATGCAGCCTTGTCTTACACCTTTGCTTATTTTAAACCATTCTGTTTCTCCTTGTTCCGTTCGAACTGTTGCTACTTGATCAATGTACAGATTGCGCAAGAGAACGAGCAGGTGTTCTGGTACACCCATGCTTCTTAATGTGGCCCAGAGTTTCTCATGGTTTACACAGTCAAAAGCCTTGCTATAGTCGATAAAGCACAAATAGATATCCTTTTGGTATTCTTTAGTCTTTTCAAGGATCCATCTCACATCTGCAATGATGTCTCTCGTTCCTCGCCCTTTCCTGAACCCTGCTTGCACTTCAGGTAGTTCTTGTTCCAGGTATGGTTGTAGTCTCTTTTGAATAAACTTCAGTAGAATCTTGCTGGCATGTGGGATCAGAGCGATTGTGCGATAATTTCCACAGTCAGTTGAATCACCTTTCTTTAGTATTGGTATAAACACAGATCTTTCACAGTCAGTTGGCCATGATGTTGTCTTCCATATTTCTTGGCAGAGCATTGTGAGTATGGTAACAGCTGCATCAGATTGCTGCCATACTTCTATGGGAATGCTATCAATGCCTGGTGCTTTGTTCTTTGATAAGGCTTTCAATGCTGCTTCAACTTATTCTTTCATCACCAATGGTTCCCGATCATAAGGTACAGGTTGAAACGGCTGTTGGTCCACTTGATCTTTATCATATAAAAACTCTGTATATTCCTTCCACCTTTTCTTGATCTTCTCAGCATCATTCAACATAGAACCTTGAGCATCTTGTAACATTCCAATTCGAGGCTGGAACTTTTTCTTTAACTCTCATAGCTTTAGGAAAGCCGATCTTGTTCTTCCTCTAATAGTTTCTGCTTCTATTTCCTTGCAAGTGTCATTGTAGTACTTTTCCTTGTCCTGTCTTGCTGCACATTGGAAATCTCTGTTAAGTTCTGTGACTGTCTTTCTTTCTCCTCTGGCTTTAGCTTCTCTGCGTTTCTGGGCAATTTTCAGAGTTTCTTCCGTCATCCATTTTGGCCGTTTTTGCTTTTTCACCTTTTGTAGAGACTTCTCGCTTTCTTCCAACACAACCTTCTTGATGTCATTTCATAACTCTTCCGGAGCTCTGTCAATGGTATCTAAAGCAGCAAATCGATTTTGCAGGCAGTCTTTAAATTCCAGTGGTATATTCTCAAGGTCATATTTTGCTGCATTCATGAGTGGTTTGCTCTTTTTCAACTTTAGCTTGAGTTTGCATACTAGTAGTTGATGATCTGTACCACAGTCAGCTCCAGGTTTTGTCTTTGTTGATATTACAGAGCTTTTCCATCATTGACTTCCACAGATGAAGTCAATTTGATTTTTATACAATCCATTGGGTGAAGTCCATGTGTACAGTCGCCGCTTGTGTTGCTGGAAGAAGGTGTTTGAGATGAATAGATCATTGGTCTTGCAAAGTTCTATCAGTATTTCTCCAGCTTCATTTCTGTTGCCAAGTCCATACTTTCCAACTACTTTGCCTTCTTCTTTGATACCAACTTTTGCATTCCAGTCACCCATGACTATCAGGATATCCTGTTTGCATGTTCTGTCAATTTCAGCTTCTACTTGTTCTTAGAACTCTTCAATTTCATTCTCTTCTGCAGCTGTTGTTGGGGCATATACTTGAATTATAGTTGTGTTGATAGGCAATCCTCGTAGACGAATAGAGATTAAGCATTCGCTGACTGCATTGTATTTCATTACAGTTCTTGCAAGTTTCTTCTTTATTATAAATGCAACACCATTTCTTCTTTGTCTTTCATTTCCAGCATAGTAGACCATGTGATCATCTGATGCAAAGTGCCCGATGCCAGTCCATTTCAGTTTGCTGACACCCAACAGATCAAGTTGTGCACGTTCCATTTCATTCTTGACCACCCCCAACTTTCCTTGGTTCATGCTTCGTACGTTCCATGTTCCAATGTGTAAGACATCTTTACAGCTTCTGACTCTCATTTCATGCGCAGCTACTTCAGCAGTCAGACTTCCCGAGGGCTTTGATCCAACCACATCATAAATGCTGGCTTTACTCTCAAATTTCTTCAGCTCTTCCACAGTAGCTAGTTGAGTGCCTTCCCACCTGGGGGTCTCATCTTCCAGCACCATAGCACAATTTGTTTTGTTGTAACTATCCATTGGGTTTTCATGGCAAGATACAGAAGTAGATTGCCGGGCCTTTCTTCTGCGCAGTTTAAGTTTGGTGTTGTTGCCGTTGTCACAAAAATGTGATCCTCCGCCGTCAACACTGTCCCATTCTGCTGCTGCCCAGATGGGTGGTTTGTCTTGGTCTGGCACCTCAGCTGAGACCGGTTGCCGCAGGCATCAACAACACACGGCAACCATCAATGCTGCAGATAGCAGGGGTGCAGATAACACCACCTCAATGGCTGGTGTGATGTGTATATGTGGTGTTGCCAAGCCATGATCTCTGCAATTTCAGTGTTGGAGAAATGCCGTGTGTGCTATTTGCACAAAAAAAGGTCACGTTAGCTGCAAAAGCCTAACATGCTTTAGCAAACCTATCCCTAAATTTAAAAACTGAGCAGTGATCATATGCAGGAAAATATTAACATCCTGATAGATTGACAGTTTTGAAAAAACACTTGTCAATTGATCTTAGAGAAGTTTAATGACTTCACCAGTCAAAAAAAATATACTCTTATATTCCATTGAACAGGTAATTATATAAAGTAATTTTATAAAGCTATTTTAGCACATATGTAGCAACATAGATGGATAGAAAGTCTTATGAAGTTACGTCAGTATATATGGGGGCAGGCAGGAACATGTGCACGTCTGCTGCGTATGTGGGGCCATGGTCTGGGAAGAGCACAGGCGGAGTCATGAATCACACACATTGTTTAGAAGATAGGCTAATCTACATTCATACTCATACTCTACACTTGGACATTTATACCTGTTCCCAGGCACAAAATAGAGGCATTTTGCATTCAGCAGTAAGGCAGGTAACAAGATTTCCATCTAAAACTATGTATCCACAGTCCACAAATATGCATGGATCTCTAAAGGAAAAACATCTTGTCAGTGTCTTCATGTGTCCTGAAACTTTGGTGTGAATAAGATATCAAACACAAAAGTTATAAGGGCCGTACATGCATACATACACAGACCCAGTAATCTAATAAGATCTTGATTTAATTCATTTAGCTAAATTATTAGATAGAACTACTTTTCTCATTACTCCACAAAGAATTAAGGATTCAAAGATTAGAAATCTTGTTTCTCTAAAGTACATTTCAGTGAAATGGGATAGTCTGCTTCTTTAAACTTACTATTTGGTCTTCTGGCTCCTTTTCCACTCAACTCCTTATTTTTATCTCTCTTCTAGTCAGTCATCTGCCACATCCTCAATTGCAGGGCTGTACCAAGCTATAACTGCACCCTATGCAACTTGCAAACCTGGTGACCGCCCCCCCCCCTCCCCCATACCAACTGGGCCTCATTTGCATACGTTTCGTTTTAAAATTTATATGCTGCCCATCTAAAATGTTAGGAGAATTCCAAAGGAGATCTTCACAAACCTCTTTTTTTCCCCAGCAATGAATTAGGGATATGGTTACTAAACATTAATGTGCATTAAATGTCACTACACCCATAGAAATAGATGGGTGCCGCTGCACTTAATGCATATTCACAAATGCTAACATGCACTAAACTTTAGTAAACATGCCTCTTAATGAATGTCTTAATACCATTTGCATGGACAGTGAGGATAAAGAAAGGCCTACCATTACCTTCATCCAGTGCCAGGTGCATTAGTAAGTACTACAAAACCCTGCTCATTTAGAACCCATACCAAGCGTGCTATATCATAACAGCACTACCAGAATTCACACAGCACTAAAATCAATATACCTCATAGAAAACCAATACATCTCCTACTGGGAAAAGACAACAAATAGGACTGTTACACAAAAACTACACAAACAAAATACCACAGTTAGGTCATATATGCAAAAATAGATAGACCATATCAAATACAGAACAAGGGATCACAATTTAGAAACATGAAGGCAATAATTGAACTTGGAACCCCAAAAGCCAAACTTGGAATGCACCACAATATTGGAGAAATAAAACTATAAATTCATTTCCTCTTGTACTGAACAAACACAAAGAGTCCATTTCCCATCGGGGCATGTCCAGACTGTCCTAACATCCAAAATCTGAATAGGCTGGATTTGCACCCGATTCTGCACCTACAGGAGTTCCCGCAGAAGCAGAATCAGGTGCAAAAGGCCTGGATGGGTAGGACCTGCCCCAATTCCCTGCCACCGTATGCAGGGCCGTACCGATCGTGAAATGTGCCCTGTGCGACTTGCACATTGGGCACGTGCCACCACCCCCCCCCCCGCACCTCCATCTAGCCACTTTATGGGGGCGGGAGAGAAGAGGCGCGCCCAATGTGCAAGTCGCTGGCACGCTAAGTAGGTCTGGTCCTGGAGGGACCAGAGCTGCTTAGCGTGCCACAAGAATGCTTAAGGGGCACATTTCAAATGTCTGCTGTTGCCTGCCACCGCTGAGAGAAGAAAAGGTGGTGGCGGCAGGCAAAAGCAGACAGCTGAAATGCACCCCTTAAGCCTTTGTGCCCTGTGTGGCCACACTGCTCGCACAGGGCTAGGTACGGTCCTGACCGTATGTATGCCTTCCGCCAGTCTAAATCAGCTGGAGCACCTGCATAGAGCCCTGGAGCCATGGCATCCCATCGCCATGGCACTGGGATGCCATGCAGGAGCCCCAACCTGCCATGCCAGACCAACACTGCTGTTTCCCGATGCTTGACTCCCTTGGGTTGGGCTGCGGAAACCTCCCACTGCCACTCCCCTGTGTTGGGGCGTCCTCTGCTGGCGATCACCGCACTCGGGGTGACTTATTCAGGGTACATCAAGGGTAAGGGTCCCGCCTCCACCATGCCCATGCTCCTCCTCCAGCTCACCCTCTCCCACTCCCGTCCAGAGCTCCCCATACATCTTCTCTCTACATGCGGCGAGCTTTGGATTCGGCATCAGGCATAGGCATAGGCATTTGGCGATGGGGATGTATGTCCAGACGTACAGCCCTGCTAAATGCTGCATGGAATGACCCCCAAAGACATCAGTGGTATACATTTCCCAGAGCTGACATATTCCAGTTTATAAATTCAAAATAAAATTATTTCTCTCTACCCTTTGTTGTTTGGGCATTTTATTTTTCAGTCACAATTAATCCCATTCTCTCTTTTGCTTTCTTCATATCTTCTGCTAACTCTCCATTGTCTGCTGTCCATTTGTCCTTTCTCATCTCTTATTTTTTTACACCCTCTCTCTACATCTGCCTTGTTTCTTCCCTCTTACACAAAATATCTGTCCCCCCTCCCCATCCTCACTCCCTCAGCCTTTTTCTCCACCCTAACTGCAGCATCTGCCCCTTTTCAACTCCTCAACCCCCAGTATCACACCTTTCCAGTCCTCACCAGCATCAGCTCCCTTCCAGTCCCAGCCATTTCTAGCATCAGCTTCCCTCCAGTCCCAGTTCTTCCCAGCATCAGCTTCCCTTCAGTCACAGCCCCCCAACATCAGTGCCCCTTCAGTTCCAGCCCCCTCCCCCAGCTTCAGTTCCCCTTCAGTCACAGCATCAACTCTCTTTCAGTCTTTGCTCCCCAGCAGCAGTTCCCCCTCGTGCCTTCCCCCGAGTCACTCAACCCTTATGTTCCTTCTTCCTCATCCCAGTGGACTGGACCTTGCAGCGGCAATCACTATACAGCCACGGGACAGTTCTTCTTCTGTCCCACAGCTGTGCTAAACTGCAGCCGCCAGCACAAGCGCATCACCTGAACCGGATATCAACCTTCCCCAGCAGACAGCCCTACAACTTTCTGTAGGTCGTGCTCATAGCTCATCTTTGTACATGGCTCTAGTCTTGAATTTATGTATATAGCTCACCATGTAAATAGTTCACCAGTAAATATAGCACACTGCATCTCACACCACTCTTCTCGACTTCCCCACTGCATGTTTCTGACCACGCAATTATCTTGATTGTTTGTTGTGCTAACCGCTTTGATTTAATGATAAAGCGGTATATCAAATCCGTCTAAATAAATAAATAAAATAAATCACCTCACTATTAAAAGTGAAATGGGGGAACTTCTTTCTCTTGCACAAGAGAAAGGAAGTTCCCCCATTTCTCTTTTAACAGTGCAGCGATGTGATCAAGCCAGTGGCTGCAGTTCAGCACAGCCACGGGACCAGAGAACGGTCCTGCAGCTGTGCACAACAGTGCAAGTGAACTGGTGAGGCGGGCTTGAGGTGCTCACTGGCTCATCATTTAAATTGGCCCCATGTGGCATGGGGCCTGCTCCGGAGTGGGGCCATATGCCAGCAACATCCTGCTCTTTGGTCGTGGAAGTAACAGGCTGCTCCCGGCTCCCACTTCCTGCCACTGCCCTGCTAGCTTTTCACACTGACGCCCTTCTGCCGTGCTTACTTTGCATGGGCACTGAATTCAGGAGGTCTAGGCAAGCATTAACTTCTGGTGGGGGCTTTCAGCTTACGATCCCACTATAAATGCACCCCTACTTTTTTTGCACCCTGTACGACTGCACTGCTTGCACCGGGCTAGATACGACCCTGCTCAGTTGACCACTTGCCACTATAACCGTTCCCTCTTTCTTCAGGCATGCTGTGATCACCCCACTCCTCCAAAAATCTTCACTGGACTCTGTCTGTCCTGCAAATTATTGTCACATCTCCTTCTTCCTTAATTTTATATACAAACTCTTCATATTTTCATATCCAAACCTCTTTCATCTCCAGGCGTTTTAGATCTGCTCTCTCTTCATTCTCTATAGAAACTGCTCTTACCAAAGTCTCCACTGACCTCTTAATTTACCCTGTCCTCATCCTTCATGACCTACTGTTTTTTTTCCACACCATTGATTCCAGTTTAAGGACTACTGTATAAAAGAACAGACATCCACTGCTTAACCACTTTGCCCTGAAGAAAGCCACAATATAGTGGCTGAAGCACTGGTTCCAGTTATGAAAACACAGCATGGCCTGGAAAACTGCCAAGATCACCATTAATTACCATCAACCCTTTGACACACTCTGCTCAATTGAATTTTGGGACTTTGCTCTATCTTGGTGTTCTTAAGTCTCCCATTTTATTTTTTGTGCATCCTTTGGTGTTTTTTTCCTCCACTGTTATCATTATCAGTGTACCTCAGGGCTCTGTCCTGGACCTCTTCTTTTTTCGCTCTCCATTTATTCCCACAGTGCTCTGATCTTCTCACACAGCTTTCATGCTTTTTTTATGCTGCTGACCTCCAAATGTACCTATCTACACCAGAAATGTATCCAAGAAACAAGTTCCAAATCTCAGCCTGCTTGTCAAATATCACAAACTGTAAAAACACTACCAAGAAACAATCAATATACAAATATTTATCAATGCAGGACCAAGATGTTAAACCCAATACATTATTAAATTGAACAGAATATTTTTGATCCAGCTTCACTTAAAAAGAAATTACCAAAAATAAATGTCACAACCTGTGATAAAATTCATTCCATAAATTCCAAAGTATTCAAATGTGCAGCCAATCCTCAGTCCATACAATCAAAAGAGTCTGACACAGTATTATATTTGATTAGTAAAGTAACTACATCAGGGGCATATCATTTTAATTATCTCAGATATCATAATTTTGATGATCTCAACTTATCTTGGCACAGTCTTAACTTCTACATTTCCAAACATCTCTGCCATGCTCCAAAAAAACATCGCGCCCAATATTAATGTGAGCAGGCTACGCGCCCCTATGGTGCATAGCCCTGCCTGCCGACCCATAATCCCGGATATTCAATGCGGGGGGGGGGGGGGGTCATATGCGACCCTGGCATTGAATATTCGGGGACCACCGCAAAAGCCAAAAGCCACAGTAGCTAACTGGGCAGCAGCAATTTTCCATGCTGCTTGGTTAGCTCCTGCACCTTAAAGATAGGCGATTTGTTTCCTCGCCTATCTTCAAAGAGCAGATCGCTAACCAGGCATCATGCAATATTGCTGCTGTCCGGTCAGCACGTGTCGCCACCTCTGCTCCATCCCAGAATGCCCCGATGCTAACTGGATAGCATCGGGGCGCATAGGGGAGTTAGGAGGGGATATTCAATGGCACTAATCATGTAAGCGCCATTGATTATCCCCATTTTAGGCATTTACATGGTTTACTGGGCTGTAACAAAACACAAAACAAAAAGCCAAAAGCAGAAAAAGAGTAATCCAACTATGAAAAACCTGCTCAAAACATTAAAGACACAAATTTCACGAGTTTTAACTTATATCCCAATATTCGCTCTTCAATAAGCGCTATTTATAGTGAGTCACAACTTCCAACGCCAACAGAGGAACCGAACAGCTCGGGAGAAGTATTAAAAGTTTAAAATTGACCAAAGCTCTACAAAAGCCTTTGTTTCGCCATAACCCGGCTTCATCAGGAGCAACGTCATACAAAGAATCCATTTTCAAAGATGACTCCTCAGATATGGGAGATGGTGAGGAGTCATCTTTGAAAACGGATTCTTTGTATGACGTTGCTCCTGATGAAGCCGGGTTATGGCGAAACAAAGGCTTTTGTAGAGCTTTGGTCAATTTTAAACTTTTAATACTTCTCCCGAGCTGTTCGGTTCCTCTGTTGGCGTTGGAAGTTGTGACTCACTATAAATAGCGCTTATTGAAGAGCTAGAGACCTTGCTGGATAGAAGTTCATCGCTATAAGATAAGTTATTTGCATTCTGTGCTTTTGTTGGTGAATTTGGAATCTTCATTATTCTTTACTCTGTTTGCAGGTATCGCTCTCAGACTGCTTTAGGCTGCATTCAGCCTTGAAAATATAGTGCAGGCGCACATTATTATGACGCTGTTTTTTAGTATGAGAGAATGATTGTATGTGTGATGTTTTGAGAGTATGGGTATGTAAGATTGAATTTGGGATTATATGTGTAATTTTGGAGGTTGCTTGATTGTTTAAAATTGTTTGAGATATTTTCCCAGTGTTGTAATTAGGGTGTATTATATTTATTGTGATTTGGTTTAATTATTGTAGGACGGTAGGGAGGCTATGACCGGTGATGTGATCGTCTATCAACACCCTATGGTGATTTATCACTAAATGTGGAGTTGTGACATCTGAGGTCATTATTGCCTGGAAGTAATATTGGGATATAAGTTAAAACTCGTGAAATTTGTGTCTTTAATGTTTTGAGCAGGTTTTTCATAGTTGGATTACTGGGCTGTAAACCATGTAAATGCCTTTTGAATGTCGGGCCCATCATATTTATGATGTCATCACAGAAATCAATTGATGATCATAAACCAATGAAAAAGCATAACTAGTAGACTTTTTAATCAACGTCATCCATTCTACTTACTACTACTACTACTATTTATCATTTGTATAGCATTACAAGGCATACGCAGCGCTGTACAGCTACATATAAGAGACAATCCCTGCTCTTCGGAACTTACAATCTAATTAAGACAGACAATACAATAGCTGAGGATAAGGGTACAAAAGGGAAAGGTAAGGAGGAGACACAAGGAAAACAAGGGATTAGGATGCAAAAGCAGTCTCAAAGAGGTGAGCCTTTAGCATGAATTTGAATAGAGGGAGAGAAGAAGCCTGATGTACAGATTCAGCTAGTTCGCTTCAGGCATAAGGAGCAGCAAGGTGAAGGGACTGGAGTCTGGTGTTTGCTTCACTATTGAGTCCATGAGGGTAAACATTATTCAATTTAAAAATCCCAAACTTTTCATTAAAATTTAATCAAACATCCCTATAACTGCCTCGCCAATGAAGTAACAATCGTTTCAACATGTGCCATGTTAAATCTTGAAAAGAGTGATTCTTTATATAATGATAATCCAGTAACGCTGACATCAACTGATTATGCAGTCAGCTGCAATGGTAGTTGAACTTTAAAGGGACGTCTAGTCTGTCCCACATACAAGAAAGGAGGGGCACTTGATCAAATACACCACATAGTCAGATATACAAGTTGCCAATTGAAATAGGGTGTAAGCATAGTATGTGGATAGACCCAAGCTGACCCAGACCATGCTTGTGCACACAAGTCACAATGATTACAAGTAAAAAAAAAACATCTGGGTTGAATTAGTGGGGCAGGAACTGGCAGTGCAGTTTTATTATCATGTCAACAATGTTTCTGTTTCTAGTATACACTATAGCGGGGCACTGTTTAAAGTAGTCATGCAAAGTCAACATATGCCAGTGACATTGAATACTGGTTGCCACCATCGACGCTTTAATGGAAAAAGGTAAAACAGAACAGGAATTGGATTTAGCTCACACTTTTCTCATGAGTTCAAAGCAGGTTACATTTGGGTACAGAAAATATTTTTGTTTCCCTGGAGAGCTTATGATCCTAAGGCAATGAAGGATTAATTGATTTGCCCAACATTACAAGGGGCAGCAGTGGAATATGCATCCCAACTTCCCAATTCTATCCCACTGTTTTAACCATGAGACTACTCCTCCACTCCAGAAGAGCTCTGCTATAAACGCAAATGTTCCCGCTGGGCAAAATGAATATGATTATGTGCACTTTTCAAAACATTTCTTGGAGGTCCTCCAAAGAAAAACATATGCATCACATACCTATGAAATGGCTAATGGAAAGACTAGTTCATAGTTTCATGGGATGATGTTTGGAAAAGTTGTATATTGGCTGTTTCTTGGGATTGTTTTTGTAGTTTGTCTTTTTATGATAATTTATTGTCAAATATCACAGCCTGACCAAGATGGAACGTCTTGATGGCACTCTCATCTTGCTGGTTCTATCAACCAATAAGCTTGAAGTCATATCTGATGCCCTTCTATCTTTCTCTTCACACATCCATAGCAAAGTTAAAGATTGCTAAAAATCTAGCCCTTCCTTTCTAAATCTGCTACCAAATTGTTCATCTACACTCTTCTCCCTCTGACCCCCTGCTTAAACTACTGCAACCTGTTCCTCGTATGTTTCCTACTGGACCATCTTTCTCCATTACAATCTTTTCTAAATTCATCTGAATGGCTTAGTGATTCAATGTCACTATAACCATGTAGACCCTCTCCTCAAGTCATTACATTGCTCCTCCCCTCAAGTCATTACATTATCCCTCCCCCAACTATTTTCCACAAACAGTTCAATCTTCTCTTACTCACAAAAGCCTGGGAAAGGTAATTGTTCTTCAGCAATTACATAATCATTTAAGAATAACCACCATCAAACTTGTGGATTGCGTTGAAGCTTTACTTCCGGATTCCTTTTTGCAAATTGATTCTTCTACTGTGCCTTTGTCATGTCCTCTTCCTTCGGTATTTTCCTTTTCTTCTATTGCTGAACGACCGTCTCCTCCTGAGAATGTTTCCCTGAAGGATGTTTGGCTTATAGTCTCTCGAATGGAAGCGGTACTATCTGCGTCTTTGCAGAAGGTCTCGGCTTTCTCGAAGGAGATGGTCGGTAAACTTTCTGAGCACGAAGCTCTTTTAACATCTGTGGAGAGATCTGTGGTGTCTAATGAGAAATTGATCTCCTCTCAGCAGGCTGTTACTACAAAATTTACTCAAGATCTGGGATTTTTATATCGTCAAGATGAGTTTAGGGAGAATGTTTTGCGATCGAAAAATTAACATTTTTTAAATTTCCCTAAGACACATTGGGGTATGTTTACTAAACTGCATTAGTGTGATTCGCGTTAGGAGCCGCGGTAGAGACAGAAATCCCAAATAAGGACATGGGTGGTACAACGTTACCGAGAACATGCGTTACAAGGCGCCATAAATGAACGAGCGCTACAGGGAACGTTACCGCGCATTAATCTTAAGAAGGCGCGCAGGCATACAAGCACAGCAACAGAGCTGTAGCACAATGGTTACAACAGTGACTGATGGTACAGGGGTCATGGGTTTGATTCCCCAGTAGGCCTATTGTATAAGGCTGGCTAAGGCAGCACCCTTTACATTTAGGTAGTGATTGTTGAGGCATTTGACGTGTATTTTAATTAGTGCTGCCAGCAAACACACCCTCACGGTGGCATAACCTAAGGTGCCGCATAAGGCACCCCATAATGCACTCCATAGGGCACATTATAAAGTGTACTGTCCGCCAAGGCACCCTATAATGTCCCCTATAGGACACCTTATAAGGCTGTGACCACACAAACTGGCTGCTGTGGTTACCAGGATAGGGTTAACCCACCCGTACCCATGATGCACTGCACATGCAAATCAGCAGTCAAGAGATGGGCACAAGATTGGGTATGCACCCCCACAGCACCTCGGCCTGGTAGGGGTAACAGACCGTGTGTGGCACTGCCACAGAGTAGCCACAGACAGTCACATTGTGCAGGTACTGTGCCCACCCTGAGGTTGAGGTGGGGCGCCCAGCACCAGGTCCACAGCACCTTTCATGGCTGAAATACGCCATGCTGCAGGTCCCCATCAGTGTGTGATAGGTAGTTCTGTTAGACACACCTAGGATACATCTGTGTCCTGCTGTATGTCTCAGTCATGTGTAGTCCTTATGGGCGATGATGCACCCAGAATAGTGCATATCCTGTGTTGGTGCCATGGTTACCTGGTGAAGGGAAAGGGAAGGGAAAGGGGGGGGGGGTGTAGTATGGACCCATAGGCAGATTATGTACCACCACACAACCCACCCTCTGGGGCTTAGGGTGGGAAACAGGATCACCCACCAATAGATCCAACATCTACCTCACTGCAATGGTAGCAGTAGAGGGGACCATCAACCCCACTCCTGCTGGGGAACCGACAGAGCGGTACACATCCATAACGCAATAGCAGACAGACAGCAGGCCTGGAAATGCTCAGCTGCCCCCCACCATTATCTGACATTCTCCAGTAGCAAGCCTCCAGCTGCTGCACCCAGGAAAGTGTTCCAGCAAGACACATACTAGCTGCAGACAGTCCGCCAGCTAATCCATAAGTGCATGGTCCTGGAGGAGATGCACATACCCAGAACAGGGATGTCAGCATACACACCAAGCAGATAAGTCAGTGATTGGGCCCCAAAAGAAAACCCATAAATATCACATGAGAAAAATGTTATATAGCACTATAGGGGAACCTAGCCATGCCATGGTCACTGCTCAGTCAGGGTGAGAGTGACCTCCCAGCAGGACATGCTATGGCCACCCTGGCCGTGTAGGTGGTACCGGGCACTACAATGTCCAAGCCATTGTCCTATGCCCTGTGCAGATGCAGCCAGGCCAGGCCACCCTATCCAGGCTATTCCCACAGTACCTTGCTCCTCATTATGCACATTGGCAGGCCAATACTGGCAACAGTGCTAGCAGTGTGGGCTATGGAGGGTGTTGGCAGCCACCACACATTCGATAGACAGACACACACTCCCCACACCTATGCCAGCATTGTGCAACTATAGAGGTGTTGGGCAGCCCAGGCCACCACACCAGTCCTGGGCACAGTACAGGCATGGCTATGGTACGCAATACTGTAGGAGTCACTCCCCAGGTTAGTAAACACTGTCAGACACAAGACCTGTAGCACACTCCACAGACATCAGAAAGGTTGCTATGATGCAGCTCAATCAGAAAATTGTACTTAACCTAGATATTGCTATCTTCCAGTTATGATAGCAACCTTTTGATTGATGTGTACCATATTCCCAGGTTTAGGGTGGCATTACTAAGGTATGCAAGTGCTAGTATTGGGAGATGCACGCAGAGCCCAAAGTCCTGCCTCTCCAGGAGGCTTTGGATAATGGGGCCTGTGGGTGCAGGTGTGTCTGCCCCTGTTGGCTGCTGCTTTACGGCAGAGGTTCCCAACTCTAGTCCTGTGGTGCCAAGCACTGTTCGGGTTTTCACATGTCCCTCATGAATATGCATGAGATACATCTGCATACCATGGGGGTGGCACATAGAAATGCAGCACAGGCATCTTTATCAGAGGCAGCATGGAACCGGAATGGTGTTTGGCCCTCCAGGACTGCATTTGGTGGACTCTGCTCTAGGTAATGTGCATGTGTATGGTGTCCTTGCTCTGTAGGGTAAAATGTAGGTGTCTTGGGCATGTTTATGTCATCTGCAATAAAGGTGCTGTCTGTATTAGCATGTTGTAGTAGTGGGTAAAATATGGGGACTGGGTTGGCAGGCACCACAGCTGGGACTTGAACCTGTGACCCTTTGCTTCTGAATACACTGGTTTTGTGCACTGCACCACCTTGTTGTCACAGAGTCAGTACATTCCTTGGTGATACCATGACTGTTCATCAGACAGGGCCCGTCTGTTGCACTACACGGCACCCACCTACACAGGGCTAGGCCACGGTCTGCTCTGGGCAGCTGCCATTGCCCCCTCCACCACCAGTATCCCTCAGCCACCATGCTGACATGCCCTTCTGCTGGTGGTGCTGGTGGTGCGCAGTCTCAGGCCATCCAGTGTGCAGCTAGGCGGTTGCCTATGGTGCGGGTTCTGGGGTAGGGGTGCCTGCATAGACGTCCATGCTCCCCACAGCCCTGCCTGCCAATGTTCCGTGCCCTTTGGGGGTAGCTTTTGGGTACTATCCCCTGTGACACTGTGGGAGACACACTCGTGCCCATGTTGGGCCTTCAGCAGTTGCTGTCTGGCTGCTCTTCTGTTTCAGCATTCGTATGGGCTACCTAGGCATCACCCTAGTCCGCACTGTGGCCCAGCTCCACCACAGCATGTGCCGCCTGCGGCCCTCTGTATCCCCTTCTCCGGCATCTGTCCAGTTGCCATTCCGACATGCCCGCCCTGATGTTGCGGGACATGTGCACGCCATAGGAACCCTGTCCGATGGTGGGGAAAACCCTGAGCAGCGCTATTTCACTGTCGGCTCATTCACCTTGTATGGGGACGGAGTATAGACCCTTCCACAATTTATATCTGTTCTATGGAGCTTACTCGGGGGGGGGGGGAGGGGTTGATGTTTCTCATTGATACCACTATTGGCCAGCTTGGTTATGGTTGTTTCCCAGTTTGTTGGGGTCATTTTCAGTGTTTATGTGCCCTTTTGTTCTGTGCACATGTATTACACTTATCACTTTGTTTTGGTTTCCCTGCCTGGGCTGTACATTGCTGACACTGAAATGGTTTCTCTCCCCTGTAATCTGCATTTAACGGCAGGTTTTCATTCGCGTTTGGATTCAGCTCTTCAGATCAGCGCGTTAGTGTGAAGGGAGCCTCTCCCCGCCCACTCTCCGCCCACTGACCCCTTCTCTCCACCCTCTCTCCCCCCTTTTACGGTGTTTTACCGCGCCGCGGAGCGTTACGATCGTTAGCGCATCATAACGCGCGTTATGTAACGTTAATGATCCTTAGCGCATCATAACGCGCGTTATGATGCGCTAACGATCGTTAATGTTACATAACGCGCGTTATGTACTGTTACCGCAGTTTAGTAAACATACCCCATTATCTTTCTCCCTTATTGTTGTTACAGAGATATTTAAAAGAGGTATTGGTAGTGATGTTGCAGATATTTTGATTTCCAATTTATATTATTTGCATAAAGGAAAAGTGGTCAGGGATGAATGTGCCTCTGTGGGAGCTCAATATGATCAGTTAGTGTCTTCTACACTGGATCTCTCTGGGTTTCTTGAGTCTTCCTCTGATGATATCCCCACTAGGGCTACTTTGTTAGTCTCCTTTGTTCGGGGGATGGACAAGGATAGGATCCTGCGGGTGTATTTTCAGAGGAAGACTGAAAATTTTGTGGGCAATGTATTCAGATTTTTCCAGATGTGGCCAAGGCTACTCAGGAACGTCGTAAAGCTTTTTTAGAAGTGCGTCCGCGTGTGTTAGCCATTGGTGCATTGGTTTATCTCAAATTTCCTTGTAAATGTCAGATTTCTTTGCAAGGTAAACGTTACTTGTTTTTTGATGTAGACCAATTGGTGCATTTTCTGAACGAAAGGGAGCATTCTGACTAATATATTGTGACTTTTCCTTTGGTATAGTATTGTTCTCTTGATTTTGTATAATTGAGCTTATATTATATTTTTCCATCGGGGTTTACTGTTTGTATGAAGCTTCTCCTTGATGTGGACTTGTGATTATGTTCATGTAATTTTTCTTGTATTTTCTTTTGTGAAATTAAAAAAAAAAAAAAAGAATAACCACCTAGCAATATGCATTTGTTAGCACACATTTGGTTTGTTCGGCTGCCTGAAAATTTTAAATGTGCACAGATCACTTATACACGTGTATACCTAGAAATTAATGCACATTCGGGGCCAGATTTAGGCATAGACAAAACAGGTAACTGCCTCCATCTGAACCTTTCTTGTATTTTTTCAGTGCCGATGCATAGCAGCAGCATCTTCACAGTGAAACCTGAGCTTGCGTGCATTCCTGCTCAGAACTTTGGTCAAATCCTACTGTGCACCCCCCCCCCCCCATGGGTTCCCCAATTATTATGAAAACCAGTGCTAGAGGCTCAGCACAGCCAGGCACAGGATGACAGGTATGCTCAAGATTCACTGTGCAGATTTTGCTGCTGCTATGCGGGCAAATGAAAGGTGAGGGGAAAGACCTGAGGGGAGGATTTGGGCTGCGATAACTTGGGGAGGGGGAGGTTAAGGCAAATCCCCCCTCAGTTGCCTATGGACATATAATGAATTTGCACACTTAAAAAGTTCTAGCATGTGTACATTAAGTACCTAAAATATGAATACGTGAAATGGGCATAAACAATGCCTAAAATATGGGAATAGGCCTGATTCTGTCCTGCACGTAGATCCCCTCTGTACGTCCAGTGTGAACTGGACATACAGAGGAGATCATGATTCTGATCCTGTGGGGCACGTCTAGCCCCATGGTATCAGAATCGCGAACAATCATGTACATGAAGGCTGGGACTGTGATTCAGTTTGGTCTGCACGTACATGACAAGACCGGCTAATTCAGTCAGGGCTTTTAAATAGAGCCATGGCACCATGGCGTCCAGTTGCCCTGGCACTGTGGTTCCATTTAAAAGCCGTGATGCCGGCCGCTGGAAAAAAATGCTTATTCCCCACAGCACGATACCTGATTTAGCCTCCTAAGGCCAAGGTCGGGCTGTGGTGAATGTCCTCCGGCCTTCCTGCCCCATCCACACCCTGACTTTTAGAGAAGAACATGTCCAGGGAAGTTATTCCACCTCGGAGATGGAATAACTTCCCCGCACATGCCGCAGGCCCTGGATGTACAGGGCAGACATTAGAATTGGTCCTGTATATCCAGGGCCGGCGACTGCCCAGACTCCGCTCCCATCTAACTTCCCCGTATAGAGAAGACACAAATAGCGGACGTCCATCCCCGCTATTTGTGGCACAGAATAACCCCAAATGTGTTTTTGATGAGCACAAACTGAACAGTTTTCAGCTGTGCACATGCCTAACTCTACCTGATCCATGTCAATATGGTTTTTGTCATTACAACCATATTACTGAAGCTCTATTATTATCTAGTACCAGTACCATCCAGCTAGGCCTAAATACTGGACTGGCATTTTTGACAACCCTCTTAGACACATCGTCTGTGTTTGACACTATAAACCATGACATATTGTTATACAGACGACTCATTCTGAAACAGTCCATCTTATAGTTTAAGTCATTTCTTAATGATTAGGTTCAATAAATTGGGATGACTGACAAATTTTTCCCATGGAACCTGTAAATGCTGGAGTACTCATGAGCTCTGCGATATCTGCTGCTGAACTAGTTAATATCTATCTCTTTTTTATGGGGCTGATATTCAGAACCCTTTGCTGACAACCCAACCGAGGTCCTCCAAGAACTGCACCACCCACGACGTGACCCACAGGCTCTCTTCTCTGGACTTTGCCCGAATCAACCAATCGTCGAGGTAGGGATGCACCAACATGCCCTCCTTCCGAAAAGATGCGGCCACCACCACCATAACCTTGGTGAAAGTATGAGGCGCCATTGCCAGCCCGAACGTTAACACTTGAAACTGAAAGTGTCCCATGGGCACCGCGAACCGGAGTCAAAGTTGGTGCTCCGACCTTATGGGAATGTGCAGGTACGCCTCGGTAAGGTCGAGGGAAGTAAAAAACTCCCCTTCTCTTACTGCCACAATGACTGATCTTAAAGTTTCCATGCAAAAATGCAGCACCCGTAAGCAGCGGTTGACGTGCTGGAGATCCAGGATGGGACGAAAGGTCCCAGACGTCTGGGGGACCACGAAATATATGGAGTATCGACTGTACCCGTATTGCTCTGGGGGCACAGGCACCACCGCCCTGAGCCAAAGCAGACGTGTCAGAGTATTTTTGACCGCTTCCACCTTGCTCGGAGCCTTGCAAGGTGACTGCACGAAGGCCTCGTGCATGGGTTGTAGCAACTCGAGGGCATACCCTTCGCGGATTCTCTCCAGGACCCACTGGTCAGACGTGATGCGGACCCAGGCAGAGTAGAACTCCCGTAGATGACCCCCTACAGGAGGAGTCTCTGCCTGGATCCCCTTCGCTTTATTGAGGTTTCTAAAACCCCGAGGAACTGGCCGCCAAGAAACCTCGGCCTGCCCCTCAATAGCCACAAAAGGCCTGACCCCAACCAGGAAATCTACCTCTCTGAAAGAAACCCAGACGGGACAGCCAAAAGCACCGAAAATCTCGGGAAGAACCTCGAGAAGAGGCAGACAAGCGGCTCTGCTTGGGCTTGTCCTCCGGGAGACGTCCTCCCTTTGAATTTTCCAAATCCTTGACCTACTTGTCAAGATCTTCGCCAAACAACTTCTTCCCCTTGAAGGGAAGCTTACTAAGTCTTGATTTGGAAGACCCATCGGCTGCCCAGCTGCGCAACCAAAGATAACACCGGACTGCCACTAAGGAGGCCATGCTGTTCGCGAGACCGCGTATGAGATCATAGTGGACATCCGAAAGATATGCTGCCCCCGATTCCAACTTAGCAATCTCCGTCACCTCGTCAGGCAATGTACTGTGTCACCACCAGGTGGGCAGGCTGCCGCCTAGGGGTAGCAGATCTGTGTCTGATGGCGATTAAGTAGTTGTGAACACGAGTGGTTTAAGGTAAAAGGATTTATTTCCCCTCCCGGGGTCGGATTCTCCAGGTAATATAACACAATACTCAAAACAAATAAGCCATACTCTCTGGCAAAACACAAAGGAAATTAGAACAGCTTCTTCTTGCTTCTTAAAGTAAATGGTCAAAGTTAAACATGCAAAACTCAGCACATAGTTTCTCTATGTGCAAAACGGCACTCTTCACTTATAGTGTTTGCTTTACACACTATACAGCCTTTGACTAGCAATAAGACGTCACTCTATCAGAGAAAATCAATGTGAAGTCCATTGGGTCACCATCAAATGAACATTCACTAAGTGTATCAATGACCATAGGCTCCTGCATGCATTCAGAATTATCTGAGTTCTCCTTGTCACAATATCTCTGCAAGTTCCCCTGTAACGTGCCGTCACAGTGTCTCTCTGCCCAACTCCCTTTAGGGCTGGAATAACAGCTACCGTATTCCTCGGTGTCTGGGAGAGAGGGAAGCCACCATTCAGGGTTTTTAGAGTCCAATTTCTTATAGGAGGTTCTACCCTTGGAATGCTTATTGGCTCTAGCTTCAGGCTTTGATAAACAATATTCTTCTCCCCTATTAGCACCAAGTTTAAACCTGCGGGGTTTTCTCTGAGGCTTAGGAACTTCTAATATCTTCCTCAGACATGCACACATCTTCAGGGAAATACCTTTCTCTCTCTGGAGGTGTTAACTGCTCTCTCTTCAGCTCTGTTCACAAATCCCTCGGCTGGGTGTTATAGCCCTGCCCCCACCTAGGATTTCCCACACGAGGCTTCTCAGCGTTAACCCTGCAGGTATTTCTTTTATCATTAAACTTTAGCTTTCTACCAGAATCATTCTCCAGGCTACAGCTCTCAAATACATACTGTTTGTCTTTAGGCTTCCAATCACTCCAGTTGGAACGTTGCCTCTGAGCTCCAAACGGCTTGCTATCAGCAGAACACTTACAGCTGTTCTCTGACCTCACTAGCTGCTTTCTCCTGCAGTACTCTGGGTAGTTTCTGTGGTGAACTCTTCCTAGTTCTGGTTCTGACTCACATCCTGGGTCAGAGTCTAAAACTCCTCCTTCTTCCTCTAGATCAGCTGGTTCAGCTAGTTCTAACAGTTCCCCTAGTTCAGCCAGTTCTGACTCTATTTCCTGCGTAGCTCTTATAGTGGCTATTAGCTCTTCCCCTATCCAGGTGCATGCTATTAGGAACTGGGGAATGTTTTTCAGCTGGGCGTGTTTGCAAACCCCGTGGCTGGGTTTGTTTATGTCGCCCCTGACAACTGCTGCTCACATGGCCTGCCTGCCTGTCAGCTTCAAGACTAGAATTCAGTGAATCCTGTGTTTTAAAGTAGGAAATGGAACTTCCTCATCACATATCCCCCCCCTTAAAACCTTACGGGCTGCTGACGCCCTCGTCTGACCGCACGTAAGCCTTGATAACGCATCTGCGTTGCCGTGCAACTTGCCTGCCCTGTGTTGTACCTCAAAGTCAAAGGCCTGTAAGGCTATGTGCCACCTGGTCAAACGAGCGTTATCATTTCTCATATGGCTGAGCCATTTCAACGGCGCATGGTCCGTGACTAGAACAAACTTGCGCCCTGACAGGTAGAACCGTAATGCCTCTACAGCCCATTTGATCGCGAGGCATTCGCGTTCCACGGTGGAATATTTTTTTTCAGCATCGGACAGTTTCCGGCTGAGATAAGTAACGGGATGCTCTATCCCTTCGAACGTCTGTGACATGACAGCGCCTAGACCTGTCTCGGAGGCGTCGGTCTGCACGATGAAAGGCAGCCGAAAATCGACCCCTCTTAGGACTGGAGCTTTACAAAGTTTTTCTTTAAGAGAAACAAAAGCATCCTCCGCCTCCGGAGTCCACCGTACAATGTTCGGCGCATTCTTTTTGAGCATTTCTGTGAATATCATGCTCTTTTCCGCAAACCTAGGGATAAACCTCCTGTAGTATCCTACAAGGCCTAAAAAGCTACGGATGTGCTTTTTATCCAGGGGCCGGGGAAAATTTCAGACACTGTCAATTTTGCTCGTGAGGGGTTTTACCAGCCCGTTTCCCACTATATGTCCTAGATACTTGGCCTCCCTAGTGGCAAATAGGCATTTTGCGGGATTTAAGGTTAGGCTGGCCTTTTGGATGGCTTGTAATACAGCCTCTACCCTGAATAAGTGCTCAGCCCATGTGTTGCTGTAGATGACTACATCATCCATATACGCTAGTGCGTAATTTTGGTGAGGCCGCAAGACTTGATCAATAAGCCTTTGGCACGTGGCCACTGCGCCATGAAGGCCAAATGGCATACGCCTAAACTGATATAGCCCCACCGGCGTGCTGAAAGCGGTTTTTGGCTTGGAGTCTCTAGTTAATGGGATTTGCCAATATCCCTTGGTTAAATCCAGTGTTGTCAAAAATCGGGCTTGGCCTAACCGGTCTAGCAAGTCATCTATCCGTGGCATCGGATAGGCGTCAAATTGTGATATGCTGTTAACCTGTCTAAAATCGATACAGAATCGAAGCGTCCCGTCTGGTTTTGGGACCAGCACGATTGGGCTCGACCACGGGCTTCTAGACTCCTCAATGATGCCCATTTTAGTCATTTCTTTTACCTGGGCTATCACTTCTGTCTTTTTTGCCTCAGGTAGCCTGTAGGGATGTTGTCGCACTATTTTCCCTGGGATTGTGATGATTTCATGGGCGACGATGCGCGTTTCTCCCGGCATCGTCGTGAGAACATCAGTAAATTTACCTAGAATCTGGGTCAGTTCCCTTTGCTGTGGTACTGACAAGTCCGTGCCTATGCGCGGCTGTTCCCTCCAATCAGCAGGTTGGGGGCCTAAGTCCTCCTCTCTTTTTCCATTGGCCATGGCCGTCAGGCTTTTCACCTCCGCCTTACCTGTGGAACCAAATCCACCCGTACCTCGGGTGGTAGAAGTTAATGAAGGGACTTCTTCTACCAGGGGAAAACCAACGCGTTCGCATATTAATTGGGCAATTCTATCACCCTTCCTGACCTTATAATTCTCTTTACTAAAATTAAAGAGCAGGACCTTCACTTCCCCCCGGTAGTCGGGGTCTACTACCCCCGCTCCTACGTCCAGAAAAGTTTTAACTGCTAATCTGGACCGCGCGGCTATTCGGCCGTAGCAGCCTTCAGGTATCTGGATCTGTAATCCGGTATCAATAAGGGCTTTTCCTTCCCTCGGAACCACTGTATCGCTTATGCTAAACAAGTCATAACCTGCCGCGGCTTCAGAAGCCCTCTTTGGACTTTGAGCTAGCGGAGATATCTTGGAGAAGCGTAAGACAAACTTTTTCTTTAGAGAGGTTCCCTCCACTACCTGTGGTTTTGTGTGGCCCTTGGGCTTTTGTGTCCTCTCAAATAAGGGTTTGGGAACTTTTTATGCTATGGCCTCAGTTTTTGATACCTCAGGTTCTTCGCTAAGGCCTTTCTTCATCTCTCTAGCAAATGGAGGCCAGTCGCGTCCTAACACTACCTCATAAGGGAGTCGGGGAACTACTGCTACTTGTACTTCCTCTTTAGTACCTACTCCTTCCACACACACTCTGTACAGCGGGTAATGGGAAGAGGTGCCATGCACGCATTTTACACTCACTCTACCGTCTACTTGGCCTAGGGCAGAGGGGTCATGGGCCGTGATGGTCTGCCACATCTCTTGGGAGACCATGCTTTGGTCGGCTCCGGAATCTAGGAGCGCCAAAGCCTCTATCCCTTCTACCTGGACTTTTAGCAAAAATCCTTAAGAACATAAGAACATAAGACATGCCATACTGGGTCAGACCAAGGTCCATCAAGCCCAGCATTCTGTTTCCAACAGTGGCCAATCTAGGTCATACGCACCTAGCAGTTTCCCCAAGGGACACAGGTTCCACAATGCTTGCACTGGTTCAAGCATTGATATCCTGGGTCCCTTCTTAATAATGGTTCATGGACCTCTCCTCCAGGAACCTGTCCAAACCCCCTTCAAACCCAGCCACACCAACAGCCCTCACCACATCCTCCGGTAACAAATTCCAGAGTTTGATTACACGTTGAGTGAAAAAATATCCTCTTTCATTAGTCTTAAATAGTCTACCCTGTAGCTTCATTGCATGTCCCCTAGTCTTTCTATATTCTGATAAGGTAAACAATCGATCTACGTTTACCCGTTCCACTCCGTTCATCAATTTATAGACTTCTATCATATCTCCCCTCAGCCGTCTCCTCTCCAGTTTAAAAAGCCCCAACCTTTTTAGCCTTTCTTCATAGGAGTATCCCTCCATCCCCTTTACCATTTTGGTGGCTCTTCTCTGAACCTTTTCTAAAATCGCTATATCCTTTTTAAGATACGGCGACCAGAATTGCACACAATATTCAAGGTGCGGTCTCACCATGGAACTATACAGAGGCATCATAACATCTTTTGTTTTATTTTCCATTCCTTTCCTTATCATACCCAGCACTCCACTTGCTCTCTTGGCCGCCGCTGCACACTGGGCCGAGGGCTCCAACATGGTATCCACAATGATGCCCAAATCTTTTTCCTGGGTGGTGGTTCCCAATGTGTAACCTTGCATCGTGTAACCATAGTTTGGGTTGTTCTTCCCTAGGTGCATAACCTTGCACTTCAACACATTAAATTTCATCTGCCATTTTGATGCCCAGTCTTCCAATTCATCAAGATCCTCTTGCAATTTTCCACAATCCTCCTGGGTTTCAACAACTCTAAATAGCTTTGTGTCATCTGCAAACTTGATAACCTCACTCGTCATTCCACTTTCCAGGTCATTTATGAATATGTCAAAAAGCAGCGGACCCAGCACAGATCCCTTCCTCCAGGTGGTTCTCTCCTCCCGACACTAGGGCAGTTCGCTCATTACATTTCCTGTATAAATGTCCAGGCTGGCCACAGTTAAAACATTTCCTAGAAATATTTTTCTCTACATTTTTACCAAATATCTTTTCATTACATACATTTATTATTTATTTTATTTATTTATTACAGTTTCTTATATACCGCACTATTCGGTATCAGCGCGGTTTACATTATAACATAATGACCATAACAACAAGCTGTTTGGTTTTACATAGAACTCATTCTCACCACATACATTTCTCTTAAAGGTCTTTCTTACTCCACACATTCTATCAAGACCGGCCACTTTTAAAACATTGCCTCCGGAGGTGCTGGCTAATTTGGCCTCAAAATAATTCTCCGTGAGGTTGGCAGCGTCTTGGGTAGAATGACACTTCTGTAGCATTATGAAAGCCTTTATCTCAGGCGGTATAGCTTCCAAATATTGCTCTAAGATGACGGTGTCTAGCAATGACTCTACCGTCACCCTCTCTGGAGCAAGCCATTTGGTCGCTAGTCCCCTTAACCTCTGTAATAACGCTTTAGGCGTTTCTTTATTCATAAGCCTAGCTTCTCTGAAGAGCCTTTTGTAGTGCATGGGTGTCAAACCCAGCCTATCCCTTATGGCTGATTTTACCTCCGGGTAACTAGACGATAGACCGACAGGCATTGTTTTGTAGGCCGCTAATGCTTCACCTGATAAAGTCATAGCGAACCTTACGGCCCATTGGTCAATCGGCCATTTAGCCGCCTCTGCGATACGCTCGAAGGCGTCTGTAAAATCATCAAAGTTGTCGTATGATTTTAGCTGTCCCAATGTCAAAGCATTGCAATCATTTAGTCCTACCGCCTTGGACACTGAGGGATTAACCTCTGCTGCTGTACCAGTCCTCTTGATAAGAGTCCCTAGCAATTCCAACAGTGGTTGCTGCTGCTCGGTCATCGCGGCCATCATCCTCTCTTGACTCAGTCTAGCCAGTTCTCCTTGGGCCATCCATTGAGCCTCCATCCAGTCTTTCATTTCTTGCGGATCCATTCCGTCGCTCCGTCGCGTACCTGCAAAGGAAAAAGAAAGACAGGGCCCACCAAGTGCGGCACAGACTATGTGTTTCTTCTTTTGTTTTTTTTTTATTTGCTTCCTTTAGCACCCCAGCTTCCCCCTTTCTCACTGATCCTAGTCACCCCCGTGCCTTCCTACCATTACCTTAGCATGGTGCAGGATCATGCGTTGAGAAAGCTGTGTCTTGACTGCCTTCCAGGTCAGGAATTTGAAAAATCCGATCCGGGTTTTTTCTTTTCTCCGTCTAAGACAGCAAAACTTTTTTTTCTTTTCAGCAAGTTATCCTTTATGCACGTTCTTGTACTGTGTTGTTTTTTTCTCTGCTTGAAAAATCCGAGAGGCTACGCCAGTTATGTCACCACCAGGTGGGCAGGCTGCCGCCTAGGGGTAGCAGATCTGTGTCTGATGGCGATTAAGTAGTTGTGAACACGAGTGGTTTAAGGTAAAAGGATTTATTTCCCCTCCCGGGGTCGGATTCTCCAGGTAATATAACACAATACTCAAAACAAATAAGCCATACTCTCTGGCAAAACACAAAGGAAATTAGAACAGCTTCTTCTTGCTTCTTAAAGTAAATGGTCAAAGTTAAACATGCAAAACTCAGCACATAGTTTCTCTATGTGCAAAACGGCACTCTTCACTTATAGTGTTTGCTTTACACACTATACAGCCTTTGACTAGCAAAAAGACGTCACTCTATCAGAGAAAATCAATGTGCAGTCCATTGGGTCACCATCAAATGAACATTCACTGAGTGTATCAATGACCATAGGCTCCTGCATGCATTCAGAATTATCTGAGTTCTCCTTGTCACAATATCTCTGCAAGTTCCCCTGTAACGTGCCGTTACAGTGTCTCTCTGCCCAACTCCCTTTAGGGCTGGAATAACAGCTACCAATACGTATTCCTCGGTGTCTGGGATAGAGGGAAGCCACCATTCAGGGTTTTTAGAGTCCAACTTCTTATAGGAGGTTCTACCCTTGGAATGCTTATTGGCTCTAGCTTCAGGCTTTGATAAACAATATTCTTCTCCCCTATTAGCACCAAGTTTAAACCTGCGGGGTTTTCTCTGAGGCTTAGGAACTTCTAATATATCTTCCTCAGACATGCACACATCTTCAGGGAAATACCTTTCTCTCTCTGGAGGTGTTAACTGCTCTCTCTTCAGCTCTGTGCACAAATCCCTCGGCTGGGTGTTATAGCCCTGCCCCCACCTAGGATTTCCCACATGAGGCTTCTCAGCGTTAACCCTGCAGGTATTTCTTTTATCATTAAACTTTAGCTTTCTACCAGAATCATTCTCCAGGCTACAGCTCTCAAATACATACTGTTTGTCTTTAGGCTTCCAATCACTCCAGTGGGAACGTTGCCTCTGAGCTCCAAATGGCTTGCTATCAGCAGAACACTTACAGCTGTTCTATGACCTCACTAGCTGCTTTCTCCTGCAGTACTCTGGGTAGTTTCTGTGGTGAACTCTTCCTAGTTCTGGTTCTGACTCACGTCCTGGGTCAGAGTCTAAAACTCCTCCTTCTTCCTCTAGATCAGCTGGTTCAGCTAGTTCTAACAGTTCCCCTAGTTCAGCCAGTTCTGACTCTATATTTCCTGCGTAGCTCTTATAGTGGCTATTAGATCTTCCCCTATCCAGGTGCATGCTATTAGGAACTGGGGAATGTTTTTCAGCTGGGCGTGTTTGCAAACCCCATGGCTGGGTTTGTTTATGTCTCCCCTGACAACTGCTGCTCACATGGCCTGCCTGCCTGTCAGCTTCAAGACTAGAATTCAGTGAATCCTGGGTTTTTAAGGTAGGAAATGGAACTTCCTCATCACAACTGTCAGCCTGCTGCAGACGCTGCAACCATCGCAGGCAGGCCCTTGCCACCCAGGCTCCACAGATGGAGGCCTGCATTGAAATGGCATTGACATCAAAGGCCTGTTTCAACAGCATATCCAGCTTTCTATCCTGCATGTCCTTCAAGGCAGCACTGCCCTCCACAGGGATGGTGGTCTTCTTTAAATGGGGATGGAAGGATACTCCTATGAAGAAAGGCTAAAAAGGTTAGGGCTCTTTAACCTGGAAAAGAGACGGCTGAGGGGAGATATGATAGAAGTCTATAAATTAATGAACGGAGTGGAACGGGTAAACATAGATCGATTGTTTACGTTATCAGAATATAGAAAGACTAGGGGACATGCAATTAAGCTACAGGGTAAACTATTTAAGACTAATAAAAGAAAATATTTTTTCACTCAACGTGTAATCAAACTCTGGAATTTGTTATCGGAGGATGTAGTAAAGGCTGTTAGTGTTGCTGGGTTTAAAAAAGGTTTGGACAAGTTCCTGGAGGAAAGGTCCATAAACCATTATTAAGAAGGGACCCAGGATATTAATGCTTGACCCAGTACAAGCATTGTGGAACGTGTCTTTTGGGGAAACTGCTAGGTACGTATGACCTATATTGGCCACTGTTGGAAACAGGATACTGGGCTTGATGGACCTTGGTCTGACCCAGTATGGCATATCTTATGTTCTTATGTTGTCCAGCCAACAAGAGCCTGGCCAGTTAAGGATGCTGTGATAGTCAGTGGCACTATCCGGATAGTGCTCCACAAACTTCCCCAGTGCTATCCAGTTCGTGCAGGGGCAGGTCCATGGGTGGTGTTGATGCTATCTCGATAAGTGCTAACGTTATCTAGTTAGTGAAATTTACAGTTGGCACTTATTCAGGAAACTTAGGCCACATGAAAAGCTGTCCTAAATTGAAATCCAGATAAGTGCCAACTGAAAATCCCTCTAAGTAGATAAGTGTCAGCACTTATCCAGATAGAGACACTGAGCCTGGATATTCAGCAGCAGATCCCATCCGGATACTGTGGCTGAATATCCCACAGATACTTAAGCTCCTACTCACAAGCATGGCCACAGCCTTGACCTTGCCTTCTCTAACTGCCCGCCCTCAAATGTCTCCACCTCAGTTCTTCCCTTATCTGACCATCACCTGCTAACATTCACCCTTAACCACCCCCCAACTTGGTTGCATCTGATCTCCACTAAAATATTTGGGAATCTCCACACTATCAACACTACAGCTCTCTCCACCGCTGTCTTATCATCTCTTTCCTCCACTATGTCATCTGAGTCTATTGCTGAGGCAATATCTTCCTATAATACTATACCCCCTCTGCTCTGGATGCACTAGTTTCTCCCATCCCATGCCCTGTGAGGCATACAGTACCTCAACTGTGGCTGACCTCAACTGTGGCTGTCCTCAACAAACTGTTACCTACGTTCCTGCACCCACTCAACTGAGCTCCTTTGTCTTAAATCACATACAAAAAGATCAAACTCTTATAAAAATCATTTTGATATTCGCCACAATTTTCAAACCTCGATAACAGACACCTCCAGTGTCTCCCATTGCTTGTATCAACGGCGTCTGACATCATCCTCATTTAAAGGGAAGTCAAATAAGCTGATACGCTCACCATAAATGACGTAGCATTTTAACAACAACTTTATACTCATCCTATTCTAAATGCACACATCCTTTAATCAATACTCAACAACAATCAACATTACATCATATTACAAATTAAACCATATAAAAAGGAAACCCGAGAGGAACTTCACGGCCCTAAACAAAACAATTTCAAATAAACAAAGTCCATTTGATTTTATCATTCAATACATTTGGGAGGAGTAGCCTAGTGGTTGGGGCAAGGTACTTCAGGCCGGAAGGTTGGGGGTTCAAATCCCACTAGAGGACAGCAACCTTGGGCTGGAAGGACTGGGGTTTCTAGTCCCACAGGTGCTCCTTGTGGTCTTGGGCAAGCCACTTAACCCTCCATTGCCCATGTTCCCTGTAAGTATTAGTGTATGTGTCTCATATCCCTGTGTGTTAAATGTATCCCCCAATTGTGTTGTGACCGCTTTGATTGAAGGATAAGGCGGTATATAAAACTGTCTAAATAAATAAATAAATACTCTTTCTGACTTCCTGCATTTCAAATTCAAACTCTCTTACCTCACCATCTTTTTACTACACTCTACTATTACTAGTAATCATTTGTATAGGTCTACAAGGCGTACACAGCATTGTACATATAGATGTAAAACACAGTCCCTGCTCATCAGAGCTTATAATCTAGTCAAGACAAAACACATAGCAAACTGGGGATTAGAATATAGTGAGAAACACTTCACGCAATGGATTGTACAAAAATCAAATTGACTACATCTGTGGAAGTCAACGATGGTAAAGCTCTATAACATCAACAAAGACAAAACCTGGAGCTGACTGTGGTACAGATAATAAACTACTAGTATGCAAACTCAAGCTAAAGTTGAAAAAGAGCAAGCCACTTACGAATGTAGCAAAATATGATCTTGAGAATATACCATTGGAATTTAAAGACTGCTTGCAAAATCAATTTGCTGCTTTAGATACAAATGACAGAGCTCCAGAGGAGTTATGGAATGGCATCAAGAAGGTTGTGTTGGAAGAATGCGAAAAGTCTCTACTAAAGGTGAAAAAGCAAAAATGGCCAAAATGGATGATGGAAGAAACTCTGAAAATTGCCCAGAAATGCAGAGGAGAAAGAAAGACAATCGCAGAACTCAAAGATTTCCAACGTGCAGAAAAACAGGACAAGGAAAAGTACTACAATGACACATGCAAGGAAATAGAAGCAGAAACTATTAGAGGATGAACAAGATCATCTTTCCTAAAGCTACGAGAGTTAAAGAAAAAATTCTAGCCTCCAATTGGAATGTTACAAGATGCTCAAGGTTCTATGTTGAATGATGCAGAGAAGATCAAGAAAAGGTTAAAGAATATACAGAGTTTTTATATGATAAAGACCAAGTGGACCAACAGCCATTTCAACCTGTACCTTATAATCAGGAACCATTGGTGATGAAAGAAGAAGTCGAAGCAGCATTGAAAGCCTTATCAAAGAACAAAGCACCAGGCACTGATGGCATTCCCATAGAAGTATTACAGCAATCTGATGCAGCTGTTACCATACTTACAAGGCTCAGCCAAGAAATTTGGAAGACAGCATCATGGCCAACTGACTGGAAAATATCTGTGTTTATACCAATACTAAAGAAAGGTGATCCAACTGACTGTGGAGATTATCTCACAATCGCTCTGATCCCACATGCCAACAAGATTCTACTGAAGACTATTCAACACAGACTACAACCATACCTGGAACAAGAATTACCTCAAGTGCAAGCAGGGTTCAGGAAATGGCAAGGAATGAGAGACATCATCGCGGATGTGAGATGGATCCTTGAAAAAACTAAAGAATACCAGAAGGATATCTATTTGTATTTTATCGACTACAGCAAGGCTTTTGACTGTGTAAACCATGAGAAACTATGGGTCACATTAAGAAGCATGGGTATACCAGAACACCTGATCGTTCTCTTGCACAATCTGTACATTGATCAAGTAGTAACAGTTTGAAAGGAACTAAGAGAAACAGAGTGGTTTAAAATAAGCAAAGGTGTATGACAAGGCTGAATACTTTCCCCCTACCTGTTTAATTTATATGCAGAACAAATCATCAGAGAAGCAGGATTGTATGAAGACAACAGAGGTGTGAAGATTGGTGGAAGACTCATCAACAACCTTCGCTATGCTGATACCACCACATTACAGGCTGAAAGTGAAGATGATCTGAAACATTTGCTTCTCACGATCAAGTAACATAGTCTTAAAATGGGCCTGCACCTTAATGTAAAGACAACAAAGATCATGACAACTGGCAAAATCAATAAGTTCATCATTGAAGGAGAAAAAATTGAAATCGTGGACAACTTTAACTTACTTGGATTAACTATCAATAAAGAAGCAACAAGCAGTCAAGAAATCCGACGACACATTACTCTTGGCAGAATGGTTATAAAAGACCTAGACAAGATTCTCAAGAGCAGAGAGGTCTTTCTCCGTACAAAGATTTGACTCGTTCAAGCCATGGTATTTTCAATATTTATTTATTTATTTATTTATTTACATTCTCTTATATACCGCACTATTCAGCATCAGCGCGGTTTACATGGAACAGAAACGCTCAGTACAGTTAACATGTATGAGTTTACAGATAACAGGGCAAGTAACTTAGATAACAGGGGTAAACTATTTACAAAAACTTGCTACATAAGCTTGTAAACTATTTACAAATATTGCTACATAAGGTTGTATGATCATGAATTCTATAGAAACAAATGCACCACTAAAGGTTAGAGAATCTTTCTTGGCATGTTGTTGGGAAACCATATATTTGCTTAGTGGGTTGCATCTCTGTCTCGGTGGGTGAGGTTGGGTTCTATGAGGTACTTATTGAAAAGATGGTACTTGAGGGCTTTCCTAAACTGCGTAAGGCCCTTAATAGCCCGGATATCTGGAGGTAATGCGTTCCAGCATCTTGGTGCGCTGATACTAAACGCCCTGTTGGCTGTAGATGAAGTGCAAACTGTTAATGCTTTCGGGACTTTTAGGGTGTTTGTAGCTGTGGATCTCATATGGATGTCATATGGATATCATATGGATCTCATATGGATATCATATGGATATCATATGGATGTCATATGGATATCATATGGATCTCATATGGATATCATATGGATGTGAAAGCTGGATATTGAAAAAGATAGACAGGAAGAAAATTGATGCCTTTAAAATTATGGTGCTGGCGGCAAATACTGTGTATGCCATGGACTGCCAGAAGAACAAACTAGTCAGTACTAGAGGAGATCAAACCTAAGCTTTTTTTAGAAGCTCAGATGACAAGACTTCGACTTTCATACTTTGGACACACCATGCAAAGAGAAAAATTATTAGAGAAAAACATCATGCTTGGCAAGATAGGTCAAGGCAAAACAGGAAGGCCAGTAATGAGATGGATCGATACAATAACAGCAGCTAATGGTACCAGTCTGTCAACAATGAGCCAGCTGGCTGAAGACCAAACACAATTTAGGACAACTATCCAGAGGGTCTCCATGAGTTAACACCAACTCAACGGCACTTAACAACAACAACAAGAAACACATAAGAAGTGGACAAGAGAGTAAGCAGCATCAAGATCCAAAAGTGGATTTAAAGAGGTGGGGTTTTAGCCTGGATTTGAATAGGGAAAGAGAAGAAACCCAATGCCCAGAGTCAGGTAGTTTGTTCCAGGCATACATAACAGTAAGATGGAATGAACAAAGTCTCGTGTTGGCAGTGGCAGAGAAGGGCAGAGATAAAAGGGATCTGCCAGAGGAGCAGAGTTCCCGAGGAGGGATGTAGAATGAGATAAGAGAGGAAAGGTAGTGAGGAGCTGCAGAATGAATGCACTTGTAGGTCAGTAGGAGAAGTTTGAACTGGATGCAGAAATTGATAGGGAGTCAATGAAGTGACTTGAGAAGAGGGGTTACATGAGCATAGTGATACTGGTGGAAGATAAGCTGTGCAGCTGAGTTTTGAGCAGATTGCAAGGGAGAGAGAAATGATTCAGATGGAGACCAGCAAAGAGCAGGTTACAATAGTCAAGGCGGGAGGTGATTCGTGAATGGATAAGAGTCTTAGTACTGTGAGTAAAAAGGAAGGGATGAATTTTGCTGAGGCTATAAAGAAAAAAACAGCTATCTGTTGGATGTGTGCAGAGAAAGAGCTCTCCTCAAGGTGCCTCTTCCCCCAATCCCTCCCTTTCTTCCCAGACTTTGTCTGACTATTTGCATGACAAAGTCCAGAGGATTAGCCTTGAATACTCCACAGGATCACTTCTACCTCACCTTCCCCCTCTTCAATCCCAAATCCTTTCCTCAACTTTTGCACCCTTTATTCCTTCTCTAAAATCACTGAGAAGGAAACTGCAAATCTTCTCTCCTCCTCCAAACTCATTACCTGCTCCTTTGATCCCATTCTGAGCTGTTTCCTATGTTCTATCTCTTCTGCTGTCATCCCTTCCATCTGTCATATCCTCAACCTATCACTTTCCACTATAACTATTCTTGTAGCCTTTAAACATGCTGTGGTTACACTTCTTCTTAAAAAGCCTTCACTAGATCCCACCTGCCCTTCCAGTTATCAATCTCTCTCTCCTCCCCTTTGCTTCAAAATTACCTGAACGAGAAGTTCACCACTGCAGTCTGGACTTCCTTTCCTCTCTTCTGGATCCATTTCAATCTGGCTTTCTTCCTCTACATTTTACAAAAACAGCTCTTGCTAAGGTCTTCTGTGACTTGTTCCTTGCCAAATCCAAGAGCCGGTACTCGATCCTCATCCTTCTTGACCTTTCTGCTGCCTTTGACACTGTAGATCACTACCCTTCTCCTTGATACTCTGTCCTTGCTTGGATTTAGGGACTCTGTTCTGCCTAGTTTTCTTCTTCTCTCCCATCACACTTTTAATGAATGTTCTGGTGGATCCTCCTCTACTGCCAACCCATTTTCATTTAGTGTATCACAGGGCTGTCTTGAGACCTCTTCTTTTCTTTCTCTACACTCCATCCCTTTAGGCACTTATTTCCTCCCATGATTTTCAGTACCGTCTTTACGCTGATGACTCACAGATCTACCTATATGCACCCGAAATCTCTCCAGGAATCCAGACCCGGATCTCTGCCTCCTTAACTGACATTGCTGCCTGGATATCTCACGACTATCTGAAATTGAACATGGCCAAAATTGAGCTCATCTTTCTCCCTAAACCTCTCTCCCCCTTCCTCTTTTTTGTATTTCTGTGGATAACACTATACTCCTCCCTGTTTCCTCAGCTCACAATCTTGGGGGTCATCGTTGACTCTGCTCTCTTTCTCTGTACGTCCTCAACAGATAGCTAAAATCAGTTGCTTCCTTCATTATAACATCAGAAAAAATGTGTCCCTTCCTTTCTGAACACACTACTAAAACTTTTATCCACTCTCTAGTCACCTTCTGTCTTGACAATTGTAACATGCTCCTCACTAGTCTCCCTCTGAATCATCTCTCTCCCCTTCAGTTTATTCAAACCTCAGCTTGCACCAGTGACACTATGCTCATGTAACCCCTCTTCTCAAGTCACTTCACTGGCTTCCTATAAATTTCTGCATCCAATTCAAACTTCTCCTACTGACCTACATGTGCATTCATTCTGTGGTTCCTCACTACCTTTCCTCTATTATCTCACTCTACACCCCTCTTGGGAACTCTGCTCCTCTGGCAGATACCTTTAATCTGTGCCCTTCTCAGCCACTGCCAAATCCAGCTTTCGTTCATTCCACCTTGCTGCTCCATATGCCTGGAACAAACTACTTGAGCCAATATGTTGGGCTCGTTCTCTTGCCCTATTCAAATCCAGGCTAAAAACTTACCTTTTTGAGGCTTCTTTTGGATCCTGATGCTCCTTACTCTCTTGTTCACTACTTATATGTATCTTACCATACTCTAGTCTCCAGTTTTGTGATGTTCTTCACCTTAATTAGTTTGTAAGCTCTGATGAGAACGTACTGTGTTTTACATCTATATGTACAGTACACACTTCCATCAAGCCCCTACTGAAAAATAATAGACTGGACCCATCCAAGGTTGATTCCTTCAGGCCTATCTCGAGCATCCCACAGCTTGCAAAAATCATTGAGAAGGCCGCCCAACAACAAATCCAACATCATATTGACACTGAAGCACCACTAGATCCATCTCAACATGGCTTCAGGGAAGCACATGGAGTCGATACAGTCCTTACAACCCTACTCAATGTTCTGGTAACAGGAATAAATAACTTACAACAGGGTTTCGTCCTCATCTTCCTGGACATCTCCGCCGCTTTCGACTCTGTGAGTCATAACATACTCCTACAACGCTTGAAAGATAAGGGGATTCAAAGCACAGCACTCGAGTGGTGTAAATCCTACTTATCTAACAGGTGGCAACAAGTAAAAACAGGCCATGAATCCTCAGAACCATTCCTGCAATCACAGGGAGTACCCCAAGGATCGTCCCTATCGGCACTAATGTTTAATATTTACATGCAGCCGATATGTGACTTGATCAGATCCTTTAATGTACAATGTCTCGCTTACGCAGACGACATCCTCCTATATAAGCCATTCACAATTGAACACCCAGTATTCTCCCCAATAATCAACTGTTTTGAAGCTGTAGCCGAATGGTTGCTATCTCAAAACCTTCGGATTAACCACAACAAAACTGACGTTCTTTTTGTCACAAGGAACCGTAAGTTCATACCTCCTCCATCACTTCTCGTCAACAACATAGAGTTGAAATCAAAAGCCACCATCCGTTACCTCGGCATTACATTGGATCAGCACTTGGATATGACAACGCATGTCAAGAACATCACTAAAACTATATATTATAAGATTAAATCACTACGTCACCTCCGCTCCCTACTTGATCCCACAGACTTCCGAACAACCTTCCAGGCATTAGTCCTCCCACACCTGGATTTTGCCAACATCATCCTTCATGGCCTCCCTCAATAAACTTTGAACCCGCTCCGCCTAGCCATGAATACAGCCGCCAGAGTCCTTTCCGGCTCATCAAGATCTGACCATATAACACCCATCATGAAAGAACTGCATTGGTTGCCATTACATGCCAGAATCCAGTATAAGTCTTTAGTCCTTACTTTCAAGGCACTAAATAACTGCCCCCCTACGCCAATCAGCAAGCTCATCCACGTCATCCTGGAAAACAGAAAAAGGAGAACCACATCAATGAACACCTTAATAGTCCCGAAAATAATAACGAAGTGCACTAAGGCCACCTCCAACAGGGCCTTCTCCTTATTTGCACCTCTAAACTGGAATGCGCTACCTCCTGAAATCCGTGCAATCAAAAACCTAATCCTATTCAGAAAGGCATTGAAATACCACTTGTTTACAAAATACTACCCAGAAGTCAACCTAGACATTAACAAAACTAGCTCCTCAATACAACCTGAAAAGGGCTAGTTGGTCAACCTTCTCTCTAGTCCTATTAGTGAACCACATTGCAACATCCAAACGAGTTTCATATTAATGTATATAACATTAAGTTAATCTGTACATAGTTCCCCCAGTTGTCCTATTGTTGAAGTTCCCTGTTCAATGTAAAACTCAATGTTACTTGTATGCATTGTAGTATGTTCTTGTTCAATGTACACCGCACTGATTGTAATAGCGCGGTATAGAAGAATTGTTAAATAAATAAATTAAATAAATAAATGCCTTCTTCAATTGATGCAGTGTGTTTCTATTTGAGCCTTTGAATTTCTCATTTCTTGCAATTAGCGCCTGCATCAGTAGCATGCGCTAATCACCAACGTTGCAGTTAGCTTGGATACTCCTACCATCACCGCAGTACTCTAGGTGACAGGTTCATACACAGTAATTGCTAAGGGCCAAAATGTATGCTAAGAGGATAATCTGAACGGTAACTGTTGAACACCTGCTGGCAATAGCCCTGATAATTACCATGGTGTGGTGGCAACTAACACACATAGAGTTTGACTCAAAACATGCATTAGGGGCAAATAAATACTGCACTTTAGAAAAAAGGCCCCTAAGGCACTTATATGTCTTCATAAAACACACAAATCCAGCAGCAATCAGAATATACCGAGACCACTATAAGTGTTTCTTAAAAGTTGCTCTTTACCTAGTCTTCTAGCTCTTTCCTACAGTACAGTCTACCTTTTGCCTGTCTCTTTTATTCACCCTATCCTTCTTTGAAGGCAAACTATTTTATTTTAATATAGTTTCAAATATCATTTAAAACAAAAAAGGTACAATACTATATTAGTTGGAAAGAAAACATTAGGAAAGTAATAGGATAATGATTATAAGATAAAGGGGAATAATATTTAATGTGCTATAAAAGGGGAATATTATTTAACTTATCCACACTGTTCCATAAAGAGCTTTCACAGCTTAGTCTACAACTGTACGCTGATCCTCTGGATTAATGTCAGCAGCAACTGAGACTTTGGAGGCCCTTTCACTAACATGTACTAAGTGGTTAATGTACGTTTTAGCACATGGTAACTTAAGCACAGGGCCACGGTAACTCTTACTAGACTGGCATGACAGCTATCACATGCTAATTCCCATATGAATTGCTCATCGTGCAATGGGGCAGGGAATGGGAGGGGATTGCACATTGCAGCCAGTGCATAGTACTTACCATGCATTGTCAATGTTGCAAATAGTACAAGTGCACTTAACATCACCTCAGTAGGTGGCATTAAGTGCACCTGCGGTAACTGTGAAAGATCTTAACGTGCAGTAAGTGACCTTTCAGTATGGCAAATGCAGGGAACATACTGGGCATGTTCCCACCGTTACCGTATGACTTTTACTCTTACCATGTGATCATTTTGACTCAAAACATGCGGTAAGTGCAAAACCTCACCACACTTTTAATAAAGGGACCACCTTATCTCACAAAAGAAAGATCAAATAATCAGGGTCCAAAAAAGCTTAAAAATTCCCTTTAAGTTAACAGACTATTTAGATATTTAAAACATTTTTGGTCCCATAGTCACAATTCACTGTTGCAAATCCAGAATTGTCTTCCTTCTGATTACAGTAGATGAGCTCTGATGAGAAGGGACTGTTTCTTTCATCTACTGTATATGTACAGAGCGTCCTATTCTATGTAGCATTATACAAATGATAAGTTGTAGTAGTAGAAGTATTCTGAATAAGACTAGAGAAGTCAGTTTAGAAACAAATCTACTTTTATTTAATCATCATTAAACTTATTTCAAAATTTCAGGGGAGGAAGCTTAGCAGTGGGGCATTCTAGCCCAGGCCAGTGGGTTTTGTTCGTGAGCCTCTAACTGATTTCCTCAGATGGTCAAAAGGAAAGGGAAAACTCATGTTTTCCCTACCAAGGTTTCCATGGGTATGGTGACTGGCCCATTGAGTCTTGGAGTCAAGTTCCCCTAGGAATTTTCCTTTGAGAGAAACAGTAGGGGCATATGAGCCAGTGCTCTCTCTGGTGTTTCAAACATCCTTCAGCCTACAAGTTCAGAGATTTCCTCTGGGCCCAGCCAAGGAGTGAGGCATGCAAAGGAATTGCAGATGCTGGCCAAGAATGTTTCTTGACGCTGACAGTAGCAGGAAGTAACTCTATTGACAGCTCGGGAAACCAATGAAGAAAGGATACCAGCCTTCTTATATCAACCCAACCCGAATCTAGTCCTATAGAACATGGTGTTTCAGTGAAAGTAGATCTTACAAGAACTCTGCAGGAATGTTCTTTTTATTTGGAAATTCCTGCTGCATTTTTGTTGGAGATGATTTGGCTGGCTATTAAGGAATTGGGTAGATTTATGTCAGGGCAGTTATTCTTGATATCTCAGCAAGTTCAAGGATTAAAGCAAAGAGCTGATCAAGATAGGCAAATTTTGGACACAATGGGGCATGTTAATTAACCTGTGCTACCAGGATATTACAGAGTTCGCTTGCATCTTGGACACCACTCTAAAAAGTAGCACAGGCCCACCTGCTAAAAATCCTGCATTGCCCTGGTAGCGCAGGCTGAGACAGGGCATGGGCATGGGCACATGTTGTAACAAGCATGGGCATTAGCTGCTGCGCTATGCTTGATACTGGTAGCATAGGCATAACTAATGCCACTTCAATGGGTGGCATTAGTTGTACCCCCATGGCTGGCATGTAGAGTGCCAAATAGCAGGGTCGGGCGTCCATGGTAGACATCCAATCCCTTCTAGCCACCGGGATCTAATTCTGCTCCAAAGCTCCCTGCACATTCAGGGTTGCTGTGCGGAGAGCTCTGGATAGGGGTGGGAGGGGGAAGTGACAGGGAGGAGAGTGGGCAGTGCGGAGGTGGCCCTATGACCCTGTATGTACAGGGTCGATTCTGGTCATGGCCCTGTACATCCAGTGGTGCTGAAATGACCATAAGACTTATTCCACTTCTCGGGGACCAGGACAGGCAAGGCAGTTGAAGATGCAGGACAGCTAGAGGTTGGTCCTCGCCACCCAGCTGTCCCTGCTGATGTCCAGGTGGCGGGGAACGAAGCACGAGATGGTGGCAGCTCTTTCTGAACTTGTGCGTTGTGGCCTGGTGTCAAGGTGACAGAACGCCATGGCACTGGGATTCCTGTAGAAGGATGGGGAGGAATAGTCGGGTTGGGGGATGGATGTCCAGGGCCTTGGGATCGGGGCATGATCAGCCTATCTAGCGCCAGATTCTGCACTTGAGGGACAGTCTGGCTCCCACAGTTACAGAATCAGGGTCTAATCTGGCTCGTCCAGATTTTGGATGTCCAAACGGGCTCATTTCAGCATCGGGCTTCATGGCAACTAACATAGTACCGGCACTCTAGGCCTGTGTGAACTTAAGGGGGATGGAAACACACAACCCCTGCAGTTATTGCAGACCCCTCACACTGGTAATGTGGCTCACACATGTGTAATTGGCGCGAGGCTTAGTAAACATGCCCTAATGATTCATATAAATTGAAAAATTTGGAAAACTTTGTAAGACAGAGAAATGTAAGAATGACTGACTTTCCAAAATCTGATAACATTGATTTCTTTGATATGTTTAAAAAATATCCCCTTGAAAGTGTTGAAGGTTCCTCTGGAAACTATCCACCAATATCGAAGACTTATTAACTGCCATTGAAAGAAGATTGGGACTTGCCTGATATATTTACAGTTTCATCTGATAGCCTTGATCTGACCACTTTCCTTGAGTCATCTTCAGGGGGGCATATTATGCTTGCGACTTAGAATATGAATGGAACTTTGGATCCAGACAGAGAGTGAATTCTTCACCTTTTCTTTAAACACAGGGGAAGATTTTTGGACACAAAATTTGTCTATATCCTGATGTTGCACGGTCAACACAAAAGAAGAAACAACAAGTCCTTCTTCGTCTCTAGGGTTTCTCAGATTGGTGCCTTAGTTTTTCTTAAGTATCCATGCAAATATATTGTTAGATACTCTGTTAAAGCTGTCTTTTTGACCCTACTCAACTTTCATTCTTCTTAAGTGACAAAGCTCCACCGAGTCCATAGCTGGAAGCTGTGAAAGGGTAGGGGTGTGCAGAATAATGTTTCTCTCCATAAGCAGAAATCACTGTGTCTAATGAAACCATCTCTATTGTTACCTGTTGCTTATTTATTTTTACCTAGTTTTTGGACTGATCCTTCCCATCCTTAGGATGAACTAGGATTTGGACTGTTTGGATTTTTTTTTTGTAGTTTTTCATGATAGTTTGTTTCTGTAACTGTTCATTTTCATTTAAAATATATATCTTTTGAATCTTTGGTAAAATTATAAATATATAAATAAGATTTTTTTTCACAGTTCCAGGCCAGAACAAATATATCTCATGCTTTTCCACGTCAAAGTTAAATACAGCAAATCTCTGATTATTTTAAGAAGGGTATATGACCTCATTCGCAGAATTTAAGTCAGCAGACTGAAAAAAATATATTAAAACTTATAAGTGGCAGTTTAGAAAAGATGTCCAAGTGAAATCTGGGACGTCCAGGGCAGAACATGCATGCTGTGGACATCTTTGTTTTGGCCCGATTTGATGACCCACTATGAAATCCCGGTTGCATAAAGGGACATCCAGTGGTGTGGCAAAATGAAAACATGATTCCCCATTTCCTGCCAGTGTTCCTGTCAAATTGTAAAATACAGAGGATAAGTGTACCTCCTTCCCCACACCCTCCACACACTTGCCAGAAAAAATGAGCACTTTTCAGATGCCTATTCATGTCTGGAGCAGAAATAATCTTTGACATGACTCGTGACGTCCAGGAAGTTTCTGAAATCGAATGAGGAAGTCCAAGTTCTTGGGATCACCCCACCCATGTCCCTGTTCCGATTTAAATGTCCTCGTGCTGAGGACATTCAGAGCCCCAGCTTCTCAAATGGCTCTAGGGATGTCTCTGTGCTTTGGATGTCTCTATGCCCATGTTCAGACATCCAAAGCACGAATAGGGTTTATAAAATAACCCCCTATGTGTTCATTTAGCATAAAAAGGAGAGAGACTCAGAGAACCAAAAGCTGTAGATTTAAAATATTTGATATTGCTTTTATGTTTATATGTAAATTCTTTCATAAGATATTAATTATTATATGTATGACTATGACAAACATTTCAACGTTCTTTTATAATATGAACAAGGGCTGTGTGTTTGTGTATTATGTGATACTTCACCAAGCAAAGACTCCAAGCACAGGCATATTCTACCACAATGCTGCAAGGTTGTTTACCTTAGCTCTTTCACAAAAGATAATCCAAGAAATTACATTAATTATAAACCAATATGTTCTGTTCAATTCCCCAAAGAGTCAAACCTGGGTATGAGCATCTGCTCTTCTTTTCTTAGCTGGGTTTTGAGGACAAGATTCACAACAATGCTCAATCCATAATTAATGGAAAATTAAAGACGCTGCATCCATCCTAGCATGCTTTGAAAGCAATTCAGGTTTTAATATCACCCCCACCCTTTCTTTCTAAGCTTTCTCAAACTTCTTTTTAAATAAAAGTTATTCTTTATATGTTTGCCCGCTTGTTCTAAACATTTACAGTGAGGTTCAGCTTTAAATAAACGTGCCAATATTTTCCATATAAACAAATCATAGTTTCCCTATTCTGGTCAATTTCTTTGCCGTGCCTACTCCCTTAACTGAGCACTGTGACTTCCATACAGTCTTGAAAACCTTCGTCTTCCCACACTTGGATTATTGTAATATTATCCTACAAAGGCTACCCAGCTATGTGCTCCACCCTTTACATTTGTCCCAGAACACTGCCACCCGGATCCTTTACAGAGCACCCAGAACCAAACATGTAACCCCAACACTCAGGCAATGACACTGGCTTCCCCTAAAAAGGCACACAAAATACAAACCTTGCTTAAAATTTTCAAAATATCCAACAACCTTTCCTCACTCTACCTATAGTCTCGATTACATAAAACATCATGCAACTGATCGAGGAGAACCAACACACAAAATACCTTCACCATCTCCACAGCAAAGGTGAAGAGCAACCAGACTGCCTTGAATCGAGTCTTCTCGCTATATACGCCAAGTATATGGAATGCGCTCCCTGAGAGCTTACGGTCCATCCATGACCTATCTGAGTTTGGTAAGAAACTGAAAATGCACCTGTTTGTCAAAAGTTTTGTAGAGAAGACTAACACTCTTCTTACCATTAAGGACAGATGTTCTTTACACCTCTATTTATTTAACAGTTTTTTTATACCGCTTTATCATTTCAGTCAACAGGGTTTACATTGTAATTTAAACTTGGTAATGCACATTATGCAGGGACGTTGATAACTTAGATTTTTCTGAGGCAATGGAGGGTTAAGTGACTTTTCCAAGGTCACAAGGACTGCTAGTGTGAATCAAACCCGAATCTCTTGGTTTCTAAGCCAGTGCTCTAACGATTAGGCTACTCCTCCACTCCATAGTTGTTTAATTTGTATTATCTGGCTCCACTCCAATCTTTCCTGTTCATCCACACTGAATCCCCTCCATTATGTACACTAAACATCAATTGTATTTCAATTCTCATGTTCCTTAGGTTCATATGTTCCTATGTGTTCTTATGTAAGTTCAATGTTCAGTTAACTGTTAAACTGTAAACCGCTTTGACATTCTGATAAGGCGGTATATAAAAGTAGCTAAATAAAATAAATATGTTCTTCCCCCGCCCTTCCATTTGATCTCCTTTTTGGTGCTATGTATCATTCATTCTACAACACACTAAGGGCCCCTTTTATTTAACTGTGTTAAGATTTTGCAGTAACACCCACCATTAATGCACCATAATGGCATCATTCCATATAGTTAATGCAGAGGTGATAAGAGACCCTTGCACTAAAGTGTACTGGGGTTTTGCATCTAACATGCATTTAGCACAAAAACTAAAGCGAGGTAGTTGCGACTATTGTGCATGTTCTTGGCAATTAATACATTGAATGGTGCCCTAACGCAAGGCAGCGGCAATGCACAATTACTGCAGGTGCACTTAATGCCACCTACTGACATGACATTAGGTGAACATTCACTCATTTTAAGGTGCAGTGTTTGCCCCCACACTAATTGTGCAATGCTCAACATGCCCACTCTGCGCCTGTAACCAACCCCCTTACTACTCCAACACAAGATTCACAATTAGTGCGGAAATCAGCCTGCACTGTGCCGGTCCCAAGCTAAGAAGTACCTTGGGCCTCAGCACGCGCTTAATACATGCCAAAATCCACACTGCCTGCTTTAGTAAATGGGCCCCTTAGCCCTGCAGATTACAAGGATGTACTTACTGCCCCCTACCGAGGTGGCACTTACTGCTCTGCATTATCTATTGTGATAACATGTAATGTGCAATGACCCCACACTAACTACTGGGGGCATGCCCAACATGTCCCCAGCAGTTACCGAACTGAAAAGTTCCCTAATGTGTGGAGGTGGAATTTGCAATTAATGCAGATGCACTTAAGGCCATCTACTGAGGTGGCACTGTGAACCTGTACTAACTGCAACACTGACAATTAACATGCATTAATTATCTCCCTACTAACTGCAATGTGCAGCAACACACACTCCATGCTCCTTACCGGCCCATTCCCTGTCCCATGGCGTGCTAAACAGTTAGTGGAAGATTTTTATCACGCTGGCTGTTTTTAGCATATGATAGCCATTACCCTGCTAAGCATTTAAAGTGAATAATGCACACGTTTTGACATTTAACCTGCCTTAAATTGAAGAATGCACATGCTATTTGCCATTAGCAAACATTTTAGCAGCACAATGCGAATAAAGTAACCACTTCTATCAAAAGATTTGAAGTGGGTCACAAAAGATTAATTGATACACATATAATACCAATAATGTTTTACATAATTAAAATACTCTAGCTACCTAACATAAAATCCTACCTACCCTTCTCTCAGCTTCTGACACATTTGATATGATCCCAGTTTACAACACCCTATGCCCAGTTCTCCATCATCCACCATACCGAAAGGAGCAGCCTACTCATTAATATCCCCAGCCTAATTCTGTGGGTAAAGCCATGTCTAACTTTTTTCTAACAATCCTATGATTTTCTTCACCTCTTAAAATCATAGGCAATTTATCCCTTTCCAATGGAGCCTGTTCAGCAAACATTAAAAACCCAGCCAAGGGCAGTGCCATTAAGACATCCTTTGCAGAGCATAGATCTCAGACTGGGACATATATTTCTAATTGCAAATGCAAATATCTAGGTCCCTAACCCCAGATAACTTTATGGGCAGTTGTCAACTAATTCTGTGGTTCAATGGCAGACAATGCAATTTATTCAACAAGGGGAATCATATTATTCCACCTTCGAGCATTCAATATAATTTTGGCTGCTATATTTTAGACTAACTGCAACATTGCACATTGCCTTTTTAACAATCCAAATGCCCAAGGTTGTGGAATATCAAATTAGATATTACATGATTTTTCTTAAGCTTTTCCTTGGTAGAAAATGCCTTAATTATTTTCTGAAATGATTTTCTAATGATCTAGGTTATCTGCTCCTTTAGTATTAATGTTCCATCTAGTAATACCCTCATATGAGAATTTAACAGTATTGCCATTTGATTAATAGATGGCTTTTTAAGTAGTCTTTGTAACTATGGTCCACCCACCTACATTGTCTGTTTTATCCAAATCAAGTATTAAGCGATTCTTTATCTGTTCCCTGTTATATGAGGTACATGCGCCTATTAAGTTGCTCATATGCATTCTCTAATGAGGATGAAATTGGAATTATTAGTTTGAAGTTAGCAGAATATGAATAATGATTAATCCCTAATTCATTTATCAAATTTCCTAAGGGCTGCATATAAACATTAAATAGGATGGGAGAAAGTGCTGATCCCTGCAGAGCTCCACATTCTGGGGTTTATTGCTTGAGCAATAGCCCCTGACATTCACTATAAATTTCCTGTTTTACAGGAAGTCAGAAAGCCATAACCGTGGTAGGACAGACCCGGTACCCCCTCCTCCAGGATACCCCACCCCTACACAAAGACATGACACAAGTTTAGCAAACAACTGGTCGCAGTTTTATTTAAAACAATCATTCAATGAACAGTCCACAAAATAACAAGCATAACGAGCTTTGTCGTATCAGGTAACTCACCCGCCATGTTACTAGCAAAGTGAGACCCTCACCGCCCATCACCACAGTCTCCTTAGAGGCCAACATGAAAACAGCCACCTCCATCCCTCTAGCTGACCTCGCCATATTACTAGCAAAGGCTGGCCAACTTCTGGGTAACCCTCCAGCCACCTAATCTTGTATTTCACGGCAGGGAGAACTAGACCGTGGCCCCCAGGAGAGACCTCAACTGGCACCGGATCCCGGAAAATCTCCGGAACCCCGCCTAACCCTGAAAGCTGCAATGACCCCTGCCCTTATCGAAAGACACGACAAGGGAGGGAGGGCGGGGCATCAGAAAAAAAGCCACTGAGGTATTGAAGAGGACAAGGGGGAGGCAGTGCACTCGGTACAAATGGATTCACTCATCACCTCACATCCCTCACATCAGCCTTCCCTGCCTGCTCATTGGCTCTCGCCACATTTCTGCGGCAGAAGCCAATAGATTTAAAAGATGCCCCAATGGCCGGCATGTTTCCCTCCCTCACCCCCCTCCCCTGCAGCACTCAGACCCATGCTGGCGCCAGGCCTCAACTCCACGCCACAGAGGAGAGTCCCTGTACCAGTCTGAGCACCCGGTTAAGGGTGTCAGCTGGGACCCTGCCCCACGGCCTGTATTCTTTTTTTTTTAAACTTTTATTTTCATTTTACAACAAGCAAAAAGAAACAACACACCAAAGGAAACAAATACAAGCATACAATAAGGAAAAAGCAACCCCAATTACCCCCCACCCCTATGCTTCTTCTCTAAGCTGATAAGTATCATCATATAAGCGCTTACAACCAACAGTAATTGTACATCAAAACAAACAGAAATAGTATCTGCGATACAGAATGATCATGTGACAGAGATTAACACAGATTTAAACAGTCAGATGAGAGCATTTAGCAGTTTGAACATAGTCGTTGAGCATCTTCCATTTAGACAAGTGGTGGGGGGTCTGAGCGGAAGAAGCTAACATACGAGGTATTTGCTCATATTTACTGTAGAGACAGACATGATTCCACCATTCATTGGGGCTCAGATGGGAGCTATTTTTCCAGTATTTCGTAATTAGGGAAATAGCTATGCCCAGCATAAAGTCTAAAAGGAAGTGAGCCGATTTGGGAAGAGAGGGGATCCCCGCAGCTGAGCGGAGTCCCACTATCTTCCAAGAGAGGGGCTCCTGAAAGTGCAAAATAGATTGAATACGACCCCAGACCCGACTCCAGTAATACTGTAATGCGGGGCATTCATACATAACATGAGTTAGTGACCAATGGCCGCATGGCATGTCCAGCATCTATTGCTCTGGGTGGCGTTCCATTTGGCTAACCTGTCAGGAGTATAGAAACATCGGTGGGCTAGAAAGAAAAGTGTCTGAGTGAGTGAGGCGGATCGAGAGACCCGTGTCACCTTGCTCCAGACTAGGCTCCATTGCTCCGGGGTCAAAGTTACATGCATTTCCTGCTCCCAGGATTCTGTGCTGTAGGAGTGCATCTATTTACAGTATTACATAAAGTTTTGTAAAAGTTAGATGCCACACCCGATAAGCTCCCGATAGATCGGATTATCTCCGACAATCCTTGGGTATGGGTTTTCCGATGGCGGGAGCACCTTAGCACTCCGAAGACAATGCTGAAGTTGCACCAACTGAAAGTAGTGTTTCGCTGGGAGACCAAATTCAATTTGTAATTCGCTAAAAGTTTTCCAGCGACCATCATAGAACAGTTGGTTAGGGATCCAAATGCCCCTAGTGTACCAGGGGCTCCACGCCATCGGTTTATTTTGTATTTGAAATCGAGCATTGTGCCAAAGGGGAGGGAGTCTATCTAGCGGACAAAGTCGGGGGTCTAGAGATTGCTCAAGGGTATTAAAGGCACCTAAAGTGTCTAAGAGCATTGGCGGATAGTGGGAGTCTGATGGAAGAGTCATACCAGGGAGATAAGTAAGAGGAATTGGTTTGCAAAGGCCCTCCTCTATATCTAGCCACACTGGTCTACTCGGTGTGAGGTCTTCCAGCCAACGAGCGCCTTGTTTGAGAAGAAAAGAATGGTGGTATTTCAGGAAATCAGGGAATCTGACACCACCATTTTCTTTATCTGCTTGTAACTTATGTTTCGCTATCCTAGGTGTCTTGTTTTGCCATAAGTATCTAGTCAGAAGACCCTCTAAATCTTTATATGTACGTCGAGGTAGGAGACATGGCAGCATTTCTAAAATGTAGTTCACTTTGGGAACAATCATCATTTTAATGGTTTCTAAGCGGCCCCACCAAGTAAGTGTTAAAGGAGTCCAGCGTTGAGTAAGCGCCCGGACCTTAGAGGTTAAGTCTTTGGCATTAAAGGTGATGGTGTCTTCCAAAGGAGAGCAGTAGTGCACCCCAAGGTATTTGACCATGCGAGGTTGCCATAAAAAGGGAAAGGATTGCATATCTGCCTGATGGATCAGAGGATTTAGTGGAAAGGCTACCGATTTGGTCCAATTTATCTTATAGCCCGAGAGTTGTGAATATTTACCAATTTGCTCTAGGACAGCCGGCACTGAGTCTAGGGAGACAAAGAGCATAAGGTCATCAGCATATGCTGAAATTTTGATTTCCCTATGAGAGAAGGGGGACTCCATGAATATCCTTGGATTGCCGGATTAGTAAAGCTAAGGGTTCGAGTGCGAGATCGAAAAGAAGTGGAGACAGTGGGCATCCCTGGCGAGAGTACCGCGTTGCAGGGGAAATGGCTGAGACTTTAAAGCATTAGCACAGATACTAGCTGTAGGCTGTGCATACATGATTCGGAGACAACGGAGAAAGCCTTCTCCGAATCCGTACCAGCGGAGAGTTGCAAACAAGAAGGGCCATTCTAAGCGGTCGAAGGCCTTCTCAGCATCAAGTGAGAGGCCAACCAATGGTCGATCAAGATTAACTGCGGCAGTCAGTACATGACATAGAATCCTAGCATTATCAGCAGTTGATCTACCGGGAATGAAACCGCATTGATCTGGGTGTATTAAAGTAGACATCTTGTCGGAGAGCCGGTGGTGGAGAGAATGGTGGCAAATATTTTATAGTCTGCGTTTAGTAGGGAAATTGGACGATAATTAGCTGTTAGTTGCGGATCTCTCCCCTCTTTCTCAAAAACTACTACATTTGCCATTGAGAAGGATCCAGAAGGAGATCCCTCCTCGGCCAGAGCAGAAAAATAAAGTTTCAAAAACGGAGCTAAGTCAGCGTTAAAGGTTTTGTAGAATTCAGCTGGGAGACCGTCCGGGCCTGCGGCTCGACCTATGGCACATCTCTTGAGTGCAGATTGAATTTCTGATAAAGTGAATGGTTTGTCCATGGCCTCTCTATCTTCGTCAGATAGGGTCGGCCGTTGTACCCCTGATAGTAGTCGTTCAAATGCTTCTGGCTCGAAGTCACATTCAGATTGATAAAGCCGAGTATAAAAATCACGAAAGAGTTCTAATATTTCTGTATCTTTAGTGACCAAGCTCCCCCCCGACGGATTGTGGAGAGCGGTAACGCGCTTGGCTTCTTTTTGACCTTTCAGAGCATTGGCTAACAACTTGCCAGCACGGTTATTTTCCCGATAGTACATCCCTTGTTGTGATTCAATATTTTTAGCAGCAGCGGTATATAAAAGCTGATTGTATTGAAAACGAAGGCGTTGTAAGCGAAGTAAAATACATGGGTCAGTACGGGACGTGAGGAGACTCTCTCCAGCTTGTATCTGTTGTTCTAGAATCAGTAAATGTTGCTTTCTTTGTTTCCCCTGTCGAATTTGATAGCTAGTTATAGTTGCACGGATAGACGCCTTGAAACCCTCCCACCAAGCCCAGCTCGCAGTGTCATGGGGTGAATTAAAATGAAAGTAGTCTTGGATAGCGGCCTTTATGTCAACCTGAAAATCTTTTTGGTCAAGTAGGGATCTATCAAAAAACCAAGCACGGGGATGTTCACCTTGCGTAGTGACATGTAATGAGAAAGATATGGCAGCATGATCTGAAATATGGAGAGGATGAATCCTAGCCATGTCCACTTGGGATATCAGTGCTTTGGAGATAAGAAAAAAATCTATTCTAGATTGTGAGTGATGGGGGGCTGAGAAAAAGGTGAACTCTAAGTCGGAGGGGTGAAGCAGCCTCCATATATCTACTAACGCAAGATCTTTCATCAGAGCTGTAAGGGTATCAAGACTCTTGGGTGGACCACTCGTTCTAGGCGGCAGTCTATCTATCAAAGGATCAAGTACTTGGTTGAAATCGCCGCCAAGTATTAATGGAGTATTGGCAGAGGCCTGTGCCAACTGCGCAATACTTGCATAGTAAGCAGGGTTATCCACATTCGGAGCATAAATACAAATACACGTGAATTCACTATCTCCAACCTTAAGGTGTGCACGGGCCCATCTACCCTCCTTATCAGAGCTAGTATCCATTACAGTAGCTTGCAAAGACTTCTTAACCAAGATGGCTACCCCACACCGTTTGGAAACGGCGGGAGAGTAGGCAGCCACCATGTAAGGCTTAGCATTAAGTTTCAGTGTTTCAACGGAGTTTAAATGCGTTTCCTGAAGAAACACTAAATCAGCATGTTCATGATTAAGATAGCTAAGGATTTTCTTTCTTTTGATTGGACTATTGATGCCTTTTACGTTCAGTGATAAGATCTTACATAAGGCCATTCAGAAGGGTTAAAAATTCTGAGAAAGAACATGATAACGCACATAATTTCACAATGTCCCTCATATTAACTGTATATGGCTGTACACATGACATGATAGAAAATAAGCTAATGAAAAACAATGAAGCGCCCCATATAAAAAAATAAGCACCGAAGTGCATTAGAGAAGAAGCAGAACCCCAGAAATTACTGGCGACCATATGTCTGCGGGGAGAAACCCCAGAGAAGGCCTAAATTGAAACATATAACCTGTATAGCTGTGCGTGTTCCGAATCCAACCGAGGTGCACATCATGGAGGGAAAGGAGACCAAGAAAGTTATATATAGAAAGAAAGAAATGTCCAGGCAGTCTCTGTTCCAGGCTGTGATCACCGCGTCGGGCCATTCAAAATGGCGGGCAGATCCGGCGGATTACAGATCCAAGTTGTTGGATTAGCGCATCTGGTCTGCTTCTTTGGAATCTAAAAATGTTGCTAGTAGATCAGGATCTTCGAAGGTTCTAGTTTGGTTATGGAGAGTCACTCTGAGCTTCGCTGGATACAATAGGCCAAAGCGAGCCTGTAGCTGTTGAAGTCTAGGGCGAAAAGCAAGGAGTCTCTTCCGACGGTCAACTGTGGGCTTTGCCAAGTCAGGGAAGAAGGAGACTTTATGACTTTCAAACTCCAGATGATGATTCGCCCGGGCAGCATTTAGAATTTGCTCAACTTGCTGATATCTCAGTAATCGAAAGATGATAGGCCGGGGGGTCGTCCGATTGAGCGCCATGTTGGTAGGAACACGATGTGCTCGGTCAATTTCCAGATCTCTGTGAAAAGTGATCTTCAGCAAGGAGGGAAGAGTTTTGACCAGGAATTCTCTTATATCTCCTGCTTCCGCCCCCTCCGGTACTCCAATGAGCCTTACATTGTTGCGACGGGCTCGATTATTGCTATCCTCTAACTCTTTTTGAAGATTCTGTATCTGACGCTCAGCCTTGTCCAGTTTCACCAAGCGCACCGCGTGCGAGTCGAGGACCCCCGCCATGTTGTCCTGCCGTAGTGAAAGACCTTCAAGCCGGTCCTGAAGCATACCGAAGTCTTCTCGCATGGCTCGGAGCGCTTCTCCGTTGGACTGTACCAGTTCCTTCACACCGCGTATTTCCTCCAAGATCTCCTGTTGCATTTCGGGGTTTTCCCGAAGTGGAACTATCTTTTGTGGGGAAGACAACTCTGTTTTGGAGCGTTTTCCGTGTGAAGAAGAGGGAGACCCGAAGTCTAAGCGCGCTGGTTTGTGGGCCGCCATCCCCCCCGAGGTACCCCGGTAAGTTCGGAGCAAAATATTAAGTTTATGTAGGTATTAAGTCAGGATTCTGAGTAGGCCTCTCGGGAGCTTCAGCGCGAAGCGTCTAACCCGCTGGACATCAGGCTCCGCCCCCCCCACGGCCTGTATTCTAACCATGGTAGGATGGATCTGGTACCCCCTTCTCCAGGATACACCACCCCTACACAAAGACACGACACAAGTTTGGCAAACAACTGGTTGCAGCTTTATTTAGAACAACCATTCAAAGAACAATCAACAAAATAACAAGCATAACAAGCCTCGTCGAATCAGGTAGCTCACCCACCATGCACCGCCCATCACCACAGTCTCCTTAGAGGCCAACATGAAAACAGCCACCTCCACCCTCCGGTTGACCTCGCCATATTATCAGCAAAGGCTGGCCAACTTCCGGGTGACCCTCCGGCCACCCAATCCTGTATTTCACAGTCGGGATGACTAGACTGTGGTCCCCAGGAGAGAGCTCAACCAGCACTGGATCCCAGGAAATCTCTGAGACCCCACCACCAGCACAGTCCAAGAGCCCAAATACTGTGCCATCCCCCCTTAAAGCTGCGACTAGCAGGTGTCTCTCTGAACTATCACCTCCAAGGCCTTCTGCTAATCATAGAGGAGTAAATCCTGCCCTACTGGGGATAGATGCACGCCGTCCTGCCTAAGTAGGTCAGCATACTGAACTTCGGCACATGAGTGCATTATTTGGTAGCCCCTTGCTCACAGACCCATCTCCCAATCTGGCAGTTGATCTTAGCCAATCCCCTTGACCAGCACTGCTGGTGCACTTGGGTGGCCCTTGGAAGGATATCAGACCACAGAAACAGAACACCAGTAAACATTCATAACATCTCCGCCAAGTCCTTCTTAGCTGCTCTGATAAGCTGTTTACAGGTCCAAGCACATAAATCATTGCCTCCCAGATGAAGCAAAATCACTGCCGGGCAACTTTGAACCTGATCATGGTGTCTCAGCAAGGGCAGGAGCTGGTTCTAACATAAGCCATGCTCACCCAGCCATAGGACGGAGACTTCAGCCAGTGGGAGGCCCAAATTATGCCCTGCTGGTCGATCCACCACTTTCTGGCCAGTCCAATGCACAAACGAATGACCATCTAGCCAACAGTGCTGTGACCGGTGCTACGCAACTGAAAAAGAACAGAGTTAGGCACTAAGACCAGCTACATCCTCACCTGCCTCCCGGCCTTATAGGCGAACATAGCTCACAAAAGCCCAGGAACATCATCTGCCAATCTTGGTCTGGCAAACCAAGTAAAGCCACCCTGGTAGCCGCACCAATATGGAAGGAATGAGATGCAAACTGACCGTAATGCCAGCAGTAAGACAGCCATAAATTGGAAACAGGTCACAGGGCAAGAATCCTGGTGCACAAAAAGCAAACTTGGGCCATCTGGTCACAAGACCAAAAAAGTGTTGCATGCAGGCTACCGGGCAGGTAATGACACCTTGAATCACATTCAAGACTACCCACAGTCCTTTTCCAAGCTGATCCATTTTGGATCTGGCCAGTAATATTCTCTAATCCATTACACGTTCCCAATACTTAAACAAGTAGTGTAAATTCTTTTTTTTTTTTTAAATTCTTTATTTTCGTTTTATAACAACAAAGGAAAAGGAAGACATACAGCTAAAAGACAGATACAAAAAATGTAATACATACACCAAAGTAAACCCCTGCCACCCCCCTCCCCCCTGCTTCTTCTCTAGAAAACTAATCATTCCCGAAGCGGGCGTGTACGTACATTATTGTGTAACAAACCTAACGGTGCTCTGAAACATGATGAGTGCACGTTATACAGGCATGCTAGAAACAATGAGCAGATTGTACATAATCATTAAGCATCTGCCATTTAGACAAGCGAGAGTGAGTTTGGGCATGGGGAATAGCTCTCCGAGGCATCTGCTCATATCTACTATATAAGCAGACGAGGTTCCACCATTCATGGACAATAAGTCGAGAGCTATCCTTCCAATTCCTCATGATTAAGCATATGGCTATACCCAGCATGAAATCAAGGAGAAAGCGACCCTTCTTAGGAAGAGAGGGGACCTCCGCCACAGAGCGGAGTTCTACGATCTTCCAAGAAAGAGGCTCGTGAAGGTATGAGATAAATTGAATACAACCCCAAACCCGCCCCCAATAAACCTGTAGTTGAGGACATTCATAAATAACATGAGCGAAGGTTCCCACAGCAGTATGGCAAGACCAACACTGGTCCCTAGCAATGATGTTCCATTTGGCTATTTTTCCTGTGGTATAAAAGCATCCGTGTGCAAAAGGAAGAGAGTTTGGGTAACAGAGGCAGACCGGGAAACCCGCACTATTTTGCTCCAGAAAACGCTCCATTGCACAGGGGTTGAAGTGGTTTGCAGTTCTCGCTCCCAGGCTTGTTGGGCTCCAAAAATGGCCGTGTCTGTACCCTGACATAATATTTTATAAAAGTTAGAGGCTACCCCATGTGTACAACTAATAGAATGAACTATCTCTAATAGCCCTTCCTCAGTAGGGGCAGAGGGCGGCATGATTCGAGCACTGTGGAGGCAGTATTGAAGCTGCATCAATTGAAAGTAGTGTTTCGCTGGTAACGCAAATTCCTTTTGTAAATCAGAAAAGGTTTTCCAACGAGCTACAGAGAAAAGCTGTGGGGGGTCCAAGTCCCCCTTGAGTACCAGGGTTTCCATGCTATCGTTCTATTTAGGACTTGAATTCTGGAGTTATTCCATAGCGGGAGTCCGTCCGGAGGACAGACGTTCGGACCCAGTGCTAGAATGAGAGTGTTAAAGGCCGCAAGAGTATAACTCTGGCTGAGTTAACAGGGCTCTATCAAAGAACCAGGCCCCCGAATTCCCTTGGGGTGCAGTAGTGTGTACTTGAGAGGACATAGCAGCATGATCTGAAATATGTGGGGAGTGAATCTTGCGGTGTCCACCTGAGGAACAAACAGTTTTGATATTAGAAAGAAGCCTATACAAGACTGGGATTTGTGAGGGGAAGAGAAGAAGGTAAAGTCAAGCTCAGTGGGATGTAATAACCTCCATAGATCAACTAAAGCAAGATCTTTGATCAAGGAGGTAGGCGTGGTGTGAAACTCTTGGGGGGACCACTTGTCCTAGGCGGCTGTTTGTCAGTCAGGGGATCAAGGACTAGATTGAAATCCCCCCCGATTATCAATGAAGTATTAGCAGAGGCCTGCGCAACCTGAGCAATGGTAGCAAAAAAGACAGGGTCAGCCACATTAGGAGCGTAAAGGCATATACATGTAACTTCAAGGCTACCCATCTTGAGGTGAACTCGGGACCATCTACCTTCTGTATCTGAGCTAGTCGCCACAATAATAGCATGCATAGATGTCCTAGCCAATACGGCAGCCCCACATTTCTTAGAAACGGCTGGAGAAGAGGCGGCCACCATGTAAGGTTTAATATTGAGTATAAGAGTTTCCTTCGAATTTAAATGCGTTTCTTGGAGAAAATCAGATCCGCAGCTTCCTGACTTAGGTAGCTTAGGATTTTCTTCCGTTTTATCGGAGTATGGATTCGTTTTACGTTCAATGAGAAAATCTTACATGGTGCCATCAATCGGTAATAGACATTTTAAGTAAGGGCGCTTGAAAACATACAACATAATCAGAATCTGTGCTACAATGACATAATCACCGAGTATGCTGGCTAATACACCCCATATTGAAAAGTATGTACCAAAGCATCTTAGAGAAGAAGCAAAACCCCCAAAGAATATGGCGACCAGATGTCTGCGGGAGGAGGCCCTAGAGAGGAAATAGAAAGACATGAAAAAAGAAAAAGAAACACCAGAGTCCATAATTAACACTGTCTCTGATACTCATCGAGGCTACTGTGGGTAGATGGAGTCGGGTCACAGATATCATCAAAAGTGAGGCAAACAAACTGCCCTCGCCAGACTCTTTGCTGGGCTGCGGCAGATCCAATATGGCAGGTACAGCGGATATGAGAATACTTGCAGGAATATTCTGGAAGTCAGCGCATCAAGTCGGCTTCTTTGGAGTCCAAAAACTCCGCTAGTAGATCAGGGTCCTCAAATGTTCTTGTCTGATTGTGAAGCGTGACTCGGAGCTTGGCCGGGTACATCAGGCCATAGCGTGCTTGTAGTTGTTGAAGCCTCGGCCGGAATTCCAGAAAGCGCTTTTGGCGGTCGACCGTGGGTTTGGCCAAGTCAGGATAGAAGGAGATCTTGTGGCTCTCAAACTCCATATGGCCCTTTGCCCGAGAGGCACTTAGAATTTGTTCCACGTGTTGATATCGCAAAAGTCGAAAAATGATAGGCCGCGGGGTCTTCCTGTTGAGCGTTATGCTGGTGGGTACATGATGAGCGCGCTCGATCTCCAACTCTTTGGTAAAGGTGATTTGGAGCAGGGAAGGGAGGATTTTGCATAAAAACTCTTTCATGTCTCCCGATTCCGCTCCCTCCGGTATGCCCACGAGTCGTATGTTGTTGCGGCGCGCTCTATTATTGCCATCTTCCACTTCTTTCTGCAAGGCCCGCACCTGACGTTCAACTTTGTCGAGTTTGGACAACCGGGCCGCATGGGAGTCCAATATGCTCTCCATTTTGTCCTGACGCGAAGAAAGCCCTTCTAGCTTGCTTTGCAGCACACCAAGATCTTCCCGCAGCGCTCGGAGTGCTTCACCGTTTGATTGCACGAGGTTTTTGACCCCTCTAATCTCTGCGAGGATTTCCTGCTGCATTTCGGGGCCCTCGCGCAAGGCTAGCCCCTTCTGCGGGGACGGAGGTTCAGTTTTGGAACGTTTGCCGTGAGAAGCCGCTGGAGATCCAAATTCCAGGCGCGTGGGTTTGGTCCCCGCCATCTCACCAATGTGCCCCGGCAAGATCAGAGTAGAAGTTCCAAGTATGTCCGGTGTTAATTCAGGATTCTGAGTAGGCCTCTCGGGAGCCTCAGCGTTATGCGACCATCCCGCTGGACATCAGGCTCCGCCCCAAGTAGTGTAAATTCTTATTAAAAGCAACAGGTCTCAGACTTCAAAGAGCTATGGTCTTCATATGGCTTTGACCTAATGCTCTAATTTGCATCAATGACCCTTATTGTTGCTTATTAATCGACTTTTAACTTTTAACTTAATTTCCAAAAGTGGAACTTGTAAAAAGAGAATGTATGCTTATCTTTAGATTTGCCCAATCCCAGTTTCAGCGCTGCTGCGTTTCACTGCCAAGCTGTTTCATCAGGGGCTAAGATTTCTAAACTCGTCCTCATTTTATTTCTTCCAAATGTCGAATTTTTTCAAAATGTTCTTATGTTCGTCACGCTATAAACAGGGAATCATACGTTAGTTCTGTGTACTCTCAATATAACTTATATTCATCTATTCATATATCTATTTATTCAACATTATAAGTTAAAAGTCGATTAATAAGCAACAATAAGGGTCATTGATGCAAATTAGAGCATTAGGTCAAAGCCATATGAAGACCATAGCTCTTTGAAGTCTGAGACCTGTTGCTTTTAATAAGAATTTACACTACTTGTTTAAGTATTGGGAACGTGTAATGGATTAGAGTTCTGGAGATTGTATTGGAGCAATAGTTTCTCATATATAGCTCAACAGTTAATTTGCTCCACTGAATTGACCATATAATGGTGTCAGTAATATTCTCTGCCTACCTGCCTCTAGAGACAAATTCTCCCTCAACATACCAGTTGCTAACACCCCATGAGCAGAAATTGCCACCAGTTCACTGACCCGAAAAGCCCCGAAGAAGGCCATTGAGAACACTGCCTGAAACAAGGCCACCTCGTATGTGGATCCGCAACCTACAGCTGCATCCCACACAGATGTATGAGCAATTGGTGTGTAATTGAATACCTGGAATCACATGGTGTTGATGATGATCGTTCCCAGCCTCCACCTGCTGGTTTACCCCAGCCCACTGCCCTAGAGAAAAAGGTAAAGCCCGCCAGATCACCATGCACTGCTGTCTTGGAAAACCCATTGCCTTTGGCAAAAACAATGTACTGGCCCAACAGATGCACAGGTACTCTGCCCTGTTGCCACCCCTGGGAGGCCAGGACGGATGCTACCAAACCGTATCCTCTGTAATAAGCGGATCAAGTGGCCAGTGCCAATGAGTTCTTTAGCAACCTCAGCATTCCCGCTGGGCCAATCTGCCAAAGGTGTTCTGGGACTATGCACCCCTCCATGTCCGCTTCTGGTGCCAACATCCGAAACTGGGCCCACTTGAAATGCGAAAGACAATCAGTAATTTTGTTAATGCAACTCAGACTATGCCATGCCCTAGCTATGACATTTAGACACAAACAAGACAGTACAAGCATACACATCAGGGCTGCCACTTGCAGATAGCATGGCGAATAAAAATCATGATTACTGTGGCATTATCACTCCAAAAAACTTCCTTGCGATTACAAAGTCTGTATGGCTGCAACTCGAATGTGAACACCACCGTAAAAAGCTCTAAGAAAGTGATGATACGAGTAAGGCCAGACTCATGCTACTCTTGAGGCCAGCAATCCGCACTCCAGGACCCTTGGAAGTAGATACCAAAACCAAAACCACCTGCTGCATCAGTTAATATCTGTAAGTCCACATTAGAAATCTCGGCCTGTTGGAAAAGCAAAGTCCCATTGACTTCAGCTAAAAAGGTGTCCCAGATCAATAAGTCCTCACACATACCCTGATGCGGTGTGGCTTAGAAAGTTCCCCCTTGGCTGCTAACAACTGTCAGGAAAAGACCTGTCCCATTGGTATGGCCCTACAGGCAAAATTCAAGGATCCAATCAATGACTGCATCTCGCAGAGAGTTACCTTGCTAGCCGCACGTACTTTAGCCAACGCCACACTGAGATTGGCCACCTTTACCAGTGGAAGCCATGCCACCATCTCAGCCGAATCCAAGTCAATACCAAGAAATATGAGATTCACTGAGGGACCCTTGGTTTTCTCCGATGCCAATAGAATGACAAATTTGCGAGCTAAACTAAGAAACCCCTACAAAAGGGTGATGCACGTGTCCGAATGAGTGGGACCAACAAATAGGAAATCATCCAGGCAGTGCACAATATTGGGAATCCCAGTCTGTTGCACTAAGGCCCAATGGAGAAAAGTGCTGAACTTCTCGAAATAAGCACACGATACAGTGCAAACCATTGCATTCACTTGTCAAAAAGAACTGGCCCTGGAACCCGAAACCCAGCAAATGGAAGGCAGACAGATGAACTGATAATAAATGAAAAGTAGACTCAATATCTACTTTGCCTAAGAGCGCCCCAGAACTGCATTGATGGACCAACGATTCTGCATCACCAAAGGATGCATAACGGACCATGCAATTTGTCTTAGGGATGTGATTGTTCATGGACGCCCCTGTAGGAAATAACAAATTATGAATCAAAATTTCCAAACTTGACTGCCAACTTTTCCTGGACTATGCCTGTCATCCGCTATACTGAGGGTGCATTGTGTGCCTGAATTGTGTTTACACTTCCCCACATAGGTATGTGAAAACTGAATTGAAAGCCAAAACTAAGCTGTCACTTTGCCACGGGTAGCGATGGAACCATGGCCACATGGCTTCAACCCGGATTGGGGTGGGAGACTGGCCGAAACCCTTCAAATCACTTTGCAGAAGTCGAGGGGATGGATGGGATCCCTTTTCTGGTACACTTAACTGCTGAATGTCCCAAACTACACTGAGAGCAAACGTAGCAGAACTTACAATCAGGGAAGGGGCAAGTGGACTTATTAAATCTCCAACAAAGGTCTCCTGTCCTGCCCCCACTAGCCTTTTGTTGCGACCTGGAATTTCTTTGCTGAAAGGAATGGTTCTCCCCCTAAGACAGGTGCCCATCCCCTTCTTGAAGATCCCCCATCAGTGACATTTGGACGGATGGACATGTGCATGAGCCACAAATTGCTGTCCTGGGTCCCCCATGATAACTGAACATTCTCCTCCATCTTATCCCTGAACTTCTCATCGTAGTTCAGCCAGACTCATCCCTCATGCGTCTGCGAAGCCTCCAATATGGAGTTGGCATACGCCAATAGGGACCCGTAATGCTTGGGGGCGTTATGTCCCCAAACACTGGCTAAATGCAAAAAAGCTCTGTTCCAATTATCCATAGTATGAGACTTTTTAAATCTTGCCAGACTTATCTTTTTTTCTCTTTTTTCTGCTCGCCCCAGACCTCTTCCACCCCTCCAAGAGATGGAAAATATCAATATGATGTAGTTTCCATATTTTTCACCACAAGCTACGAGGAACACCCTCCCAGAGCTCAGATAAGGTAGTTAGGGAGTGGGCTCAACCACCTGAGACAGGAGCTGCCCACCCTGGGCTGTCTGCTGTGCCCCCCGTAGAGGCAGATAACCCTGATGACAAATCCAATGGAGGTGGAGGAGAACAAATCAGAACCTCGTGTATGTCGACGCCTGTGCTTCCACTTCCATGAAGCCTTGCCTGGTGTGTGCTCACCTCTCTGACCCCAACTACCCTCCGAGGTACCCATCCCAGTATTGGATGATATCTCACCTGTCAAGGCAAGCAGTGGAGCCAGCTCAAACACCAGTAAAGGCACATCTTGAGCATGTGATGGAGTCGTATCAATTGCGCTAACTTCCCTGGCCGCACACTGAGTTTCATGTTGCTCCAAAGCTTTACCACCAGCCGGCCGCAATCTGGATCCTCAACATTTGTCATGGCATTTTGCAATATCTGCTGTGCCTGCAGAGAGAACAAAGAAAGAGGGGGAAGCAGACTGGCAGCCAGCCATGCCATGACCAAAACCCAAAATTATGGTACCCTAGAAGTGCCCGCACCCCCTTTGACCAAATATCCCAATAGGGACTCCCTATACTATGGCAGCCAGTGTGCATGCCCGGCCAGCTATGTGAATACACTGGAGGCCCTGCCCGACCCAAACCACTGGGAGGAGTGAGAGTGCCATAGCTCCCAAACAAGCCCTCCGCATAGCCTGCAGCTGCTGGGAAACCCAGACCCTGAGACCATTCAAATGGGCTGGAAAATACTGAGGGACCTGTTCTGGTTGGATCAGCAACCCCAGTCCCATCCCTAATCTCTTCTTTGGCCACTGTTGAGCTGGGACTGGGTGAAGCACTGGGAGTTTCACAGTTTTGGGTCCCTTTGCCATCACTACCCAAAGTTACAGCAATTTAACCCTGCTGTGATCCAGGAACCCCTGGAGCCCCAGTAGAGAGCATACCCCTAGCCCTAGTTCTGCCTCTACTTCCTGTAGAGTTCATAAAGGACCTTCCCCTATCTCTTCCATGCCCCCTAACTGGAGCTTGTGCTACAGCACCCCACAGATCTCCCCACCCCTCGCTGACTATAGCCTGCACAGGACTTACCCTTTGGGGAATTTCCTGCCCTAAAGCATTAAGAGGTCCCAACAGAGGTGCCCCTGGAAGCTACCAGGTTATCTTCTTCCCTGCATGCACCAACAAGATCAGGGGATGGGGCGTACGAAGCTCTCTTTGTAGCTGTTGCTGCTGGCGTCGACTTTCCCCTCCATGCCAGTATAATGAAGTTCTCTGCTCGATGCTCCGGCTCTGCCAGAAGGTGAACACACAGTGGGTCCTGAGGTTCCGAATCCCCTCCTTTTAACCTTTTTGCTTCCTGTTGCTGGTCACCAATGTGATACCTAGTGTCGTGAGCCCTCTCCATGCACCTGCCGGTAAAACAAGGTACTGCACTGGGCCTCAGTGTAACTGGCCTTCTGGTAGTTGTAGTTGCTGCCAGTTACAAATTAGTCGTGGAAAACCGATGTAAAGTTATACAGGGCTTTATTTCCCTTTCCCAATAGGATATCTCAATATATACAAAAATAAAGAAACATAACCCTTCTTGGGTATAACAGAAAGAAAACTGTAACACAAAAATGGCTTTCTTTCAGCTTCTTAACAAAACAAAATATATTCAAAACACAGACCTGTAGCAGCCAGGAATAAGGCCTTCCCTTCACCTTGTCAGGCTTCTTATTCCTCTCTATCTCAGTGAGACTATGTGGTCTGCCAAAGAAAGGCTACAGTCCATTTGTTCAATGGTATCTTCTGTTATAGATGTCTCATATTGCATAGGTTCCTCAACAGGAATTGACACCTCTTTATCTTCCTCCTGTGGAGGCTTGGCAAATAGTCCGTCCTGGCTGTGACGTACTTTTATTTCACTAGGGTAAAGCTGTTTGCTGTTAACACATTTACTGAGGTTTTCCTGGTAAGAGTCTCCCCTCTGCTGATACCTGTTAGGCAAGTTAAAACATTCCCTTGCCCAGCTTTTAGAAGGAATTACTTCAGCTCTAGGCTCTGCTCTGTTTAGAACCCTGGAAACAGCTGGAGCTTCTAACAGCAGCCCTTCTGAAACTCTGTGCCTCACGTATCTCTCAGAGTGGTTTACTTCTGAAGGTAAAAAGCCTTTCTCTCTCTCTTGTATATGATAAGGGTAATGAAGCTTCTCTGCTTCCCTTAAGCTGGCTTTGGATGGCTTCTGGACTTCCACAAACTGTCCTTTATAGCCAAGCCCTGTGCTTCCCCTTTCTGGACAAGAATAAAACTTCCTGGCTTGTACCTTTTTCCTTCTGGCTCTGTTCCAATCTGGGCTGTTATATTCACTCTCACTTTCTGTGTCAAGCTGTCTGTACCTTTCATTCAAGCATTCACCGGACTCACTCAGACCTCCGTTCAGGCTTCCAAAGTGGTAATTAGACTTGCTCTCTTCACAGCTTCTCTCGTCCTCTCCATTCATCCAGTTCCTTCTATTTCTGTTTCCATTCAGAGACCTAGGCTGTCTCTCCTTCTGAGTCTTATCCTGGTTCTGGTTCTGAGTCCTATCCTGGGTCTGCCTAACTGCTTGTGAGCTGAGCTTATCTAGGTGTTTCCTAGCTGCACCACCCCCCAGCTGATTAGAGTTAGGTGAGAATCTCCTGGTTTCTCTACTGGCTGGGTGTGTCTCCCTAGCTCGTGACCTCACTTGCTTACGTTGCCCATGGCAACTTTCTATCATGTGCTTTCCCCAAACGTTAGTATTTTCTTGAACTGCAATTTCATCTGTCTCCACAGGGGTCACTAATGAGTCTGCTCTGTGACATATTCCCCCCCCCCTTAAAATATTACGGGCTGCCGCAAAACTACACGGACAGCACGTAATTCTGCCCGGAGTGCGCCTATAGTGCTCCCTGTAAACTAAATTAGCTTGGGCCTCCCTCTCTTTCCAAGGCTTTAACACGTTAAGGTGATAAACCTGTCTACGTCCCCTGTCGTTTTCTATCAAATAGGAAACAGGCCCAACTCTTTTTATCACTGTACCCGGCCCCTTCCAGTGGGATTCAAATTTGGGACCTGGATCTGCTACCTGGATAAGGACCTTATCCCCGACTTCTAAGTGTCTGGGTTGTGTGCCCTTATCGTAATAGCGTTTCTGACGCTGCTGGCTAGCCTTGAGATTGTCTACCGAGGCTTTAGACATCTTTTCTAAGCGCGTCCTTAAGTTATTTAAAAATTGTGGTACCCCTACCTCCGGTATTTCGGGTTCTACCCACTCTTCCTGCAGAATGTCTAATATACCCCTCGGGGCCCTGCCGAACAATAGCTCGAACGGGGATGCCCCCAAGGACGTTTGAATACGCTCCCTACATGCGTACAATACAAATGGGAGCAAGGTGTCCCACTCTGCCATTTCTCCCTTCCTTAAACCTCTCCTCAACAGATGTTTAATGGATTGGTTCATTCGCTCTACTAATCCGTTTGACTGGGGGTGGTACGCCGCAGTCTTAATGTGTCGAATGCCAAATGCTTCCCACACTCTAGCAAGGTATCGCGACACAAAGTTGCTTCCCTGATCTGTTAAGATCTCCTGGGGAAACCCCACTTCGCAAAATAACTTTATTAGTTCTTGCGCTATCACCCTAGCTGAGATGTTCCTAAGGGGAATTGCCCACGGGAACCGCGTGGCGTGGTCTACAATTACTAGCATATATTGGAAACCCCTAGGTTTTTTTATTAGAGGGCCCACTATATCCATCCCCATGCGTCTAATGGGTGCCGAGATGGTAGGCAAAGGCACCATAGGTACGGCCTTTGGTCGTGCTATTGAGACCCTCTGGCAGGTAGGGCAGGAGTCACAGTACTGTTTCGTCTCTTTATATACTCCTGGCCAATAAAACCTCGCCAGTATCTGATCTAGCGTTCCCTGAACACCTTTGTGACTGCCTATCGGGTGGTCGTGTGCTAGGCGTAAAACAACAGCCTTGAACGTTACTGGTACTACCAGTTGCTTCCTGACTGCGTCAGTATAAGGGTCTATACTTTCCCTGTATAGTATGTCCTTATCTAGTAGGAATCTAGGGAGTATGGGTCGATCTTCTTGTGCCCATTCAAATGCTCTTTTGAGCGCGGGGTCTGCCTTCTGTTCCATTGGGAAAGAAGGGAACTTCTGAACTAGGGCTGCAGGTACCCACGGTAACCCTTCCCCGGCCTCTAGTTCTGCTCTTCCTCGGGTCCTTTTATTTCTCTCTTGGCGTTTCCTAACCTTGGGTTTTTTCTCCTCTTTGTTTGGAACCTGAATTAACTTGTCATGATCGGGTAGTGTGTTAGCCTCAGCCTCTTCTATCTTTTCCTCGGGCTTTTCCTTAACTTCCTCCCCCTTAGGTTCCTCTGTTCTTTCAACAGATGGTTCCTGGGTTCCTGAGGTTCCAGCCTGTGACCTGGTTGAAACAAGGCCTGTCCTTGTACCTAAGCCTTGCATCAATCCTCCCTTAAATGAAGGCCAATCATGCCCTAGGATAAGTTCCTGGGGTAGCCCTGGGACTACTGCCACCTGGATTTCTCTTTCTATTCCCATCCCCTTAACCCGTACCTTATGCAGGGGATATGGAAGACGGGTGCCATGTACACATTTTATCTGTACTTGTTCCTTTCTCTGACCTGAGGCCACAGAGCGAGACTGCTCCATGGTCTCCCAAAACTTCAGAGAGACCATGCTCTGTTCTGCGCCTGAGTCCAGCAAAGCTAAGGCGTCTTCTCCATCTACCAAGACCTGGAGAAAAATGCCTTTCGGGACCTGTTTCTCAACCCCGACTATATAGACTATTTTAATCTTACAATTTTTCTGGTAGTGGCCTGCCTTTCCACACCTATAACATTTTCTATTACCAGCCACTTTACCAACAGTATCATCATACTTGGTGAACTGTCTCCTAGAAAAATTAGAACAACTGTTCAATGCTACTTGCGGCATTGTTGGCAAGTTTGCTGCTTCATTGTCCGGCGGCTTCTTGATGAGAGCCTCCAACGCTTCCATTAAAGGTCGCTGCTGCTCTCTCATAGCGTCCATGTACTGTCCTTGCAGTTGCTGCATAAGCGCTGCTTGTCTGTCCAACTGTGCTTGCATCCATGTCTGGACGTCGTGTGGATCCATCCCTCTGGAGCTGAACACCTGCAAAAGAAAAAAAAGACAAGGCACACCAAGTGCGGTACTCCTTTTGCCCACTTCCTGCCTAGGAATAGCGCCCCCTTTCTCACTGTGTCCTTCTACCTTTCCCACCCAGGTCACCGTTACCTGAGTTTTCTGGTAGACTTCAGCCTGTGAGAAAGGTTTCTTTTCTTTTCTGGCCGACCTGCCAGCGAAATCCTCCTTCAGGTACGGCTTCTGTGTGGTCAGTTGTTCCTCCAGCGATGTCCTCCCTTTATTTCTTCCCTTTTCTCTCCAGAAGAAATCACGTGGTACACAAAAATTGATCCCAAAATACTACGCCATTATGTCGTGAGCCCTCTCCGTGCACCTGCCGGTAAAACAAGGTACTGCACTGGGCCTCAGTGTAACTGGCCTTCTGGAAGTTGTAGTTGCTGCCAGTTACAAATTAGTCGTGGAAAACCGATGTAAGGTTAAACAGGGCTTTATTTCCCTTTCCCAATAGGATATCTCAATATATACAAAAATAAAGAAACATAACCCTTCTTGGGTATAACAGAAAGAAAACTGTAACACAAAAATGGCTTTCTTTCAGCTTCTTAACAAAACAAAATATATTCAAAACACAGACCTGTAGCAGCCAGGAATAAGGCCTTCCCTTCACCTTGTCAGGCTTCTTATTCCTCTCTATCTCAGTGAGACTATGTGGTCTGCCAAAGAAAGGCTACAGTCCATTTGTTCAATGGTATCTTCTGTTATAGATGTCTCATATTGCATAGGTTCCTCAACAGGAATTGACACCTCTTTATCTTCCTCCTGTGGAGGCTTGGCAAACAGTCCGTCCTGGCTGTGACGTACTTTTATTTCACTAGGGTAAAGCTGTTTGCTGTTAACACATTTACTGAGGTTTTCCTGGTAAGAGCCTCCCCTCTGCTGATACCTGTTAGGCAAGTTAAAACATTCCCTTGCCCAGCTTTTAGAAGGAATTACTTCAGCTCTAGGCTCTGCTCTGTTTAGAACCCTGGAAACAGCTGGAGCTTCTAACGGCAGCCCTTCTGAAACTCTGTGCCTCACGTATCTCTCAGAGTGGTTTACTTCTGAAGGTAAAAAGCCTTTCTCTCTCTCTTGTATATGATAAGGGTAATGAAGCTTCTCTGCTTCCCTTAAGCTGGCTTTGGATGGCTTCTGGACTTCCACAAACTGTCCTTTATAGCCAAGCCCTGTGCTTCCCCTTTCTGGACAAGAATAAAACTTCCTGGCTTGTACCTTTTTCCTTCTGGCTCTGTTCCAATCTGGGCTGTTATATTCACTCTCACTTTCTGTGTCAAGCTGTCTGTACCTTTCATTCAAGCATTCACCGGACTCACTCAGACCTCCGTTCAGGCTTCCAAAGTGGTAATTAGACTTGCTCTCTTCACAGCTTCTCTCGTCCTCTCCATTCATCCAGTTCCTTCTATTTCTGTTTCCATTCAGAGACCTAGGCTGTCTCTCCTTCTGAGTCTTATCCTGGTTCTGGTTCTGAGTCCTATCCTGGGTCTGCCTAACTGCTTGTGAGCTGAGCTTATCTAGGTGTTTCCTAGCTGCACCACCCCCCAGCTGATTAGAGTTAGGTGAGAATCTCCTGGTTTCTCTACTGGCTGGGTGTGTCTCCCTAGCTCGTGACCTCACTTGCTTACGTTGCCCATGGCAACTTTCTATCATGTGCTTTCCCCAAACGTTAGTATTTTCTTGAACTGCAATTTCATCTGTCTCCACAGGGGTCACTAATGAGTCTGCTCTGTGACACTAGCAAGCAGAGAGAAAACCGCTCACAGAAGAAAGGCCACCGACTGAATGAGCACCAGAAAGAAAGCTGTTGAGGTATCGAAGAAGGCAGGGGGAGGTGGCGCTTCCGGTACAAATGGGTGCACTCACTGCCTCCTGCCCCTCCCATCAGTCTTCCCTGCCTGCTCATTGGCTCTTGCCACATTCCCCCCTCACCCATCCCTTCTGCCCCACTTAGGCCCATGCTGGCACCAGGCCTTGACCCCCCGCTGTGGAGGAGGGTCCCCGTACCCAGGGGCAGCTCAAGGCAATCTGCTGCCTGAGGCGAGGGATGAGATAGCGCCCCCCTGGTGGGGATCCTTCTCATAAATGCAGTTAGGGACTGTACCAAATCAAAAAGTCAATTAGATAATGTGGAGAAAATGCACGATGTTCACACACCAAGAAACTAAAAGAATGAGCGAGAACCACAGCAGTTTATAACTCCAAATTATAATTCATTTGTATTTTGTTATAAACTGCGTTATGGTGCTTGCTTTTTCTTTTTGAACATACATTTTGCATTCACAGAACCGCCTCCTCAACAATGGGTGCAGAGCAGAGGTAGGACATTCACCCACAGAACTCAATATATATTAAAAAAAAAATAAATCTGATTCTGGTCATCTCACCAACAACAAACATTCTCCAGTACCAGGCATAGTGGGAACTAATATAAAACCCTACTAAAGTCACTAAGATCTGCAAGGTCAAATCTACCATACCATACCAGCATACACTTCCAAAACTCATACAATAAGGGGCCTACCAAGAAAAAAGCAGCACTATAAACACTGCAATGGGCCCCAAAACATCCATTCACCTATTTGAAAAGCTGAACAAGTCAAATTACTACAGTACAGATCCCTACGTTCAAACTCCATGTTAACAGAACACCTGGCCTTGGCTGCACACTCAGAACACAGACCCTCACCAAGTACAGAATAAGTGACCACAACCTAAAGCAAAAATAAAAATATGTAGACAAAAATTAGAATGAAACCCCAAGAAGCCAGACTCCGCATGCGGTGCCACACCAGATAAGAGATGCAGTTCCCCATACTGTGTGAAATATAGATAGCACAAAGTCCAATCACTAAATTGAAAATAAAATTATTTTTTCTACCTTTGTTGTCTGATGATTTTTGATCATGCTAGTCCTGATCTGAGGTTTCCATTTTCCTCTGTCATCTCTTAGCTCTTTTTCTATGGTCTATAGTCATCTGCCATTTCTTGTCTCTCCTTTTGCTTTCTTCATTTTCTTCCATCAGCCTTTTTTCAGTCCCAGTAACTCTTCGTAGTATCAGCCCCTTTTACAGCCTCACCTCCCAGTACCAACCCCCTTGCCTTCCCAGTACCGCCACTGGTGTCTATTCTCTTCCAGTCCCCCTCCTTTCCCATTGTCCAGCCCCTTCTAGTTAACATACCATCCTAGGTTTCAGCGAACTTCCAGTCCCAGTGCCCCCTCCCATGTCAGCTCCCTTCCATCTCCCCCTCTCCCCTGTCCATCTGCCTTCCAGTGCCATCCCTGGGTCTCAGCTTCCTTCCTGCCCCCCCCCCCCCCGTCTGCTCTCCTCCAAGCCCCCCTGTCTGCTCCCTTCCAGGCCCCCCCTTGTCTGCTCTCTTCCAGCTCCCTCCCCTTGTCTTCACCCTTCCAGACCCCCCTTGTCTGCTCCCTTCCCGGCCCCCCCTAGTCTGCTCCCTCCTCCCCCCCTCACCTCACCTCACCTCACCAATTCATCCATTAAAATCAGATGAAAGCAGCCACGGGAACATTTCTCCATTCCTGCGGCTCTGCTTTCAAACTGCTGGCTCACGTCCATCTTCCTGGAGCCAGTGGGGTGGGGGGGGGGCCCCGAGGTCATCGCTTCTGACGCACTTCCGCTTCCGCTCCTGCTGCTTCCTCCAAAATGAAAGCAGCTCTCGTCCCGCGGCTGCTTTCATTTTGGAGGAAGCAGCGGAAGCAGAAGGGCGGCGGAAGCGATGATCTTGGGTCCCCCCATCCCGCCGGCTCCAGGAGGATGGACGCAACCCAGACGTTTGAAAGCAGAGCTGCAGGAATGGAGAAATGTTCCCGCGGCTGCTTTCATTTGATTTTAACGTATGAATCTGGCTGGACGACGTTGGCAGATGAGGTTCTATCATAGGCAGTTTCTAGGAAGCAAGAAATCAGTGCCGCCCCCTAGAAACTGTCACCTGAGGCCACCGCCTCAGTTGGCCTAATGATAGAACCGCCCCTGCCCATACCGGGCTGTGCATTTGGTTAAGGGCGGCCGGCTGGGACCCTGCCCCGCGGCCTGGAGTCTTTTAAAACTGATCTTGCTGGACACATTTCAGATATTCTCCATACTACTATACCATTATACACCAAGTCAAAGGCAGTTGACAGCTCAAACTGAATCAAAATCTCAAGTCTACTTTAGTCAATAAAAAAAACGCAAGTCATCCATTAATGCATCCATAACATAGCTTTGGTGTAACATTACAAGCTGAATTATTCCTGTAAAAATAACTTCAATTCAAAGCTGAAATTATTTTTCCTCAATGAGAGCATCGGACTAGTAATGCATGGCCTGATGATTGCAGGGAGCCTCTTAGAGCAGCTAACACCGATCACAACCCCCCAACCTCCTGATCCCCTTCCTCACTGATTGCCTCTGACACCAAAAAGACATGCTTCACTTCCCTGACCCTCCCCCGATACCAATGAGCAACCCCTCCCACCCTCTGATATACCTCCAAACGCTGAATCTGTCTTCTACCTCCTCAGAACATACCCCCACCTCTCATTCAGATCCCCACTCACTCATTCTCCCCTGGGACCTATTGGAGGTTTCCCTTGCATTCTATGAGTGGGTTTTCTGTCCCATCAGGTACCTGGGTTCAAAAAGGCAGTGATCATACCCCTAACAGTAGTATCACAGTACTATATTAGGGGTCAAACTGCCAAATATGGAAATGCATGGGAGGAATGAATGGGCTGTATTTGGTGGTGGGGGCTGGGTGTATATTGGGGAGTTCAATGGGGTTCTTTGACATCAAGTATATCGGGGGGATAGGAGTTTTAGGGGGCTTCTCTTTGGTATTGAGGTAGATCGGCTGTTGGGAGATTTGGTATCTGACCCATTCCCAGCCCCTTTCAAAGGCAGAGAGCACAACTTGGGTCCAATATCTTTGCAATAGTATGTCTAGGTACGTAAAACGTTTCTGGGTGAAAAAATGCAAATTGAAATTTATCACAGAAGCAAGTAAATTTTGCTGCGATAATTTACCACACCTTAGTAATTACCTCCCCAATGGGGTAATTTTAAAAGGAAGCTGCCTAGAGTTAGGTGGCGAAAATGCACCTAAATCTCAGTACTTTATCGATTATGCACATCAGTGGCCATTTACATGACATCATTAATGCTAGGCACTATTCTATAAGTATCTGTGTTGATTGGATAGTGCATACTTTCATTGTGGGTGTGCACATGGAGGGAGTTTGGATGGAGCAGGGATGGCATGTACAAGTATTACTACTACCACAATTAATCATTTATATAGCACTACAAGGCGTACGCAGCACTGTACAAACATATAAAGAAGACAGTCCTTGCTCATAAAACTTACAATCTAATCAAGGCAGGCAGAACAATACAAGAGAAACAAGGGGGGTTCAAAGAGGAAAGGAGACAAGGAGAACACTGGATCAGGACATCCAACCCCTGCTATTTGCAGGGAGTGAAACACGAACACCAGGCTCCCCGCACATACATTGGGGTCGTACGTGGAGCTCGGGTTAGGGTGGGAGGGGGAGGGCCGGAGGAGGAGTGAGGGCGGAGCGGAGGCAGGACCCTGATCCCAGATGTACAGTGCCGATTGGGATCGTGGCCCTGTATGTCTAGGGTTGCCTTCTTAGACGGGAACCCTATTCCACCTTGGAAGTGGAATAAGTCCCCCTAATGTCAGAGGACAGTGCGGCAGGACAGGCAAGGTGAGTGGTGCAGAGGAAGCTCCGCCACCTGATCCTGTCCTCGACAGGCACAATTGTGGGTCTGGCAGTCCGGAGTGGGTGCCTGACCTTGCTTGTGGCCGATCAGGATGCCACAGCACTGGGGCTACATGCAGGTGGCCTGGCCGGGTTGGACAGGGAGTTGGCTGGACATCCAGGCCCTCAGAATCGGAGCACAGCCTGCCCATCTGGGCCCTCTACACCCAATTCTGATGCCGCGGGGACCGTCTAGCCCCACAGGATCAGAATCAGATGCAGATTCAGCCCATCCAGATTCTGGACATCCGGACGGGCCCCAATCATGGTGGGGCCCAAAGTGAATAATGCCACTATCATGCAGCTGTTCTAACTTCTTAGCCAGACAACTCCTGACTCAAGTTTCTTCAGCCAAGCAAACTGCTTCAGGGGATTCTTTTAGTCCAGCAGATTCAAATATGCTGCTAATAGAGTCAAATTTTTTCCTCCAGTCTGTTTTTATGAGAGTGAGAAAGTCTAAGATAAGTACCTGTTTAATGAATAGGGCTAGACCGATGATTGAAAGTACGAGTGGCATATATCAGCAATTAAAACATATATAAACTCTTTATTATCATAATATGTATAGTCCATGTCTGATGTACTCAGTGCTGTTGTTGTGTGCCATTAAGACATTAAAGACATTCCTTGCTCTAAGTGTGTCAGTTCTGCCGCAGCCTACCTCTACCCACTTCTTTCACAGCAGTTAAAGCTTTTTTTCTAGTAAAAAATGAAAGTACAAATGTACCAAATGGACTTTCCTTAGCTCTCAAAGTGAAGCAGGTTGTGTTATAAGCGGACCAGAAGCATTTCATCTTTTTCAAAGATCTCTGATCACATTTCTATCTATAGTTCAGGCCGTAACAACACCACTGCTCGACTATGGCAATACAATATATCAAGGCATTCCAAAGAGCTCAATATATCCACTGCAGCTAGCACAGAACACCGCTGCAAGGATTATCCTGGGACAAGCTCGCCATTCCCACATCATGCCACACCTCAAGCAACTTCACTGGCTGTCTATACCACAAAGAATCAAATATAAGGTACTTATCAACACACACAAAATCATTCATAACGCCTCAGCACTCACTCTTCATACTTTAATATCAACCTGCAGCTGTAGTAGGCCCATAAGACAGGGCATGTCTAACATGCTTGATATCCCAGCAGAAAATGCTTAACGCAGCCAAAGGACCGATAACAGGGCCCCAGTTCTATGGAACTCACACCTGCCACAAATAAGGGACACTCAACTCCTACCGGACTTCAGAAAATCCCTGAAAACTACTATTTACTGAACACTATGGCCTAGCAACAAACGACACTTAATCAGCACAGCATCTTCATGCACAATACAATCACCATGAACTCTAAAAAAAATTAGTGCTATATCACATCATGTACATAATTGCGCTTCTTATTTTAGTTTTTGTTAAAGTGTGAGTTACAATGTATTCTTCATGTTCAATGTACCATTCACTTCTGTTTGATCTGTTTCATGTTACTACACTGAGTTATGTGTAAACCATCTTGACTTGTAGAAAGACTGTATAAAAAAACCCTGTTAAATAAATAAATAGTTATTTTCAAATAATCTGTAGAGAAGAAGACTCCTAAAGTTTTGCAGAATCTGGAGAGGACAAAGTGAAGCAACATGGAGAGTGGTGAGTAGGCTGCTACGATAAGTCCAGACATGAAGTAAATTCAGAACATAACGGAATGCGCAGCAGGCATCAAAGGTGAATGAAGAATGGATTTTTCCTACTGTTCTAGAGCTGATGGCTGAGAGAAGAGCAAAGAATGGAGATGAGCGAGGAAAACAAAAGGCTGGGATCTACAATGACACTCAAACCCATGTGGGAGAAAAGGATATGGAATCAGTAGAAAATCTGGTGGAGAACAGGGAATGCGAATGATAGGGCAGAAAAAGTAAACTCCAGTTTTTGGAGGCATTCAGCACATTCACATTCACAATTGTAGTTCTCCAAAATGGACGTAGAGTTGTCCATCTCTGAATATTTATGGGCTTATTTTATTTTTTATTTTATATTTATGGTTTTACAATAACATTTTACAAGCAACGACTTGTAACAGGACTAAATTCCCCATAAGCATGAAATTACCAACAGAAAAAAATTAAATAAAAAATAAATCTAGGCATGGACAGTTCCCAGAATAGCCGAAATAGCAATAAATAGGAGTCTCTCTATTAGCTTACAATAAAGAGGAGAAGATCCATGCAAATACAATGACTGAGTAAAGACTACATCTCCCCCCCCCTGCCCCCTGCACCACCCTCCCCCCCCCCCCCGAGAAAACAAGAAAGGCACCTGGATTAGACCTTACACAATCATGGGCCAGAGCTCAACAGTAGCTTAACATATCCTGCAAGCACTTTAATTAAAAATTAAACACGAGGAAAATATTCTCCACCCAGATTCACTTCCTGTTACATCTGCAGAAAAGCTTATGCCTATTCTATGTCAGAAATACAGAGAAGTTAAAATCAGAGGAGAAAGAGAGGCAATCGCAGAACTCAGAGTTTTCCAATGTGCAGCAAGACAAGACAATGAGAATTACTACACCACCACATGCAAGGAAATAGAATCAGAAGCTATAAGAGGAAGAGCAAGATCTTTTCTAAAAGCTTTGAGAGTTAAAGAAAAAATTCCAGCTTCGAATTGAAATGCTACAAGCTGCTCAAGGATCCATTTTGAATGATGCTAAGAAGATCAAGAAAAGCTGGACAGAATATACAGAGTTATTATACCTAAAGATCAAGTGGACCAACAGCCATTTCAACCTGTACCTTATGATCGGGAACCATAGGTGATTAAAGAAGAAGTTGAAGCAGCAGTGAAAGCCTTATCAAAGAACGGGACGGGGTCTGAGGATCACTTGCAACAGTTTTTTGTTTGGATCAATACTCTGTCTGCAGACCTACAATTTACTCCTAAATACGATCGAACATCTATAGAATTCTTGGATTTGAAACTTATTAAAAGTGGAGGTGAGATTACCACCACGCTGTTCAGAAAACCGGTTCAGCGTAATACGCTCCTTCACTACAGTAGTCATCACCCGGCAGCACTTCATCGGGGTTTACCAGTGGGCCAGTTTATTCGGCTACGTCGTCTCTGTTCCACCATTGGAGAGTTTCGCTGTCAAGCGATGGATTTAAAGAAACGTCTTTTTGCCCGGGGTTATCCGGCTACGGTGATTAAGAGAGCTTACTTGAGGGCTATGTATACTCATCCTGACTGGTGGGATTCGATACCGCCTACACAGATTAATGAACCCCGATCCCAAGAATCAGATCGTTTTGTTGGAGTGATACCGTTCATGCCTCATGCCACTGAGGTAGCAGCGATCTTAAAGAAGCATTGGCATATTTTGTCTTTACATCAGAGGTTTGACATACCACTTATGTTGGCGTATAAAAGGAGTCGCACAGTAGCTGATTGGGTGGTTCATAATGTCAGTGAACCACCATCAGCTTTAACTGTTGGACATTCCCCATGTCAGGATTGTGACTTCTGTTCAATGACATTGGGAGGGGCCTACTGGGAAAATCCTTTAACACATAGGAAGATCTACAGTAGGTTTAATACTACTTGTAGTACTACTTATGTTGTCTATATTTTGATCTGTCCATGTCCCAAGTTTTATATTGGGAAGACCATTCGCAGTATAAAACAGCGACTGCAGGAACATCGTTCAAGGATCAACAGATTGGTTTTGACAGCACCCGTGGTACAGCATTGCCATGAACTTCAACATAGTTTTCAGGACTTACATTGGCGGATCTTGGATCACGTCCCGGCTAAACTTCGGGGTGGTGATCGAGGAGCTCGCCTTATTTACAGGGAACAATTTTGGATTTATCATCTTAATTCGATTACACCACATGGACTAAACTCGTCTATTGACTGGTGGTTGTTGCTTTAAATCTGTGGGTTCTCCCCTATAAGGAGCTCGTGATCAAGATTGGCCTACCTTTTGATGATGTCATTATTTGGCGCCCATTAAATATCAGTCGGGTTGGGAGTTTCTTCACATTGCAAAGTGAATTTGAAGAAGGGCTGTGAGGTTCAGGAGCCCGAAACACAACGTTGGGTCATTATAAGCAGTTTGCCAACTGGTTGCAATTTCTACGAAGAACGATTGATGTCAGTGGTCCTCCAATATACCTTGATGGGTTGCACTGTCGGGTGACCGTTGGATACTTCGTGAGTCATCCGTTTAAAGATAAGTGTACCAAGTGAATGGAGGCTGTTTTCATCCTTTTGGGGAGATGGACTTGAGGCCGAGTTTGTACCCTATCATGATTTTGATATCTTTTTAGGGTGGGTGAGGGTCGTGCTCCCTCTTTTTACATAAAGAAAAAAAGGAACATTATTGCTACGGGAGGGTGTGTACCCTCATGGCAATAGTTCCGACAAAAATTTGAATATACACATACACACATTTTTTTGGTTTGGGGTTATAGATAATTGAATGTGTGCGATTGGGTTTTGAGTATTATAGTTATCAAAGAACAAAGCACCGGGCATTGATGGCATTTAAACGGAAGTATTACAGCAATTGAATGAACTTGTGCATACTAACAAGGCTCTGCTAGGAAATTTGGAAGACAAATTAATGGACAAATGACTGGAAAAGATCTGTGTTTATACCAATACTGAAGAAAGGTGACCCAACTGACTGTAGAAATTATCGCACAATCACTCTGATCCCACATGTCAGCAAGATTCTACTCAAAATCATTCAGTAGAGACTACAACCATACTTGGAACGAGAATTGCCTGAAGTGCAAGCAGGGTTCAGGAAAGGGCAAGGAACAAGAAACACCATCACAGATTTGAGATGAATCCTTGAAAAGACAAAAAAATACCAAAAGGATATCCATATGTGTTTTATTGACTAAAGCAAGGCTTTTGACTGTGTAAACCATGAGAAACTCTGGACCACATTAAGAAGCATGGGTATACCAGAACACCTGATCGTTCTCTTGCCCAACCTTTACATTCATCAAGATGCAACAGTTCAAACAGAACTAGGAGAAACAGAATGGTTTAAAATCAGCAAAGGTGTACGACAAGGCTGCGTACTTTCTCCCTACCTCTTTAATTTATATGCAGAACAAATCTTCAGAGAAGCAGGACTATATGAAGACAACCAAGGTGTGAAGATTGGTGGAAGACTCATCAACAACTTTTGCTGTGCTGATGATACCAGGTTACTGGCTAAAAGCGTAGATGATTTGAAACATTTGCTTCTCAAGATCAAGGAATATAGTCTTAAAAAGAGACTGCACCTTAATGTTAAGACAACAAAGATCGTGACAACTGGAAAAATCAATAAGTTCATGACTGATGGAGAAGAAATTGAAATTGTTGACAGTTTTAACTTACTTGGATCAACAATCAATAAAGAAAGGACTAGCAGTAAAGAAATGTGCTAACATATTGCTCTTGGTAGAATGGCTATGAAGGACCTAGACAAGATCCACACAAGCAGAGATGTCTCTCTCCATCTAAAGATTCAACTTGTCCAGGCCATGGTATTTTCAATAATGACATATGGATGTGAAAGTGGGACAGTGAAAAAGATAGACAGAAAGAAAATTGATGCCTTTGAATTATGGTGCTGGCGATGAATACTGTGTATACCGTGGACTGCAGAACAAACCAGTCATTACTAGAGGAGATCAAACCTAAGCTTTCCTTAGAAGCTCAGATGACAAGACTTCAAGTTTCATACTTTGGACATATCATGCGAAGAGAGAGATTGTTGGAGAAAGACATAATGCTTGGCAAGGTAGAAGGTCACCGTAAAAGAGGAAACAGAAACATGACGACAGAAAAAGACCACATGGCCTATCTAGTCTGCCCTTCTGCATCAATCACTACAACAGTCCCCTTTTTTTCTTTAGAGATCCTCTGTGTTTGTCCCATGCTTCTTTGAATTCAGGTACTGTCCACATCTCCACCACCTTCACTGGGAGACCATTCCACAGATCCACCACACTTTCTGTAAAGAAATATTTATGCATATCACTCCTGAATAAATCCCCTTTCACCCTCATCCCATGTCCCCTCATAGCAGATCTTGCTTTCAATCGAAAGAGGCTCTCCTCCTGTGCATTTATGCCATGGAGTTATTTAAACATCTCAATCATATCACCACTATCACGCCTTTCCTCTAAGGCAGGAGTGGGCAAACTACGGCCCGGCGGACCTTTTAATCCGGCCCCTCCGCCGTACATGCAGGCGCAGGCAGGGAGTTGACGTCACGTCAGATGACATCAACTGCCTTTCCGCACGCCTGCTAGTGAGGAGCGATCCATGCGGCGCCCGGCAGTCATTTTGTTTTATAATTGTGTCATGCAGATAAAGGGTGAGAACGTGAGAAGTTGAGCCTTGGCCTTCCATAAAGGTAAAAAAAAAAAAAAACGGGTGCGCTTTCAGCCTTGATTGTATCTGGTGTTTCAGTGCAGATTATTTAGGCTTAATTTGTATTACCAGTGCTTATGGATTATCCAAAGACATTTAGAAGAGTTGCATGACGTTTGCACATGTAAAAAGCATATTTACATATTTTAACTCAGTATGTATGTAGTTGTACATGTAAGTTGCAGCATGCAGACATACATGTGTTGTATGCATAGTTTGGGAAATCCTTCATTACACAGTTAAACCTGTTTCAAGTCACATACATCTCTTGGCAAATTTTTGTTTTTACCTGTTGTGGAGGAGAGCTTGAAGGGGGAATTGTAACTTAACTATTTGGCATTCAAAAGTATCTTTCAGTTGCAAAAAGTTTGACTTTTGGAAGTTGGCTTTTAATCAGTTCCCCACAAGTGCACAGATTTAAAAGCATCTGCCAGCGATGTCACTCTCTTGTTTTCGTGTTTGTCTTTTTAAATGGTTATTCCAGTTATGCACAATGCCAAATATACATGCTTCTTTGCTGGTGCTATGCATATGAGGTGCGATCAAAAAGTATCAAGACTTGTACAATAATGTAAGAAGTATACCACTGACAGTTATTGCGCTCAGAGGCATCCTATCCATCAGGAGATATCCCTGCATAATGTCTTCTCTTCTTTGGTGAATATTAATTCACACATACACACTGTCCATCTACTCTTGGTCCGGCCCCCGGGTCCAATATATGAACCCATTGCGGCCCTCGAGTCAAAAAGTTTGCCCACCCCTGCTCTAAGGTGTACATATTAAGATCCTTACTGTAAGTCTGTCCTCATATGCTTTATAATGAAGACCACTAACCATTTTAGTAGCCACCCTCTGTACTGACTCCAGCCTGTTTATATCCTTTTGAAGGTGAGGTACTCCAAATGAGGTTGCACCAAAGACAGACAGAGGCACTATCACCTCCTTTCTTCTGCTGGCCATTCCTCTCCCTATGCACCCAAGCAGAGGAACTACTCATGCTAAGTGTCTGCATAGAGACACTAATCAGAATGCATCCTGGAAAGATGTGCTGAGACGCCTGAACCAAATCACAGTCTCATGCCCCTAAAAGAACCACAACCCTTGTTAACCCTCTGTCAATTCTCCTAATACATTATTCAGAGTGGTGATAAGGTGATATTCTGGTTTGACCAGTTTGTCCAAGAACTACTGTTACTATTACTACTACTTGTACGTAGTAACCGGGGTACCCGGAAGCCCCAACCCCGCATCCCCCACCCCCTGACCAACCACATGAAACCCAAATAAACAATCCAACACCAGATTATGGTAAACAGTTGCTTGGTCGCAGCTTTATTAACAAACAGTGAAAATCCGGCCCAACATGGGCCAACTCAATATCACCAAAAATGCCAGATGACCCCCCGCCCCCCCTTCTCCGGATGATGCCCCACCAGCCATTTCTAGCAAAGTGGTGCATCATCCACCCCCCCCTTTCACCCGCCGCCCACCTCGCCATGTCATTAGCAGACAGGCTCCAGTTGTCTTCCACCGGGCAGAGACTCCAGCCGGGACGTCTCTCCCACCCAAGGAGCTGAACCGCTCCCACTCAAAGCGGCATCAGCCTCAACTGCCCCGCCGGGTTGACGAGCGCCAGCTTGCTACCCCGCCACCAGCACAAGGTAAACCCTAACCTTGTGCTGCCCCCCCCCCAAAGAAAGCTGCGACCAGCACCAACCCTCCAGAGCTTCCTGCCAATCGTTCAGAAGGAGGTCCTGCCCAACCGGGGCGAGGTGAACCCCATCCAAATGATACAGGCCGGCGCACCGGACATCCGCCCACGGATGTAACACCTGAAGGCCCCCTGACTGCTGGACCCAACGCCCAATCTGCCTGTTGATCTTCGTGAGGCCTCGTGACCAGCGTCGCTGAGACCAGCACGTGGGACGAGGAATAATGTCTGACCATATAATGGCCACTCCCGGGAGAAGCTCCCGCACCAGTTCAATGTCCTGTTGCACAGCTCTAATGATCTGACGACACGACCAGCTTGCCAAATCATTGCCGCCCAGGTGTAGCAACAATCCCACAGGGCGCCGTCGCTGTACCATCTTCGCCTGAATGCAGGCCACCAACTGCCACCAGCACATGCCGCGATGCCCCATCCATTGCAACTGGACTCCTGCAGACTCGAGACCGAGATGGGTACCCAACGGCCGCATTGCCGCCCAACGCTCCGCCCAGTAGACGAAGGAGTGTCCAACAATCCACCAGTCTCTGAAGCGCACACCATCTGAAAAGGAGAAGACGCAGTGCCACCAGCAGCTAATTCTGCAACGGGAAAGAAAACTTTAGGGAATCCCCCCCCCCCCACCCCACATAAGTAATGCACCCAGGGTGCGCACCCGATCCGGGAGCAGGGCAGGTACGCTTAGGGGCGAACGTAGCCCGCATAAGCCCCGGAACGCCACCGACCAATTCACTGAATGACCTGGGGTTCTAGGCCCGCAGCAGCCGCACTCATGGCCGCCCCAATCCGGAAAGAATGAGAAGCGTAGCTCCTATCATCATAGCCCAGAAACCGCAAAACCCTGCGCAGCACCGCCGTGAACTGAAACTGCGTTGCCGGCCGGCCATCAGCATGAATGAAAAAATATCCCCGAGCCGCCGGCCGGAGCCGCAAGTAATGCCGAAGAGCATGCACCGGACAAGATTGCAAAGGGGAGATAGCCTTGAGGACTACCCAGCCCCCTTTTCCAGCCTGGTCAGTTTTGGAGCACGAGACATAGATACGCACCGAGGACGCCTACACCGTCACATGCTAAAATTCCAACCCGCCAAAAGCGCCCCACCTCGCGGACCTCGGAACGAGCTCGCAAACCCGAAAAGCCCCAAAGAACGCGGTCGCGAACAACACACGGAAAAGAATGGACTCGAAATCCGAGGCCGTGATGCGCGGTAACGACTCACAAATTTGCAATAATAAGTCATGGGAAACAGGTAGCCGCCAATCCCGAGGACGGGGCTGCACTCGAGCCCAACCCGCCAACAAACGCTTAACCAGAAAAGATACCCGGGGGTTTCCCCAGCCCGCCGCCTTGCAAAAGAAGGAAAACCCCGCCAACGCGGAAACGACTGAGGACCGTGCCCAGCCCATGCTCTTAGCCCACAAAACAAATTGACCCACAAGCCCTTCCAGCACCCGACCCCCAGACCAACCCCTATCGCCCAAGAACAAACTCACCTGGGCATAGCCACGCCGATACCCCGCCCAGGTGCCATGCGCCACCGATGCAGCCAGCAAAGCCATTAGCTTGGGGTCCCAACACTCCAAAGATGGTCCGGGACCGGTGACGCCAACTCCTCCACCTCTGGCGCCAGGCGCCGGAACTGCTCCCACTGGAAACGGGACAGAGCATCAGCAATAGCATTCTGAGTGCCCGGCACATGCCGCACCCTGGCAGCCACATTCAACCGTAGGCACGCCAGCACAAAAAGCCTCATCAGCGCCGCCACTTGTGGACACCGGGGCGCATGCCTGTTGATCACCTCGACCACCGCTGCGTTGTCGCACCAGAAGACCACCCGCCGATTCCGCAGGCGCTCAGACCAAACCCAAAAAGCAAGCACTATAGGAAACAGCTCCAGAAAGGCGATATTGCGTACCAAACCAGATTGCACCCAATCCACCGGCCAAGGCTCTACACACCAGGCCCTTTGGCAGTACGCCCCGAAACCGGAACTACCTGCCGCATCGGTGAACAAATGTAGATCTAGGTTTGAGATCTCCGGTAACTGCAACACTGAGCACCTGTTGAAAGTTGCTAGAAACGCGTCCCACACCCGCAGATCCTCCCTCATGCCCACCGACACACGAATCCGATGATGCGGAAGCCGCACCCCAGCCATAGCCAACAACAACTGCCGCGAGAATGGACGCCCCATGGGTAGAACCCGGCAAGCGAAATTGAGGTGCCCCACCAAAGACTGCATAACCTGCAACGTAGTCCTAGGCGAAGATCCCACGAACGCCACCAACTCCTTGAGACGCTCGGCCTTCTGGGTAGGCAAGCGGACAACCATAGCCACCGTATCAATCTCGATCCCCAGGAAAGTGAGGCAGGTGACCGGACCCACGGTTTTGCCGGCCGCTACCGGAATGCCGAAATCCCCTGCCAAGCGCAGGAAAGCGTCGAGCAGGGTAGCACACGTGCGGTCCCCCCCCCGGGCCGACGAAGAGAAAATCATCCAGATAATGGACTATACCGCTGAGACCCATCTTCCGCTCTAACAACCAGTGCAGAAAAGTACTAAAGGCTTCAAAATAGGCACAGGAAATGGCACAGCCCATAGGCATGCACTTATCGAAGTAAACCGCCGAATCGAAACGAAAACCCAATAATGGGAAAGCAGAAGGGTGGACAGGCAACAGCCGAAAGGCGGATTCAACGTCAACCTTCGCCAGCAGCGCCCCAACCCCGCACAGCCGCACCAGGCGCACAGCTGCATCAAGGGAAGCGTAACGCATGGTACACCGCTCACGAGGAATGCGGTCATTCACTGAATCACCCAGGGGGCAGGAAAGGTTGTGGATCAGCCAAAACTTACCCGGCTCCTTCTTGGGCACCACTCCCAAAGGGGAAATGGTAAACGGCGAAAATGGCGGCTCGCAGAAAGGCCCCGCGACCCTGCCCAACGCACACTCCTCCGCTATCTTCCGCCGCACCACCTCGGCGTGGACTTTGACAGAACTAGCATTACGCGAAGCCCTCCCCGAAGGGACACCCTGGCACGGAATACGAAAGCCTTTGGAGAAACCATGCAATAGCAGCTGCCCTACCCCACCCCGCCTCACACTCCCATAACTGACCAGCCAAGGTTGCATAACCAACACCCTGACGGGCGTGGGAGCCAAGGTACCGAAAACCCCCTCACTTACCCCCTGCGGGGGTGCCCGCCACCCCTTTTCGACTGCACTTGATGGCCACATGCCCGCTCCCGCACAAGGAGCAAACGTGCCGGAATTTACAGTCGGGGAATGGGCACGACGCCTTGTTGAAACGCCAACAGACGTCGCCCCCCCCGCACCCCCTTTAGGTGGGGACTGGACGGTAGCGGAGGCCCGAAAGGACCGCAGGCCACCAGATGAAGGAGACGGCCCCAACTTGCCACTCCCCCCCCGATGCCACTGCTCCAGCTGCGAGTGGACATCTGCGTTAACCACAGATTAATTTCCTTCGTCCCCCACGAGAGCTGCCCATTCTCCTTCATCATATCCCAGAACTCCTCATCGTAATTTAACCACGCCCACCCTTCGTGAGCCTGGGAGCTGCTAGAATAGTATCTGCATAAGTGAGCAGCGCTCCGGACTGCTCCGGGAAATAATGACCCCAAACACTAGCCAAACGCAAAAAAGCGCGCGTCCAGTTCAGGGTATTGCGAGACGCCCTACGCCCTCTGCCCGATTTCTCGTCTTCCTTGCACTTCTTACGGCTTTCGCCAGAACGCTTCCTGCCATCCAACAGGCGGAAAATATCAATATACTTGCGCTGCTTAATCTGATGGCACAGCTTCCGCGGCACGCACTCCCATAATTTGGAACAACGCACCACCGCGGACCCTCCGCCGTCGCCCTTCCCACCCCCCGCTGTACCCGAATCGCTCAAGGAAACCGACGAGGAGGACGAAGATGCACGACGACAACGGCGCCCACGCCTGCGCTTCGCTCTTGTCTTCTTAGCCGCGCCACTCTCAGCGCCTGCGCCCCCCCGCCCCTCCCACATACTCACCAGCAGCAGAGGAAGAAGCCACAGAAGCATCCACAGGCCGCGCCGCTCCCTCCTCTGCGGCACCGGCCTGTCCCGAACCTGAAGCAGTGTCCACCACGTTCGCCCGGGCCAGTGACATCAGCTGCATCTGTAGGGGAAGAGAAGAGGAAAGACCAGCAGCCACATGCCCAGCCACACCAGGAGTAAGAACCGACCCCCCACCCCAGCCCCAAGTGGAAGAGCCGAGACCACCAGCATCCCACGCCACCGAGCCCCGAAACAGCCAGGCCCACCACACCCAGCTCCGAACCAGTCACCCCACCCACACCTCCAAGGGCCCATACCCGCACTCTGCCCCATACCGAATGCCCACGGACCAAACGACCCGAAGCACCCCGGGTGCGCTAACTGCCCGGGCACTGCCGAGGAAAAAGCCCCACTAGGAGATCCGCAGGATACATCAGGCACCGCCAGCCCGACGACCCGCGCAACCTCTGCACCGGCGACACCCAGCGCCGCCTCACAGGCGGTGCCCACGCCCCTTCCTGCATCGCATCCAGCACTGCCGCCCGCTACTGAGGACAACGGCCCCAACCCTGCTAACTCTGAGCCCTCCGCAGCCACCGGAGGCACTCTGGACTGCGGGACCTGCGGCAAAGCTCCCAGGCCCCTCCCCCATTTCTCCTTCCCCCTACCGCGCTCTGCACGCGCCGTGCTGAGCTCGCCGCTTGGCCTAGCTCGCCTGCCAGGAGCCCTCCCCCTACTGGACGACAAGCCCCGACCCCTGGTCGCCCCAGCCGCCCCACTCCGTTTGCCAGCTCCACGCCCGCCCGTCCGCCGAGGCGTAGCACCCCTGCCCATAGTACACAGGAACTGCGCTGGTGAAAGGAATAACCCCCACACGCCCCTACGCGCCGGCCCAACGACAGCTGAAGGGAGCGCGGAAGGCCCCTTCGAGGATACCTAAAAGGATTCCTCTATTGCGGTATTTGTATTATATTTTATTTTGTTTGTGTAATTTTGACCAGGGAGAGCCCTCACCCGCTGCTGAACACCCTGGGAAACGCTGCCCTATGGTGCAAACCTCCCCCCCAGCAGCACCCAATGTGAGGGAAACGGCGGTAGGCCGCAGCATGTGCGGCCGGCCCAGAAACACACGCCCGCGTTGCAATGCCGAAACCCTGCTCCCCGACCGACGGCCAGCTGGCACAATGTCCTCCCGTGCGCCGCCCCGGGCCAGTACCGCGACCAGCCGACCACCCCGCCAACGCCCAAACCTCTACACCGCGCCGCAGGCCCATAAGAACAAAAACCACACACCTTTCGCCGGGGCGAGCAGGACGAGAGAGGGAGAAGGAATACAAGTGCTCCCTCCTCGCTCCCTGCTGCCCCTCCTCCTCCGTCCTCCTAGCCAACCCGGCGCCTGACAGCGCCACGAGCTGCAGAGCGCAGCCCGCCCTTACTCCCCCCCCCCCCCGCAGGCTCGACCCACGTCACGTGCCGAGGGTTCGGGCCCCGGGGACCCGGTTACAATGCCGGCCTCAGGACCCGGCCCTGCGGCAACGGCTGAATTTTATAAATTGTTAAAGATACCCGCTATATCTCAGTTTATTCTCCAAGTTGTATTTCCTGTTCTTGTAAACTTTAGCTTGCTGTGATGTTCTCTGTAAACCGCCTTGAAGTAATGAGAAAGCGGTATAGAAAACCTGTTAAATAAATAAAAAATAAAATACTTATTTGTATAATGCTACAAGGCATATGCAGGGCTGTACATATAGATATAAGAGACAGTCCCTGCTCATCAGAGCTTACAATCTAATCAAGATGAACAACATCACAAAACCAGGGAGAGATGACATAGTATTTGTGAATAGGATCATTGTCTTCTTTAACCTGTTCTTTACAGTATTATGTTAATGTATAATTGTTCATTAAAGCTCTCATGGCAAAATGTCTTGAAAACCACCATATTTCACTGGATGGCTGAAATGAAACAGACTGATAATTTATTTAACAGGTTTTTTAAACCGCTTTATGATTTCAGTCAAAGCGGTTTACATTATAACTTAAACTTGGTAATGTACATTAAACAGGGACATTGATAACTTGGATTTTTCTAAGGCAATGGAGGATTAAATGATTTGCCCAAGGCCACAAGGAATGCTAGTGGGAATCAAATGCTGGTCACTTGGTTCGGAAGGCAGTGCTCTAAAAATCTCTTCAAATTCTCAGTTCTTTACAGACAACCAACTAAAAGTTTGTATTTATTTACAAGTTCTTTTATACCACCTATCTGGAGGCATCCCCACCCATGGCGGTGTACATAACAACATAAAACATCAAGGTGTAATAACAAACAGTAAAATCATTCCTTACCCATCCCCATATGCTTCAGTAAACAATAAAGTTCCATTAATCAAAGTACTTTCGAGCATCGTCAATTCCCAGATTTTCCCTGTGTGTGACACAGTACTGCTCAAGAAAATGTGGAATAGAACTACACAGAACAGCCACATCATTACACTTCCCCAGCATTATAGATGCCCCATTTGATGTAAACATCATCATTTTACTAAAATCAAGGTCATTATTTTTATAAAAGCTTCTAATTGCTGCAGCAATTGATGAACTGTCACAGGCTATCAGCTTAAGAATCCCTGCAAACCTTGTACAGTGAGACAATTCCTTGGCTTCCTTAAATTTTACTTAAAGGATTAATATTTTGCTCACTGGAATGTCTGTACTTTCATTTACAATAAGAATGTGAAAACATGAGCTTTGCTAATCATTTAGCAATTCCCACTGCTACTCATTGTGGCCTTGGGCAAGTTGCTTAACCCTTCATTGTCTCAGGTACAAACTTAGATTTGTAAGTCCTCTGGGACAGAAAATTACTGACAGTATCTGAATGTAACTCACCATGAACTTCTGAGAAAGACATGAGCTAAATCCAATTCCCCTTGCAACAAAATGCATGCATTTGACAAATTCGAAGGCATAGTTTTTCCTTAAGTAGTTTGAGAAATTTTTACATATTTTGCTACATGATTGTGGATCTCCTGCATTAACAGCATTGATGAATTTACTTTCAATGCAAGCAAGATGTTATCAAGCAGAATTTTTACTTCTTCATGACTGGCCGATTTTCTTTCGAACGATGTGGTTGTGTTGTTTATCTTCATGATATTCCGTTAATAATTTCTTAATGATTCTCCCATCACCGACTATATAAATTTACTTACAGATTCTAAGTGAATTTTTTGTAATAAATGCTATTTTAAGTAGTTCAGTTTCCATTCATCCCCTAGTTTTCCAGAAGCCCATTCGCTGTCAGCTTTTGCATTGCCGCTGATGGTGCAAGCTACTTGGCAACTCTCACAGCCATACTTGTCAATGACTCCTAGAATTATGCACTGCTTGCCCAACACATGTGGCTTATCAGTTTCAAATGGTTTGTGCAGCCATTCTTCCAAGGACATATCAGGTGTGACAAAAAAGAAACGAGAGTGTGGCAGTCATGCCCATGATTCAATGCCAATTGGCTAACCGCTTATGTCACTGTGTTGTGCAACATCTCGCCACTATTCTGCTGTAATATTTTTCATCTCTCTCACTCTGTTTTTCCTTTTCAGGTTTTTTTGTAGCACACTGCTCCATCGCTTTGTCACGCAACTGGAGGAGGCAGAAATATGGAGCAAAAAATCAACTTGAAATTTCTGGTTAAGTTTGAGTGTCTCCAACTTCTCCAAAAGGCTTATAGAAAAGATGCAATTTCAAGGATGCGAGTCTTCGAGTGTCACAGATGCTTCAAGACTAGCCACGAGGAAGTGGAGGATGACCACAAGTCAGGACGGCCTTCCACAACAAAGACAGCTGAGAACACTGACAGAGTGAACCTGCTGGTGCAGAGTGATCACAGATTGATGGTGCAGATGATAGCTGAGAAGCTCAGCCTGAATAGGGAGTCAGTGCGGACCATCTTGGTGCAGGAGCTGGGGAGGCGGAAGGTGTGCATTAAGATGGTGCCAAGACTTTTATCGGACGACCAGAAGGAGCACCGGGTCAATGTTTGTCGAGATTTGCTAGAGAAGATCGGAGAAGATCCAGAGTTCGTTGACCGAGTCATCACAGGAGATGAGAATTGGGTCTTCAAGTATGACCAGAAGAGTTATGGAATGACACCAAGAAGGTTGTGTTGGAAGAAAGGGAGAAGTTGAAAAAGTAAACACGGCCAAAATGGATGACAGAAGAAACTCTGAAAATTGCCCAGAAATGTAAGAGAAATTAAAGCCAAAGGAGAAGAAAGTCAATCACAGAGCTCAACAGAGATTTCCAACGTGTAGCAAGACCGGACAAGGAAAAGTACTACAATGACATGCAAGGAAATAGAAGCAGAAACTATTAGAGGAAGAACAAGATCAGCTTTTCTAAAGCTATGAGAGTTAAAGAAAAAATTCCAGCCTCGAATTGGAATGTTGCAAGATGCTCAAGGCTCTTTGTTGAATGATGCTGAGAAGACCGAGAAAAGGTGGAAAGAATATACAGAGTTTTTATATAATAAAGATTAAGTGGACCAAGAGCCGTTTCAATCTGAACCCTATGATCGAGAACCATTGGTGATGAAAGAAGAAGTTAAAGCAGCATTGAAAGCCTTATCAAAGAACAAAGCGCCGGGCATTGATGGCATTTAAATTGAAGTGTTACAGCAATCTGATGCAGCTGTTACCATACTTACAAGGCTCTACCAAGAAATTTGTAAGACAGCATCATGGCCAACTGACTGGAAAAGATCTGTGTTTCTTCCAATACTAAAGAAAGGTGATCCAACTGACTGTGGAAATTATCTCAAAATCTCTCTGATCCCACATGCAAGCAAGATTCTACTGAAGATAATTCAACAGAGACTACAACCATACCTGGAACAAGAACTACCTGACATGCAAGCAGGATTCAGGCAAGGGCGAGGAAAGAGAAACATCATTGCGGATGTGAGATGGATCCTTGAAAACACTAAAGAATACCAAAAAGGACATCTATTTGTGCTTTTTAAACTACAGCAAGGCTTATGACTGTGTAAACCATGAGAAACTCTAGGCCACATTAAGAAGCATGGGTATACCAGAACACCTGATTGTTCTCTTACACAATCTGTACATTGATCAAAAAGCAACAGTTTGAACGGAACAAAGAGAAACAGAATGGTTTAAAATAAGCAAAGGTGTAAGACAAGGCTGCATACCTTCCCCCTACCTGTTTAATTTATATGCAGAACAAATCAGAGAAGCAAGATTGTATGAAGACAACAGAGGTGTGAAGATGAGTCTTTCACCAATCAACAACCTTTGCTCTGCTGATACTACCACATTACTGGCTGAAAGTGAAGATGATCGGAAAAATTTGCTTTTCATGATCAAGGAACATAGTCTTAAAATGGGCCTGCACCTTAATGTAAAGAAGATAAAGATCATAACAACTGGCAAAATCAATAAGTTCATTGTTGAAGGAGAAGAAATTGAAATCGTGGACAACTTTAACCTACTTGGATCAACTGTCAATAAAGAAGCAACAAGCAGTCAAGAAATCTGATGACGCATTGTTCTTGGCAGAATGGCTATGAAAGACCTAGACACATTTCTCAAGAGCAGAGATGTCTTTCTCCATACAAAGATTTGACTCGTTCAAGCCATGATATTTTCAATAACATCATATGGATGCGAAAGCTGGACAGTGAAAAAGATAGACAAGAAGAAAATTATGGTGCTGGCAGTGCGTATACCATGGACTGCCAGAAGAACAAACCAGTCAGTACTAGAGGAGATCAAACCTAAGATTTCTTTAGAAGCTCAAATGACAAGATTTTGACTTTCATACTTTGGACTCATCATGCGAAGTGAGAGAGCATTAGAGGAAGACATCATGCTTGGCAAGGTAGAAGGTCAACGCAAAAGAGGAAGGCCAGCAGTGAGATGGATCGATACAATAACAGCAGCTACAGGTACCAGTCTGTACCTGACTGAAGACTGAACACAATTTAGAACAATTATCCAGAGGGTCTCCATGAGTCGACACCGACTCAACGGCACTTAACAACAACAGTATGTTAGAAGTAGAGAAACACAAAAATGAAAGGAGAAAAAGACCATATGGCCTATAGTAATAGATGTGAAAGCTATTTTTTTAAACTCTTAACTTACTTCTGATCTGTGCTTTCCTCTCTTCCTACCCTGGTCCTTCCCCCATCCATGCTCACTCTATTCTTCTCAAGCTGTCTGTAGTTTCCTCAGTCCTGCCCTAGCCTTTCTCTGCCCTCCCCTTTTGGCTGGCTGATCTAGTGAAGCGCAGCATGGAGAAGAAGAACTTTCTCAGTCTCTCAGCATCAGCCACAGACCAGCAGCAGTCAGATATCAGGAAGGCAGGCACAGCTGGGTTGGACCCAGCCTCGGAGCCTGTAGGAGCATTGGACAGCAGCAACCTGCCACATGGTTGGAGGTGCAGTGATTAAGATGGAGAATGTTCAGTTAAGTGGTGCTGATATCCACACAATTGAAGCAGGTGGCAGGCTGCATTCGCAAAGATGGAGTCCGTAAGTCACCCACACAGCAGGAATTCTCAAATCAGTTTGGGACTTTGAGTTAGCAGGCTGTGCTGCTGGTGGTGGAGGCTGCAGCAACTTAAATCATGTTAGAGGGAGAAGGATGTGAAGTGAACTGGTGAGGTCCTCCTGAGTCCTACCTTGCAGCCAGCAGGGAATGTGATGCACACATGCTGCAAAGGGTCCTCAGGCACATATGGCAGCAGTGGCAATGGTGTATATGCTTGCTGTAGGAAGTTGGTGGGCTGGGCTCTCTGTGTACGGAGATCCCTGCATGAGAGAATTATTTTGTGCAGCTGCACTCCTGTGGAGCTTAGAGGCAACACTGATTGGAGTAGGTCAGCCAGATGGTCAAATGGCCCAACTTGCCAGATGCAAGGGCAATAATGCACCTTGTCAGAAAGCAGAGTGTCATCCTGCCACTGCCAGTACAGCCACTGTAGGAGAAGAGCAGGGGCTAAGCACTTATGCAGCCTCTCTCTTGTAGCTGTTTTAGTGGAGGGAATACCAGGCTGCCGACAGCCTCATCCAAGGAGGTCCCCCCATCACCAATACCTCTGCTAGTAAGCTAGAAAAAAACCTCACAACCGCCCTTATGGTTAAATATCTCTATAAATGATTGAAAAATGGATTACCCACTCCAACCACAGTTCTGAGAAGGATACAATAATCATTCATATTGAAAATATAAAAGTATAAACTACTAAAATGAAACTGCATAAATACAGGTAGGGAATTTTAGAAGGGACATCTAAGTGCAATCTGGGACATCTAAGCCAGAACATCTGGAAAAAAAAAAAAAAAAGCAGAAACGATTTCACAAACATGACGTGCTCGATATGGATGTCTGCAGACTCCTACATAAACATCTCTGGAATTGTATTTCAGAAGCTGGACATCTAGGAATAGCCTATTAGTTAAAGTAGTGGGCCAGGAACAGGGAAGGCAGGGTTCAAATCCCACTGCTGCTGTCATTGACACTGGGCATGATGGAGTTTTTTTTTTTCTACACCCTCTGGATGTTTTCCTGCTAGAACGAGCACTTTTCAGATGCTCAGAGCAGGTCTAAACTTAGACTTGACTCAGGACGTCCAGGACATTTCTGAGATCAGGTGGGGAAGTCCAGATTCCTGGGAACACCCTGATGATACCTCCACCATGCACCTGTTCAGACTTGGATGTTCCCAGAGCTGGCTTCTAAAATGGCTCTGGAGATGTCTCTGTGCTCGGGGTGTCTCTATGCCCATTTTAAGACATCCTAATTGTGAATAGGGCTTAAAAAAAACTCCAGTGCATGAGCACACATGCTTTTCATATAATATATAATATGGCCTGTTTACATGCCCATATCCATTCCTCCCATTAACACAAAAAAAGCTATCTCAGCAGTGAGGGAAATCCTCATTGTTGGAAGAAAATACTCTGAGTGACTTCCCGAAAATGACTGTATCTGTTTCTTTGTGCACACCAACTAGAAGGAAGTGCCACTCCATAGAAATGAGAATTGTGAAGGAACATCTTCATAGTCTCTACAAGACGTGTTTGACCAACAGATGGCTCCATCCTTTCTCTGGATGATATCTGCACAATATCAAATGGAGGATATATTATACTTTGTGTTTCCACATATGTTGTTACATCATTTTCATATTAAAATTCTTATTAAAGACAAACATTGAGAGAAATATAATACAGTACCCATGCTACAAACATATTTCAGTCAACTGTCATGAATTGGTCTTAAAAAGCAGACACAGAGAATGAAAGAATATATTACACCCAAGATTTAGAAGATACAATAAAATAATGTCATTGTGAGAACATACATATTATTATGTTCACCTGCGATATTCCCATTCTGACTGATAAAAAGCTGGATGCAAGGAAACTAGACATAGGGAGAAAGGAGAAAATTATCAGCATGGCATTGATAATAGAGGTGCCAAGTGGTTATTCTGTGAATCAGGTGGAGAGGGAAAAGATCCTCAGATGCCAAGAAATGCAGTCGGAGGCTAAAAAAATATGGCAGAAAGATATATAAATATTTACTATCCTATTGGAAACCAGAGGCCTGATAAAAAGTGATTTCCGAACACACCTTGATAGGTTGTCTAACATGTTACATCCTATGAACTCCAGAAGAAAGCTCTCTTTGGCACAATGCAAGTACTATAGTGAGCGCTAGCAGTAAATTTGAGAGACTGAGTTCATATCCCACATACCCTGGCTTAGTAATGAGATTCATTGCTGTTAGGGTATATGCAAAACCATCCAATTTGGAGACATTCCAGGCTAGAAACCTACCTCTTTGAAGATATTTTTATATCCTCACCCTGTATTCTCCTGTTTATCACCCATATCTGTTGAAAAAAAAACATCTCTGGTCCCTTTTGATGTGTTTCTGTCTTGAATAGATTGTAAACGCTAATGAGCAGGAACTGACTCTGATGTGTATACGTACAACACTGCTTAAGCTTTAGTACTTTTCATTTGTATATCGCTACAAAGTAGCAATAGTAATAGTAGTAGACAACATTGACCCCGTGAGAATATATTATTACATTATTAGTGTGGAGCATAATATTATAAAGGCATTTTTGCATATATATATGCCAGTATGTTTATGTTTATTTAAAACTTTCTATACCACTGTGTGCCATGTGGTACCATGGTATAAAAAAAAACAGAAGGTAAAAGAAATGGAACTATAATAAAAATAGGAAAGAAAAGAAAAGAATCAAATAAGAGTAGAATGGTATTGAGAGCAAAAACAAACAATCTAATACCCACTCTACCCCATCATGTCATCCCCTGGAAGGCCATGGTAAGCAGGTGAGTCCTCAAAAGTGTTTTGAATTTCTGCTGTGGTGATTCTACCCACAGAGGCATTGGTAGTCCATTCCACAGAGTAGGGGCTACGAAGTTAAAAGCTACATGATGGGATGACTCAAGGCATGCTCGAGAAATGGATGGTATGATTAATAAATTGGAGTTCAGTGAATAAACAGACCTTACAGGACAATACATAGAAACATGGTGGCAGAAAAAGACCACATGGCCTATCTAGTCTACCCTTCCATATCAAATACTAAATACCCTTCTTTTTTGCCTTTATAGATTTTCTGTGTTTGTCCCATGCTTTTTTGAATTCAAATACTGTCCTCATCTCTACTACCTCCACTGGGAGACTATTCCATTCATCTACCACTCTTTCTGTAAAGACAAATTTCTGCATATCACTCCTAAGTCTATCCCCTTTCACCCTCATCCTATGTCCCCTCATGGCAGAGCTAGGATTCAATTGAAAGAGGCTCTTCTCTTCTGCATTTATGCCACAGAGGTATTTAAGCATCTCTATCATATCTCCTCTATCCCGCCTTTCCTCTAACGTACACATATTAAGATTTTTAAGTCTGTCCTCATATGCTTTATAACAAAGACCACTAACCATTTTAATAGGCACCCTCTGTACTGACCCCATCCTATTTATGTCATTTTGAAGGTATGGCATCCAGAATTGCACACAATGTTCCAAATGAGGCCATACCAGAGACTTCTACAGAAGCACTATCACCTCCTTTTTTCTGCTGGCCATTCCTCTCGCTATACACACAAACATCCTTCTGGCTTTTGCAGTCACCGCCGCCTCTTCTACTTGTCCAGCCACCTTAAGATCATCAGAAACAATCATGCCCAGGTCCCATTCTTCTTTCAGTTTGAGAAGAGATGAGAGATAAAGAGGAAAACCTGTATGAAGAGCTTTATGAGTTAGCATAAGAACTTCAAAACAGAAGAGAAATGTGAGAGGGAGCCAGTGATGCTTGAACAAAAGAGGAGAAACATGATCATACTTAGTGGCAGTATATGCATGTAAAATGCATCTTACAACCTTACCCTGCGAGTACTTGTATGCAACATTGGTGTATGCACATTCTGGGGGTGAAATCATGATTTACAGATACACTATGGGCCCAATCCAGGAAGGCAGATAGTGGGGTTGTATGTCCCAATGGGACATCTAGCCTCGCTATCTGCCTTCAACCTATTCCACCTCCTTGCCCCACTGCACATAAAGAGCCACAGTGCATGCTACAGGGGATGGGGGTTGCATGGGGATGGAGCCTTGGTGGGCCCAATCCCTAGATGTATAGGGCCAATTCTGGTGATGGCCCTGTACGTCCGGGGAGCACCAGGACTCCTCCCTGCTTATTCCACTTCTGAGGTGGAATAAGCACAGGGTGCCCCTACGATCCTCCCCAGCACCCCCCCCCCCCCGGGAGCTCATCAGCACCCCCACCGAAGCAACATGCTACCCACGGTGGGTCCCCGCCACCTGATCCAGGCCTTGACAGCCCCTGTCAGCGTCAGGGTGACAGGACAGCACTGCGGTGTGCAGACCGAGCAGTGGGGAGGATGTTCTCGGAGGTATGCAGGGGCATGCCGGGCCATCTTATGGCACAATCCTGCAGCTGTGGGAACATCTGGTTTGGGTCCTAACTGGTCTGTCCTGATCGGGGGGAGCCCAGACTGCCCGGATGTGCCCCTTCGGGTATCAGGCTCGATATGAAATAACAAAAGCTTATATATGCATGATCATGTGTAAGTGTTGTCAAGGCGGTGTCAACTCATGGCGACACTCTGGATAGTTGTCCTAAACTTTGTTAGGTCTTCAGTCAGGCGGCTCATTGTCGATAGAGTGGCACCCACAGCTGCTGTTATTGTATTGATACATATAATTGCTGGCCTAAACTCTTTTGCGTTGACCTTCTACCTTGCCAAGCATGATCTTTCTCTAATGATCTCTCTCTTCGCATGATGTGTCCAAAGTATTAAAGATGAAGTCTTGTCATCTGAGCTTCTAAAGAAAGCTTAGGTTTGATCTTCTCTAGTACTGACTGGTTTGTTCTTTGGGCAGTCCATGGTATGCACAGTATTTGTGACCAGCACCATAATTCAAAGGCATCAATTTTCCTCCTGTCTATCTTTTTCACTGTCCAACTTTCGCATCCTTATGATGTTATTGAAAAATGAAGACTTAAGATGAAGTGACTTTGGATGTAGTAGCTCTTTATACCAATATTTCCCAGAGGCTTTAGCGGGAGTGGCTGATCTCCCCCTTGATTTGCCAGCATGCTTGCCGAAACAATTTGTGTTATCCTTACTTGAATTAGTACTGGTTAAGAACTATTTTCTATATGAGGATGGGTTTTACCTTCAACCTGCAGCATAGCCATGGGGGCTACTGTAGCTCCATCACTAGCCACTTTATACATGGCTCATATTGAAGAGGCATATACCCTGCAGCATGGTTTAATCATGTTTTAATGTGGCGCTGTTTTTTGGATGTCATCTTTTTTTATATGGACTTTCACAATATTGGAGTTGGATCAGTTCATTGAATGGTTGAACACATGTCATCCTTATATTAAATTTACAGCAAAGTATCACCATACCACCACTGAATATTTAGATGTTGCCATCGTTAGGGAGGGGCTCAATTATTTACCACGCTTTACCGCAAACTTGTACAACACAATATGCTTTTGAAATTTTGCAGTTTTCATCCACAAGCTTTAAAGTGGCGTTTAACTTATGGCCAGTTTTTATGTATTAGAAAACTTTGTTCCTCAGTTCCGGATTTTAAGGAACATGCACATGATCTAAGCTTGCATTTTGGCCAAACGGGTTACCCTCATTCAATTATTCGGGCCACCTATAAAAGAGTGTTGAACAACCATAGGGAATGACTGCTACCATCTTCAGTTCCTTCTGCTTTTTCTGATGTGCAACAGGAGAGGTTTGGTGGCATTCTGCCATTTCGTGATTGCTCTGCTCAAGTAACACAGTTTTTGTGGAAATGTTGGCATGTTCTCAGCATACACATTTGTTTTCAGAAACCATTATGTATAGTTTACACGAGAGGCCAAAACGTTCAGGACCGATTGGTAAAAACCATCCCCAGAAACCAGGAATCCCAGGAACAGGCGGGGAGGTGTTCTTTCTGTCGAGGGATGATGGTGGTGAAGTCATGGATGGATACTGTTTTCGATGGACAGTGGTTTCTTAAATATCATACTACCTGTGATTCTTCATATGTGGTCTACTTACTTTTGTCCTTGTGGTTTGAAATATGTTGGACATACAATTTGGCCTCTTAAACGAATGGCTGAACATGCATCCAGACCAAGTACTTTCGGCCCCCATCTTTCAACATAGTAGTCATTTTGACTACTCTTTTTTCCCAATTTTCACGGTGTGTGTTGGATTGGATTGGATCCCTCCGGCTAGTATAGGGGGTGATCGGGAGGCTCTGTTACTATTATCTGAACAGAAATAGATTTTCCATCTTAATTCCATGGCTCGTCATGGTTTGAACCTTGAGCTTGATTGGTATAGCCTCATCTAAATTAGGGGTTGTATTGGTAGGTGATTACATGGTTGTTCTCCACCTCCCAATCAACAATGCGATAAGCAGGTATTTCATTGGCTTGACGTCAGACATCAGTGCTTTAAGAAGAGTGTCCTCAATTTTATTTATTCATTTATGAGTTCTTTCATACATGGACTTTGGGGATCCTTTGCCTGATTCAGGGTTTTGAAAGTGACTTGTGGAGCTCGTATATGATTCAGTTAAGTGATTTATCATTGTGATTTCAAAGAAAAGTCAAGTGCCTTGTTTTAACTGCAAATTTGATTAAAATGGGCATGGTATTTGTAGAGGCTAATCTCTCACATAGGTATAGTCCGACAAAAATTGTTTTGAGAGTTTCACTTTAATTTAGGTTTGGAACCTTTGTTTTTGATGATTAAATGGGCCAGCCACCCCATAGACGTAACCCTTTCAGACCTGAATTTTTTCACAGACACCATATATATATATATACACATGGAATTCAATGAATAACATGACGTCCATTACAGTGGACATACGGTCTGAAAGGGTTAAGGGATTTTGAGATTGTGAAATATGAGGGGAGGGGCAATTTTTTTCACGCCACTAATCTGAGCTCTCTACCTATTGCCCCCCCTCTCCCAACAAAACAAGCAAACCATGCCTATGTGAATGGTACTGTATATGTGCTAATGGATACACATCCCTAGTGCATAATGAAGGTCTATGCCCAAAAACCCTCACCTACTACTTAAAAAACTAGATGTATTGACTATAAATTTTTTAGTACCCCTAACAAAATGGGGGCAAATTGAGAGACCTGATATCATTATTCTGTTCAGCAAATGAATAAAATAGAAGAGACATTGGGTTACTTTGTATATATCAATTCTATTTTTAACTAGCTTTTATATTTTATTGCTGGACCTGAGCTACATTGACTGTTCTTAAGATGTGTGTGTGATTTTTTTTGTTTTTGTTTTTTTTCTGGCTGTGAATAATTTTCACATTGATGGAAGTAAATACAACATGAATCATTTCAACAAAGTTAGGCAAAGAAAACACTTTGCTGTTTTAAAATAGGAAATCCAAAGGGTAGATTTAATATCAAATATTGCCACTGTTTCTTTTATGGCTTAAAAATGGCTTCAAGTAAGTGTTTTTTTTGTTGTTGTTAAGAGCTGTCAAGTCAATGCTGACGCCCGGTGACCCAGCAGTCTCTGGGTTTTCTTGGAAAGGTATGACCAGAAGTAGATTGCCAGGTCTTTTCTTCTGAGGAAATGGAGGGTAAAGTGATTTGCCCAAGATATGCCACTGGGAATTGAACCCTTACCACTTGGGTACTAGGCCACTAGGCTATTCTTCTATTCTGAATAATACCAGCTATTATATCTTGATTTCCCAAAAAATATTTTTTCATCTGGCGTTCGTACAGCAGGAATTTGTATTATATTTTACTGAATCCTTATAATGCGCAAATCTTTGGACATTTGTCTTTTTAATCTCTATCCCAGTTAAACATGAAAACTTGAGTCACTATAACAAATGTATCTTTAATGACAACATTGTTTCCATGGTAACATGTCAAAATGTCTTACAGAGATATACAGTGAGAAGCAATGTAAAAAAGGTGAAGGCTACTTAAAATAAAAAATTAACAGATGAATAGGATAAAATGGAAAATGTGTTAAAGGTAAGCACAGCAATTTAAATACTGCATACTGTATAATCAGAAGTTAATCTTAAAGAGGGAGAGTCTTACGGCTTCCATTGCTTTTAGTTATAACATCTCTTAATAAGTCTATATAAGTGCTTACCTGGGGGTATTGAAATGCAACATTTTACATTTGCTAGAATCAAATGTGACAACTGTTATTGAATTCGCTGTTCCTTTTTTGTTGTTGTTGTTTGTATCTGCATAATTCTTAGCTTGCTTGGACAGATAAAGAAATTAGTGGTCGTTCAAACCCTTGTACACATATTCTGAAGAACAATATTAAGAGTAAATGTAATAGATTTATATGACGAGCATGCTGCCAGATAAGTTATTTACCTCAAAGAAAATAACATTGCCTCTGTTTGATGCAGGTATTTGCCATGATCAAATCAATAGAGCAAGTCCTAAGAAAACCTTCAAGCTACTGGTAGCCTAATTTCAGGAGCAGTTAAAGTCAAGGAGCAAGATCCCTACAGTAACTCTAAGGGGAAGGAAGAGCTAGTAATAGCTCTGTCTCTTTGATCACCAGCGATCCCCTCCCCCCATTGCCAAATAAGCCCTCTGACCTAAACAATTTCCAGTGTTGCAGATGTACTGGTCTGCAACACAGAGAATAACAAAGTGCCGGACCCTCATCCCTCTCTTCAGCACTAATCCCCCCACCCCCAGACAGCTCCCAATCCCCATAGAGAACTTTCCGGGGGAGATGGGTGTACCCCTGACAAAGTGAAAAAATCCCAGCTAGCCAGTAAGGCCCCCATTCCTCCCTCCCACCTCCCTGACATACCTGTAAAAATCCCAGCTAGTCAGCTGGGCCCCCAACCCCCCTCTTTCCTGATCAAAAAATTCCCGGCTAGCTAGTCGGGCCCTCTACCTCTTCTTCCCCCCCCCCCCTTCCTTTCTGGGGAATATTGGTATAAAGAGCTACTACATGCAAAGTCACTAGCAAAATATCAGATCCAGGTAGCTCAACAGACTATAATATAGTTAAAAAATGTGAGCTATCCTTAATAAATGTCGATACACACGATGCTACTGGCTGCAAAAATTTATCATAGAGTTTAGACAATGGTTCAAGCACTGACCTCCAACAGAGAACTATTGGCCCGCCTGGAGGATCACTTAGGCATAGTATATATAAATGGAATTTGTGGGTGATCAGATATCAAGAAATTACATTCTTTCCGAGTGATCCAGCCTTCAGCCAGAGCCGGAGTACACAACAACTTTATAGCAGACAACAAGTCCAGGGTAGGATCCGTCCGAAGCGGCAAATAATACCTTGCACCATTTAACCAATTTTGCAATTGTTGATAGTATTGAGAACGAGACTGTAACACTATGGCACCTCCCTTATCAGCACCCCTAATCACCAGGTCAATGTCACTAGCCAGTTGTAATGTCAACTTGTGTGAGCAAATTAAATTAGACCCTGAAGTATAAGATTGACACTCCAGGATCTCCAATTGGGTTTATACCAGGTGCTAGAAAGTAGTAATTGCTGGATCAACTTGCCCTGTGAGGGTCTACTTGGATGGTTTAGATACCATGGAATCAACAACTGTGGCGGTGGTGGTGGTAGTGTTAGCAAAAAAAATGTTGAATTTGTAACTTACGAAAAAATGTATATAATGCCACTCTCATGGTAAATGGAACATAATGTACTGTTGGAACAAAAGACAGCCCCAATGAAAGTAGCTCTATTTGTGAGTATATTAGTTCACTACCACTGAGGTTAACAATTGGGGGTATGTTTACTAAACTGCGTTAGTGCGATTCGCGTTAGGAGCCGCGTTAGGGACAGAAACCCCAAATAAGGACATGGGCGGTACATCGTTTCCGAGAATGCGGCGAGAACGCGCGTTACAAGGCACCATAAATGAACAAGCGCTACAGGGCGCGTTAATCTTAAGAAGGCGCGCAGGCATACAAGCACAGTAACAGAGCTGTAGCACAATGGTTACAACACTGACTGATGGTACAGGGGTCATGGGTTCCATTCCCCAGTGGGCCTAATATATAAGGCTGGCTGAGGCAGCACCCTTTACATTTAAGTAGCAATTGTTGAGGCATGTGACGTGTATTTTAATTAGTGCTGCCAGCAAACACACCCTCACGGTGGCATAACCTAAGGTGCCGCATAAGGCACCCCATAACGCACTCCATAGGGCACATTATAAAGTGTACTGTCCGCCAAGGCACCCTATAATGTCCCCTATAGGACACCTTATAAGGATGTGAACAAAGCCCTGGCTGGCTGCAGGACTGCACGTCACCACACAAACTGTCTGCTGTGGTTACCAGGATAGGGTTAACCCACCCGTACCCATGATGCACTGCACATGAAAATCAGCAGTCAAGGGATGGGCACAAGATCGGGTATGCACCCCCACAGCACCTCGGCCTTGTAGGGGGAACAGACCGTGTGTGGCACTGCCACAGAGTAGCCACAGACAGTCACATTGTGCGGGTACAGTGCCCACCCTGAGGTTGAGGTGGGGCGCCCAGCACCAGGTCCACAGCACCTTTCATGGCTGAAATACGCCATGCTGCAGGTCCCCATCAGTGTGTGATAGGTAGTTCAGTTAGACACACCTAGGAGACATCTGTGTCCTGCTGTATGTCTCGGTCATGTCTAGTCCCTATGGGCGATGCTGCACCCAGAATAGTGCATATCCTGTGTTGGTGCCATCATTACCTGCTGTAGGTGAAGTGGAGAGGTGTATGGATCACCCACCAATAGATCCACAGTCTACCTCCCTGCAATGGTAGCAGTAGAGGAGACCAGCAACCCCAGTCCTGCTGGGGAACAGACAGAGCGGTACAAATCCATAACGCAATAGCAGACAGACGGCAGGCCTGGAAATGCTCAGCTGCCCCCCACCATTATCTGACATTCTCAAGCAGCAAGCCTCCAGCCACTGCACCCTGCAAGGTGTTCCAGCAAGACACATACTAGCTGTAGACAGTCCACCAGCTAGTCCATAGTGCATGGTCCTGGAGAAGATGCATGTACCCAGAACAGGGACGTCAGCATACACACCAAGCAGATAAGTCAGTGATTGGGCACCAAAAGGAAACCCATAAATATTACATGCGAGAAGTACTATAGAGCACTATGGGGGAACCTAGCCATGCCATGGTCACTGCTCAGTCAGGGTGAGAGTGACCTCCCAGCAGGACATGCTATGGCCACCCTGTCCGTGCAGGTGGTGGCCAGGCACTACAATGTCCGAGCCATTGCCCTATGCCGTGTGCAGATGCGTCCAGGCCAGGCCACCCTATCCAGGCTATTCCCACGGTACCTTGCTCCACATTATGCACATTGGCAGGCCAATACTGGCAACAGTGCTAGCAGTGTGGGCTGTGGAGAGTGTTGGCAGCCACCACACACTGGATAGACAGACACACACTCCCCACACTTATGCCAGCATTGTGCAGGTATGGAGGTGTTGGGCAGCTCAGGCCACCACACAAGTCCTGGGCACAGTGCAGGCATGGCTATGGTACGCAATACTGTAGGGGTCACTCCCCAGGTTGGTAAACACTTTCAGACACAAGACCTGTAGCACACTCCACAGACATCAGAAAGGTTGCTATGATGCAGCTCACTCAGAAAAGTGTACTTAACCTAGGAATTGCTATCTGCCAGTATACATAGCAACCTTTTGATAGATGTGTACCATATTCCCCAGTTTAGGGTGGCATTACTAAGGTATGCAAGTGCTAGTATTGGGAGATGCAAGCAGAGCCCAAAGTCCTGCCTCCCCAGGAGGCTTTGGATAATGGGGCCTGTGGGTGCGGATGTGTCTGCCCCTGTTGGCTGCTGCTTTACGGCAGAGGTTCCCAACTCCAGTCCTGCGGTGCAAAACACTGTTCAGGTTTTCATGCTGTCCCTCATGAATATGCATGAGATACATCTGCATACCATGGGGGTGGCACATAGAAATGCAGCACAGGCATCTTTATCAGAGGCAGCATGGAACCGGAATGGTGTTTGGCCCTCCAGGACTGCATTTGGGAGGCTCTGCTCTAGGTAATGTGCATGTTTATGGTGTCTGTGCTCTGTAGGGTAAAATGTAGGTGTCTTGGGTATGTTTACGTCATCTGCAATAAAGGTGCTGTCTGTATTAGCACGTTGTAGTAGTGGGTAAAATATGGGGGCTGGGTTGGCGGGAACCACAGCTGGGACTTGAACCTGTGACCTTCTGCTTCTGAATACACTGGTTTTGTGCACTGCACCACCTTGCTGTCACAGAGTCAGTACATTCCTTGGTGATATCATGACTGTTCGTCAGACAGGGCCCATCTGTTGCAGTACACGGCACCCACCTACACAGGGCTAGGCCACGGTCTGCTCTTGGCAGCTGCCACTGCCCCCTCCACCACCAGTATCCCTCAGTCACCATGCTGACATGCCCTTCTGCTGGTGGTGCTGGTGGTGCACAGTCTCAGGCCATCCAGTGTGCAGGTAGGCGGCTGCCTATGGTGCGGGTTCTGGGGTAGGGGTGCCTGCATAGGTGTCCACGCTTCCCCCCAGCACCGCCTGCCAATGTTCCGTGCCCTTGGGGGTAGCTGCTGGGTACTATCCCCTGTGACACTGTGGGAAACACAGTCGTGCCCATGTTGGGCCTTCAGCAGTTGCTGTCTGGCTGCTCTGCTGCTTCAGCATTCATATGGGCCACCTAGGCATCGCCCTAGTCCGCACTGTGGCCCAGCTGCACCACAGCATGTGCCGCCTGCGGCCCTCTGTATCCTTTTCTCTGGCATCTGTCCAGTTGCCATTCCGTCATGCCCACCCTGATGTTGCGGGACATGTGCACGCCATAGGAATCCTGTCCGATGGTGGGGAAAACCATGAGCAGCGCTATTTCACTGTGGGCTCATTCACCTTGTATGGGGATGGATTATAGACCCTTCCACGATTTATATCTGTTCTATGGAGCTTACTCGGGGGGGGGGGGAGGGGTTGATGTTTCTCATTGATACCACTATTGGCCAGCTTGGTTATGGTTTTTTTCCAGTTTGTTGGGGTCATTTTCAGTGTTTATGTGCCCTTTTGTTCTGTGCACATGTATCACACGTATCACTTTGTTTAGGTTTCCCTGCCTGAGCTGTACATTGCTGACACTGAAATGGTTTCTCTCCCCTGTAATGTGCATTTAATGGCAGGTTTTCATTCGCGTTGGAATTGAGCTCTTCAGATCAGCGCGTTAGTGTGGAGGGAGCCTCTCCCTGCCCACTCTCCGCCCATTGACCCCTTCTCTCCGCCCTCTCTCCACCTTCTGCGGTGTTTTACCGCACCGCGGGAGTTTACGATCGTTAACTACGATTATCACGCGTTATGTAACGTTAACGATCGTAAACGCATCATAACACGCATTATGATGCGCTTACGATCGTTAACGTTACATAACGTGCGTTATTCACGATTACCGCAGTTTAGTAAACATACCCCTTGGTGTGTTAATTTCCATCTGATAATCAGATAGTCGCAAAGGAAGTGGCTCAGTTTGTGCGTGTGTTAATTCTCTACTATTGGGTTTGACAATTGATTTTTTAATTTCAATCTATTAGTAGCACTTTGCCATTGGCATGTGTGATATTGGGTGCGAGGTTGATGGCCGCGATATTGGCCCTCCCAAAAATCCTGTTGAAGATCTGATTCGTATTCAACACCAGACACAGGCAATTAGCCTTTCCAAACTTTAGCTTTTTGATGCGCCTTAGACTTTTTCTTTTCACAGTCATCAGTATCTGTTGAATCATCAGATGTCTCTGCAAAAGCCACATGTTTCTGTGGAGCAGGTCTCTGTTTTAGATATCCAAGAGTACACCTGATCATACTGGTAGTCAAATTGATCCTGTTTGAACTTCTTAATTTTAACACTAGAAGCCCCAAAGTGTGTCAATTGATGCAAATGCATTTTCTAAGTTCTATACCAGTGCCACTGCTAGAACCATGTCAGTCATGTTCCATGACTTTGTTAGCAAGGTCAAGATGTTTAAATATGTGCATCAAAAATTAATGACAGATGCACCATCTAGTGGGAAAATGAATTTATACCTAAAAGCCCCAAAGTACGTCAATTGACGCACTCAATTGTCTTGGATGTATCAATTGATGTACTTTGGGGCTACTAGGTATAAATTCATGTTCCCACTAGGTGGCGCATATCAATCACTGTTTACAGTTTTATTCCGACATTACAAACAATAAACACACGATGAGGTCACATACTGCATGTATTTAACAAATAAGTAACTTCACATTAATTCACATCTGCATTTCATGCTAAACACAGTCGTCGTGATAATGCGTCAATTGACGCACTTTGGGGTTTCTAGGTAAAATTCCTTCTGGGGCTTCTAGTGTTAAAAGAGCTCAAATTGTCCTGAAATTGTAACATCTGTGTGGATATATCCTGTAACTTAGTTTTGAAATATTTGGGAATCCACTTGTGTTTTTCATTTGACTTGAATTTCCTGTAATGGTAATACAACAAAAACAGGGATGTTAGGGCATCCCAACAGAGAGGTTGCAGTAAAGGTAAAAACAGTTCAGGTGCCTTTAAATAAAAAGAAGACAGAGTTGAAAGATTCCAATTTACCATCTATTGATAAGCAGACTGTCAGTATGAACAAAAACATATTTTGAAATGCCTGTATAAAAATGTTGGAAGTCTAAAAACTAAGATGGGGAGATATAGCATAAAGCACAGAATGAAGAGGTGGAACTGGCATCTGAGATGTGATAGGAGGAAGATAACCAATGGGACACTATGATACCAGGCTACAAACTATATTGCAATGATTGATCTACCCTAATTGGTGGAGGGGTGGCACTATATGTTAAAAAAGGGCATTGAGTCAGAATAAAAGTTTTTAAGGAAACAAAAGGCATTGGAGAATCATTATGGATAGAAATTCCATGTGAGAAGAGGAAGGGAACAACAGTAAGAACATACTGCTACCTACCTGGCCAGAATGAACACACAGATGATGAAATCCTAACATAAATTAGGATACTAACTAAATTGGCAATACGGTAGTAATGAGTGATTTCAATTACCCTAGTATTGAATAAGTCAATGTCACATCAGGACATGTTAGGGAGAAAAAGTTTCTAGCTGAAATAAATGACTTTATAGAACAGCTGGTTCAGGAACTGACATAAAGGGGAGTTATTTTAGACCTAGTCCTTAGTGGAACATAGGATCTGGTGTGAGAAGTAATGGTATTGGAGCAATTTGTCAATAGTGATCTTAAAATGATGAAATTTGATTTAATAAATGGAGGGAAGGCAGACAGGAAAGCAACTGTGTTAGCATTTAACTTTCAAAAGAGAGACTATGATCAAATGAGGAAAATGCTTAGGAATAAACTAATGGAGCTGCTACAAAAATTAAAAGATTACATCAGGCCTGAACATTGTTTAAGAATACCATCTTGGAAGTCCAGACCAGATATAGTCCATGCTTTAAAAAAGGTGAAAGGAAGGCCAAATAACTGCAGGCATGATTTAAAGGTGTGGTGAGAAAAACTGTTACAGCATAGAAAACATCTTTCATAAAAAGGATTCAAATAAAGAAGAGGGAACAACATAAGCACTGGAAAGTTAGATGCACAGAATCGATAAGGCAGGCAAAGAGAGAATTTGAAAAGAAGCTTGCTGTAAAAGCAAAAACTCATAATAAAACCTTTTCAGGTTCTTTCGGAGCAAGAAGCCTGTGAGAGCGTCATTTGGCTATTATATGATAGATGGGCAAAAGGGGCACTAAGGGAAGATAAGGCCCTAGCAGAGAGATTAAATGGATTCTTTGCTTCAGTCTTTATGTAGAAGATGTAGAGAAGATACCTAGGTCAAAAATTATTTTTGAAGATGAGGAATTGGAGGAACTGAAACAAATCTTGATGAACCTGGTAGATGTACTAGGGTAATCTGACAAACTAAAAAGAGTAGAAAATCACCTGGATGAGATAGTATATATCCCATTGTTCTGAAAGAATTAAAAAAATGAAATTGCAAGCAGCTATTAGCATTTTGTAAACTATATCCAAAATAATCTATAGTACCTGGAAGATTAGAGAGTGACCAACATAATACCAATTTTTAAAAAGGGTTCCAGGGGTGATCCAGAAAACTACAGATTGGTGAGCCTGATGTCAGTGCCAAGCAAAATGGTAGAAACATTATAATGAAGAAAATTGCTGAAAAAAATGACAGTTATGGTTTAATGGTTTATGTGATGTCATTTCTGTTGAGTGTTCGTATTGGTGGTTGGTTTTTTAAATGGAGTGCGTTAGACGCCATTTTGTAATAGCGGCAGGGTGAATGCAGTAGGCAATTGTGGTTGCATAAATCATGATCATTCTTAACCCCTGAGGAAGCCGGGAGTTGGCGAAACAAAAGCTTTTGTAGGGTTTTCTTATTTCGAAAACCCTTGAGTTACTTTGGAGAAATACATTGCCTGCCCGTTGAATGATTGAGAATTTATGATGGACTTTGCTTGAACAGCTACGGAGTCCTCAATGGATTAGAATCTAGCAGCCATGGGCTTTATATGCTGAATCCAAAAGAGGGGAAGAAATCGAGTCTAATGGCGCCTTGTTGAGTTTTGTTAAAATGACGCTATATGTATTGTTTTGTTTAGTGGTGAGGTTAGTTATGAGTAAGCTTTGAATCCCCAAGAGTACTCATGTGGAGTTCAAATGCTATAAATTGTTATTAAAATATATAAATAGTCTTTAGGAGGCTTTTTGACCGGTGATGTGAGCGTCAGCTGTTCCCTATAGTGAACTTGTTCACTATATGTAGGGTATAAGCCATCCTGAGGTCATTTTTGCCTAAAGATAAGGAGGTGTTTAATAAATTTGAGGAGTAATAGTTGTGGTAAACTGGGTTTTTGGTTAAGAGCTGTTGCTTTTGTTAATGAGACAAAGCCCACATGGATTTAGCCAAGGGAAGTCTTGCCTCATCACTCTGCTACATTTTTTTGAAAGTGTGAGTAAACATGTAGATAACGGTAAGCCAGTTGATGTGAAGTGGAATTTTAGAATGGACATCCAAGTGCATTCTGAGATGTCTAAGCTAGAATGTTTGAAAAAAAAATGCAGGCACATACATGTGCAGACATGATTTTATAAATGTGGCCATGCCTGATATGAATGTCTGTGGGGACATCTACATAGACATCCCCAGAACCATCTTTCAGAATCTACCCATCTAGGATAGCCTAAATGTTGGAGTAGTGAGTTAGGGAGCAGGAAAGCAAGATGGAGTGCTATCTTCCCTATGCCCTCTGGATGCCTTTCAGTTAAAAATGAGTACACATACTAGTTCATGGCTCAAACAGGTCTAAACTTGGATGCTACTCCAGACATCCAGAACATTTCTGAGATCAGGCAGGGACGTCTAGGTTCTTAGGAACACCTCAGCCACACCTCCACTGTGTCCCCATTAAAACATGGACATCCTCACACTGGGGACAATTCAGAGCTTTTAAAATGGCTCTGGAGATGTCTCTGTGCTTTGGACATCTTTATGTCCATTTCCAGATGTCCAAAGCATGAATAGGGCTTCCAAAATAACCCTCATGGAGCCCGATTACCTAAGGGGCATGCCTGGGCATCCCTGGGCTGGACGGGCCTGTTAGGACCTGATTTTGCACTGCAGGAGCAGGACATCCCTGTGAGTGCAGGATCAGGCTCTGGGATGGCCTGTCATGCCCCTGCAGTGCTGTGGGGATGTCCTTCCCACGGCACTATGTGCCTGCTGCCTGCCAAGACCCTGATTCCCTGCTGTCCGACCCCAACGGGGGCTGCTGGGGCACAGATCAGGTGATGGGCACTCACCATTGGTGACCCTTTGTTCCGGTGTGGGGCTTCTGGGCTCCGGGGGGGGGGGGCCTGTTGGGCAAGTTTGGAGGGGCGCCATGCTCTTATTCCACCTCGGAGGCTCGGAGGTGGAATACGCAGGGTGTCCCCCCAACGATCCCCGGACATACAGTGCCATCACTAAAATCAGCCCTCTATGTCCATGGGTCAGTCTCACACATGCTCCCCTCCCCCATGTCCCTCTATCGCCCACAGCATGCACAGCAGCTCTGCATGCAGGGGGATATGCAGCCCCGCTATTTGCCATATAGAATTGGAGCCATAGGGTATCTGAATTTTCAGAAAGCCTTTGACAATGTCTCTCATGAAGGACTCTTGAGAAAATTAAAAAATCATGGGATAGGAGGCAGTGTCCTATTGTGGAGTCATTAAAAGAGAGAAAACAGAGTAGAGCTAAATGGGAAATTTTCCCAATGGAGAAAGGTGAATAGTGTAGTATTCCATGGATCTGTACTGAGCCCAGTTATTTTTTAAATTTTTATAAATATCCTGGAAATGGGAAAAAGTGAGGTGATCAAATTTTCAGATGACACAAAATTATTCAAAGTTGTTAAATCACAAGAGGATTATGGAAAATTGCAAGAAGATCTTGTGAAATTTGGAGACTGGGCATCCAAATGGCAAATGAAATTTAGGTTCTATATAGCGCTCGCAGATGATGCATACACAAAACTCATATAAGTCCCTATTCTAAAGGCCTTATGTGCATGAATGGGCACTTATGTATATGATTTGGCTGGTCACCACCTTGTATTCTGTAAGTAAGCACTCAAGTCACCATCACGTACATGTTCAATTGGGGTGTGTAGAGGGACAGAGCTTAGGCAGGGCATAGGCAGGGTTTATATCTATACATGCAGGGCCCAGTATTCGAAAGGCATTTACATGGTTTACAGCTCAGTAAATCATGTAAATGCTTTAAATCGGCATATTCAATGGCACTTACATGGTTAGTGCCGTTGAATATCCCCTTCTAACTCCACTACATGACCCGATGTTAAGCAGTTAGCATAGGGGCATGTTGTGGGTGTTCTGGGGTGCAGTAGAGGTGGAGATTGTTGCTTACCAGGTAGAGGCAATATTGCAAAGCTACCCAGCTAGCGATCAGCAGGTAAAACTAGGCATAGAAAAAGCTGGCCTAGTTTTACCGTGGAAACTAACCAGGTAGTGGTACATACTATCGCTACCCGGTTAACTTCAGTGGCTCCAAGGCATATGCGGCAGCCCAAACTATTCAATGCCATCACTGAGGCATTGAATATCCAGGGTTAAGGGTCGGCGGGCAGGGTTATGCGCTGCAGTGGCACATAGCCTGCCCAATTTAATATCGGGCCCATAATTTGCATGCGCCACTGTGCTAATCTAGATTCGGGCATAACAGCCACAACTAGACTCAGGCGTGTCCGTATGCCCCTGTTCTGTACAGTAAAGCCCACACTTGTTTTACTTCATAAAATAAATCCCCAGTACACACACAGATACACATTTGCCTGCATGTGAGATTACAGAATTACACTCCACAAGTTCAACATTATTCACTTAGGGAATAACATCCCAAACTATTGATACACAATGCAAGGTTCCACATAAGGAGTCGTCAGGGGCGCATCTATAATGAGGCGAAGTGAGGCGGCTGCCTCAGGCTGCAAAGTCTTGAGGGCGGCAAAAAATTTCCCCCAAAACAGCCGCCTCACTTCACCTTCAAAAGTAAAAAAAAAATCCCCAAAAAAGATGCACATTGCTGCTGAGTCTGCTTCTCAGCAGCGGCAAACTCAACCTCCATTTCCAGGCAGCCGTGGCTCCCTGCCTCATAGAGAACCGTGGCTGTGCTGTGACTGCAGTTTTAAATACAAACGAAACTGGTGCGGAGCCAGTTCTCGCCTCCATTAAGGACCCTGTGCAGCTTTGTCCCGCCCCCAAAGGAGGAAGTTCCTTTGGGGGCGGGTCAAAGCTGCAAGGGGTCCTTCACAGACGCGGGAAGGCTCTGCACTGGTTTCATTTGTATTTAAAACTGCAGTCACAGCATAGCTGTGGTTCTCTAAGAGGCAGGGAGCCACGGTTGCCTGGAAATGGAGGTTGAGTTTGCTGCTTCTGGCCTTAAAAAAAAAACAAAAAAAAACAAGGAGAGGAGCTGCTGCAGCAGCAGGATGTGCCTCGTGGCCACCACGGCAGAGTCCTCCTGTCTCACTCAGCACAGCTTTACACAGCCTTCACAGCTCTGTAAAGCCGCGCGGAGGGAGTCAGGTGGGCTCTGCCGGGGTGGCCACTGGGCACTTCCTGCTGTGCCGGCGGCAGCAGCTTCAGCAGCCAGGTTTTTTTTTTTTTTAAATTTCCCAAGGAGGGGGGAGGGGGGTTAGGATTTGTAATGGGCTGATGGGGGGTTAGGATTGATAATGGGCTATGGGGGTTCTAGGACTGGAAATGGACTAATGAGGGAGGGGTTAGGACTGGAGGTGGGCTGATGGGGATGTTTAAGACTGGTAATGGTCTATGGGGGGTTAGGACTGGAAATGGGCTGATGGGGGGGTTAGGACTGGAAATGGGCTATGGGGGGCTAAAACTTGAAATGGACAGAAGTGTGGTAAGGACTGGAAATGGGCTATGGAGGGGGCTAGGACTGGAAATGGGCTGATGGGGGGGTTAGGACTGGTAATGGGCTATGGGGGGCTAGGATTGGAAATGGGCTGATGGGGGGTTAGGACTGGTAATGGGCTATGGGGGGTTAGGACTGGAAATGGGCTGATGGGGAGCAAGGACTTGTAATGGGCTGATAGGGGGAGTTAGGACTTGTAATGGGCTATGGGGGGCTAGGACTGGAGGTGGACTGATGGGGGGTAGGACTGGAGGTGGGCTAATGGGGGGATAGGATTGGAAATGGGCTGGGACTTGAAATGGCCTATTGGGGGAGGGGAGGAGAGTGCTGCTGGCCCTGGAAGAAAACTAGGGGCTAGAGCTACAAATGGGCTGATGCGGGAGAATGGTAGAATGGGACTGGAAGGGAGCAGATAATAGGAGGGTCTGCCAGGGGAAGAAGGGGGCACAAAGGGAGCTGACAAGGAGGAAGGAGGGGGCTAGAAAGGAGCTGACACCTGGGATGTACTGGAGGGGGACTGGAAGGTAGCTGATACTTGGGGATGGGAGTGGTAGGTAGTTGGGTAATGGGGAGAAGGCTGGAAGGGAGCTGATATGCAAATGGCACTGGAAGGGGGATGGACAGAGGGTAGGGTGACTGGAAGGGAGCTGACCTGGAGGGTGGCACTGAGAGTGGACTGAGCTAATATCTGGGATGGTATTTGGACTAGAAGGGGCTGGACAATGGGGAAGGAGGGGGACTGGAAGGGAATGGACACCAGTTGCAGTCGTGGGAATGCAAGACAGTTGACATTGGAAGGTACTGGGAGGGAAGGACTGGAAAGGGGGCTGATACTGGGGAGGGTTACTGGAACTGGAAATGGGCTGTTGGAAGGAAGTGAAGAAAACAAAAGAAGAGATAAGAAATGGCAGATGGACCATAGACCACAGAAAGAGAGCTAAGAGAAGACAGGAAAGCAGAAGCCTCAGATCGGGACCAGCATGATCAGAGAATAACATGGCCAGACAACAAAGGTAGAAACAATAATTTTATTTAATTTTAGTGATTGGACTTTGTGCTATTTTTATATTTTACACAGTATTGGAGAACTGCATCTTATGTATCTATTTATCTAATGTTGCACTGCATGTGGACTCTGGCTTCTTGGGGTTTCAATTTAAATTTAGTCTACATATTATTATTTTTACTTTAGATTGTGGTTACTTATTCTGTACTTGGTGAGGGTCAATGTTGCGAGTGTGTGACTGAGTTCACGTGTTCTGTTAATATGGAGTTTGTACATAAAGATCTATATACTGTACTGTAGCAATTTGACTTGTTCAGCTTTTCAAATAGGTGTATGGATGTTCCAGGGCCCACTGTAGTATTTACAGTGATGCTTTTTTTGGATGGGCTCCTTATGTGAGTTTTGGAAGTTTGTGCTGATATGGTATGGTATGGTAGGTTTGTTCTTTGTTGTAGGGATTTGTATTAGTTCACAATATGCCTGGTACTGGAGAATAGTGGTTGTTGTTGTTGTTGGTGAGATGATCAGAATCAGATTTTTTTTTAAATATTGAGTTCTGTGGGTGAATGTCCTGGTTCTGCTCTGCACCTACTGTGGATGCAAAATATATGTTGAAAAAGAAATAGCAAGAACCATAACACAGTTTATAACAACAAAATAAAAATGAGTTATAATTTAGTTTTATAATCTGTGCTGTTAGTTCTTGCTGTCTTTTAGTTCCTTGGTGTGCAAATGGGACTGTACCTAGCCCTGTGCAAGCGATGCAGCCGCACAGGGCGAAAAGGCTTGGGAGGCGTATTTCGGCTGTCTGCTGTTGCCCTGCTGCCGCTGGCAGGACAATAGTAGGCAGTCGAAATGCGCTCCCCAGGCCTCTTTAAGCAGGTCTGGTCCCTCCCTCCTCTGACTCGATGTCAAGGAGGGACAGATCTGCTTAAAGTGCCGGCGCCTTTCAGATCGGGCGCATGCCCCCCTTCTCCTTCCCATACCTCCATCCAGCGCTGCCTGCTCTTTCCCTGCTGCTGGCGCCTCCGTGAAAAAAACAGAGGGCAGCAGCAGCAGGGAAAGAGCAGGCAGCGCTGGACGGAGGTATTGGGGGAGGGGGAGGGGGAGCGTGCGCCCGAGCTGCAAGTCTCACAGGGTGTGATTGCAGCTCGATATGGCCCTGTGTGCAAACATCTTGCATTTCCTCCATATAATCTAATCGGCTTTTTGGTTTGGTTCAGTCTCTGATTGGATTTCTGAAAAAGCCCCACCCCCTCTAAGGTGTGTGTGTGGGGGGGGGGGGGGCGCACCTTTTTCATACTTTGCCTCAGGCAGAAGATTACCTTGAGCCGTGCCTGGGAGTCGTCACCCAGGAAAAGAATCTAGGCTTCATCATGGATACACTATTGAAATCCTCTGCTTCGTGTGCAGCAGCAGACAAGAAAGTTAATAGAATGCTAGGCATTATAAGAAAAGGAATGGAGAATAAAACAAAGGGTATCTTAATGCCTCTATATTACTCCATGATGCGCTTAGACCTTGAATATTGTGTGCAGTTCTAGTCGCTATATAAAAAAAAATATATATATATATTGTGGCTTTCAAAAAAGTACAAGGGAGACGAAAATGATTAAGCAAATGGAAGCATACCCTATAAGGAAAAGCTTAAAAGGCTAGGACTCTTCAGCTTGGAGAAACTGAGAGGAGATATGATAGAGCTCTATAAAATAATGAATAAACATTAATCAATTCTTTACTCCTTCAGAAAGTACAAAGCCCAGGTGACATACAATAAAGCTATAAAAGTAGTACATTTAAAACTAATTGGAGAAAATATTTTTTCACTCAACATGTAATTATACTCTGAAATTGGTTATCGGAGGATAAAGTAAAAGCTGTTAGTGTACCTGAGTTTAAAATATGTTTGGACAAGTTCCTGGAGGAAAAGTCCATAAACCATTATTTAAGTAGATTTGGGAAATCCACTGCTTATCCCTGTCTATCTTTCGGGATCCTGGATTAGTTGTAATTGGAAACAGAATATGGACTTGATGGACCTTTGTTCTTATGCAGTATGGCAAATCTTATGTTGTTATGCTCTTAGATTGTAGTCAATGTGTCTAAAGTGAAACAGAATAAATCACCCGGCACACAGACAAAATTGCCCAATTAGTACAAAATAAACTACAATTTTGTTTCTGGCCAGAGCGAAAGCCTGGTTTTTCCTTTTCACAGTGACAGGTTACACTCAGACACCCCTGGTCTCTGCTTTTTCCACAGTTGTAGCAAGGGTTACAGAATCTGATCTTTGCAACAGAATTGCATGATGCCTGTGTAATTGTTTAAAAAAAAAACAGGAACCAGATCCGGTAAGACCAGAGATATGTAGGTGGGCACCTCTCCCCGTATTCCTGGCTGGTGGAAGAGGCAACTGAGTAGCAGTGCCCGAGTTCATGCCTTCCTAGTTTGCCTACTGGTGCTCAACTGATGCTACTGCTGTACAAGTTAGATTGTTAAGGAGGGGGATCAGGGGATTGGCGTAGCAGAGAAGAGTGAGTTAGGATGAATCAGTAGTGGTAGGAAGGAGGTTAAATTTATTTTATTTATTTTTATTTATTTAGTGTACACTTGTATCCCGCTACTTCCAGCGATCAGCAGCGGTTTGCTATACATAACAGTGCGGCTGTACAGGCCAGGAATTAAAACATACATAATGATTTAGTGGAAAAGTACAGGTCATATCACTCGAATTATATGATTCACACTTGATTGCAGGCTAGTGATTTCACAAGTATATGGCAAGGAGAGTAAAATTGAAAGTATTAGCAGGGAGGATTTCACAAGTATATGGCAAGGAGAGTAAAATTGGAAGTATTAGCAGGGAGGATTCAGCAGGTAGGGGCCAGGGGCGGCCCAAAGGGAGTGCGGGGCCATGTGTGGAGATTCATTGCGGTGCCTCATTTGCATAAGGAGCCTCATTTGCATACATACTTGCATAATGTGCTTTTAGTAAACATGCCTCTTAATGAGTGTCTGGATAAAGAAGTCTACCAGTTTTCTACATTACTATATTCTAGCCCATTTCCAGCCCTATTCCAGCTCCCATCAGCAATTTCCAGTCCTACTCCAGCCCATCAGCCCATTTGCAGTCCAAGCTCCCCCATTTCTAGTCCTATTCCAGCCCACATTCAGACTATTTCCAATCCAAGGTCCTCCCATCATCCAATTTCCAATCCTAACCCCCCATCAGCCCATTTCCAGTCCTAGCCCCCACCCATCAGCCCATTTCCAGTCCAAGCTCCCCATTAGCCCATTTCCAGTCCAAGCTCCCTATCAGCCATTTCCAGTCCTATTCCAGCTCCTCATCAAACCCATCTGTAGTCCAAGCAACCTCCATCAGCCCATTTCCAGTCCAAGCTTCCCCCCATCACAACCCAATTCCAGTCCTATTCCAGCCCCCATCAACCCATGTCTAGTCCAAGCCCCCTCATCAGCCCATTTCCAGTCCTATCCCCCCATAAATCATTTCCAGTCCTAGGCCCCCATTCACAGCCCATTTCCAGTCCTAGTCCCCCATCACAACCCATTTCCAGTCCCATCTTACTTTCCCATCACAGCCCATTTCCAGCCCTATTCCAGCCCCCATCAGCCCATTTCCAATCCTAGCCCCCCAACAGTCATTTCCAGCCCAAGCTTCCCCCATCACAACCAATTCCAGTCCTATTCCAGCCCCCATCAACCCATTTCTAGTCCAAGCCCCCTCATCAGCCCATTTCCAGTCCTATCCCCCATCAGTCATTTCCAGTCCTAGCTCCCCCATTCACATCTCATTTCCAGTCCCAGCTTACTCTCCCATCACAGCCCATTTCTAGTCCCAGCTTCCCCACATCACAACCCATTTCCAGTCCTATTCCAGCCCCCATCAGCCCATTTCCAATCCTAGCCCCCCAACAGTCATTTCCAGCCCAAGCTTCCCCCTTCAGCCCATTTCCAGTCTTAGCCCCCATCACAGCCCATTTCCTGTCCCATCTTCTCCCCCCCCCCATATAGCCCATTTGCAGTCCAAGCTTCCCCCCAATTACAGCCCATTTTTAATCCAAGCTTCTCCCCATCACAGCTTATTTCCAGCTCTAACACCCCTGCCTGCCCACTGAAGAGCCCCGCGGTCATCTAAGGGACTTCAGAGGGAGCCAGGGAAGCCCGCGCAAGGCCCCAGCTCCTTCTGCACAACCGCCAGTGTGAAGAGTGTTTTTTCTCACGCTGGTGGCTGTTTCAATGAAGCGTGCTGAATGCCGGGAAAGGTTAAAGGTCATTTCTCGGCACTCGCGTGCTTCACTGAAACAGCCGCCAGAGTGAGGAAAAACATTCTTCATGCTGGCGGCTGTGCAAAGGGAGCTGGTGTCTCACATGGGCTTCCCTGGCTCCCTCTGAAGCTGTCCATCTGTGTGAGAATGGAGTTCGGGTGGGGCCCCCTGAAGTGCGGGGCCCTGTGCAAACAACTTTCTCACACAGATGGACGGGCCGGCCCTGGTAGGGGCTGAAGGTAGGAAAGTGCAAAAGGGACTGAAGGCAATGCAAGGGTTTGAGAGGAGCTATTGGAGTGAAGAGAAGTGGAGGGGGATCACATAAGAGAACAAATGAGGAAGGATTGGTGCAGAGAGCTGGCTGAGAGAGAGGAAAGGGAACAAGTGGGATAAATGTGTGTGATAACATAAATATGGTGTGTGCGTGTGTGTGTGTATGAGAGAGAGAGAGAGAAAGAGAGATAGAGGGGGGTTGGCTTCAAGGGTGCCGTATGAGAGAAGAGAGATAGGATTAGTGTTAGGTAGAGAGAGGGAAAAGGAAATGAAGGAAGGACTCCACTCTCTCTCCATTAGCCCTAGATCCCTCTTACCATCTTTCTTCTATCAACAAATCTGTCTCCCCTCACACAATCCTAGATTCCTCTTGGATATCCCTCCTATCCTCTGCTGCGTCATTCCTCTTGATTCATGGTAGACCCACCCAAACACCACTCCCCAATAGTGAATATGTATAGTATGCCTACTAGAGGTGTGCAAGGTTACACGATGCAAGGTTACACATTAGAAACCACCACACAGGAAAAAGATTTAGGCATCATCATGGATAAAACATTGAAACCCTCTGTCCAGTGTGCAGCAGCAGCCAAGAAAGCAAGTAGAATGCTAGGAATCATAAGGAAAAGGAATAGTGAATAAAACCAAGGATATCATAATGCTTCTGTATTGCTCCATGGTGCAACTGCACCTTGAATACTGTGTGCAAGTCTGGTCACCATATCTTAAAAAGGATATAGCAGAATCAGCAAAGGTACAGAGAAGAGTCACCAAAATGATAAAGGGGATGGAAGGACACCCCTACGAGGAAAAGCTTAAAAGGTTAGGGCTCTTCAACTTGGAAAAAAGATGTCTGAGGGGCATTATGATAGAGATATATAAAATAAATGAGTGGAGTGGAATGGGTAAATCTAGATTGGTTGTTTACTCCTTCAAAAGCAGAAAGACTAGGGGACACACAATGAAGCTATAATATAGCACATTTAAGACTAATCACTCAACGCATAATCAAACTCTTTAATTTATTACCGGAGGATGAAGTAAAAGCTGTTAGTGTAGCTGGATTTAAAAGAGATTTGGACAAGTTCCTGGAGGAAAAGTCCATAAACCATAATTAAAGAGGACCAGGGAAATCCACTGTTTATCCCAGGACAAGCACAGGAACCTGTGTACCTTTTTTGGGAGCCTGCCAGGTACTTGTGACATGGATTGACTCTGGTTGGAAACAGGATACTGGTTTGATGGACTCTTGGTCTGACCCAGTATGACTCATCTTATGTTCTTATACTGTATACTCTGGTTTGTGTTCACTTAAAATATTGTATTTGCACTAGAACATTTTTAAGCATGCAAATCAATTGTATGCACATTAATTCATAGGTATATGTGCACATAAACACAAAATATTTAGGCTCCTAAACGAACCAAATGTGTGCTCACAAATGCACATCTCTAATGGACACCATCCTCCCAGCCATCAAAACATGCCCCAACAGCAACCAAAGTTCCCCATGGCATTCCTTGCTGGGACTACCAACTCACTTATCTTCCATGCCTCAAAAAAGGCAAACAAAAATGATACATGGAAAAAGGCTCTTGTATATCCTGATAGATAAACCCCAAGCACAATCCCAAACAAAGCACACAATATGTATGCAAAATGAGCAGATGCATTATCCTTTGTGCACTCCTGTCCAATCTCTGTCAAAAGTTTCTTCACTAAAAAACTCATGTAACTTCAAGACAAAAGCCACAGTCATCAATGTATTTGATGTCAACTACCCAGACAGCTTGCATTGAATAGCAAATAACAAAAATTGAATTGCATGGGCCTCAGAGATAGAATCAAATAACTTCCCACATATTCTCTAAAAGAGAATATCCCAGAAGGTGCCACAGACAACTGGAATCACATTCTGTAATCCTTCTGGCATGGCCACTGGATCTCTGTCTACGCTAGGAACAAGCAAGCAAAAACAGGACTGGCATGACATAAAGCATCACCAATTTCATCAGCCACTCTTGGAACATGTTTTGCTACAATTAATACAAACAAATGCATTAAATACAAGCTCCAAGACATGGAAAAGATTCATCATTAAATGGCATATCAGAGTCACATCCATAAACACATGACCTAACAAAATTCCGAAAAGAACCCAAGACATTCCTATTCAAAGAACACTTCAAGGACGAAATGATGTGTCCCCATGGAACAACAAAACTTACAAATATATATCCCCTTCACACAGGGGTGGCCCAAGGGGAGTGCAGGGCCATGTGCGGAGACTCGGTGCGGGGCCTCATTTGCATAAGGGACATCATTTGCATAAATATTTGCATAATGTTACCAAACACTAACGTTTAGTAAACATGCCTCTTATTAAGTGTATAGATAAAGAAAGATTAAAAGATTTCTACATTACTATAATCCAGTGCCAACCGCCAGGCACATTAGGAACTACTACAAACACTGCCCATTTAGAACCCATAGCAAACCCGCCGTATCATAACAGCACTACCAGGACTCACAAAGCACCATACTCTATCTATCAAAAGACAACACTGCAAATATTAAAACAATACATTTCAGAGAATAACAATACATGACCTACTGGGGAAAGAGAACAAGTGGCAATGTCAAATAGGAATTACATAAACAGAATACCTCAGTTCAGTTACACATACAGAACATAGACCATCACCAAACAAGGTATCACAATTTAGAAACAGGAAGACAATAATTAAACTGGGAACCCCAAAAGCCAAACTTGGAATGTACAACAACACTGTAGAAATAAAACTATAAATTAATTTCCTCTTGTACTAAAAAAGCGCAGATGTTAATGATGCACATTTCCCAGAGCTGACATATTCCAGTTAATAAATTCAAAATAAAGAGATATTTTTCTACCTTTTGTGCATTTTTTTTCAGTTGCAATTGCTCCAGCCACTTTCTTTTGGTTTCTTTGTGTCTTCTGCTAACTCTCCATTGTCTGCTGTCCATTTGTCCTTTCTTCTCTCTTCTAGTTTTTTTCCATTCTCTCTCTACATCTGCTTTAACATACTAATCTTTCTCCTTTTGCTCTTTCCTCATTCCTATTTCATCCACTCAAATTTTACCCCTCCATCCTCAATCCCCTTTTACTCTCCCAATACCCGGCCAATTGTAGATTTTTCTTCCCTCCCACACAAAATATTTTTCCCCTCTCCATTTCACTCTCCCAGCCCCATCCCATTGTAATCCTTCCCCAACATCAGCTCCCTTCTAGTTCTAGCCCCACCCAACATCTGCTCCCTTCTAGTCCCCGCATCAGACCATTTCCGGTCCTAGCCCCCCCATCAGCCCATTTCCAATTCTATCCTAGCCCCACCATCAGCCCATTTCCAGTCCTAGCCTCCCCATCAGCCCATTTCCAATTCTATCCTAGCCCCACCATCAGCCCATTTCCAGTCCTAGTCCCCCATCAGCCCATTTCCAATCCTATCCTAACCCCACCATCAGCCCATTTCCAATCCTAGCTCCCCCATCCATTTCCAGTCCTATTTGAGTCCCTCCATCAGCTTATTTCCAATCCTAGCCCCCCCATCAGCACATTTCTAGTGCTTTCCTAGCCCCACCATCAGCCCATGTCAAATCCTAGCTCCCCTCTACTCAGCCCATTTCCAATCCAAGCCCCCATGAGCCTACCCTCCAGTTCTAGCCCCTCCATGAGTCCATTTCAATCCAAGCCCCCACCACAGCCCATGTCCAAGCTTAGCACCCCCAACAGCCCATTTCCAGTCCTATCCTAGCCCCTCCATCAGCCCATTTCCTGTCCTAGCTCCCCCCCACTCAGTCCATTTTCAGTCCTAGCTCCCTCCCCTCACAGACCATTTCCATTCCAAGCCCCCCTCCCCATCAGCTATTTGCAGTTCAAGCCCCCCCTTCCACTCAGCCCATTTCCATTCCAACCCCCCCCCATCAGCTATTTGCAGTTCAAACCCCCCTTCCACTCAGTCCATTTCCAGTCCAAGCAACCCCCCCAGCTCATTACTAGTCCTAGCCCCCACCCCATAGCCCATAACCAGTACTAAGCCCCCAAACAGCCCACTTCCAGTCCTAACCCTCCCATCACCCCATTTTCAGTCTTAGCCCCGCATAGCCCATTACCATTCCTAACCCCCCATCAACCCATTTCCAGTCCTAACCCCCCCATTAGCCCATTTCCAATTTTAGCCCCCCCATTACCAGTCCTAACCCCCCTCCCCCCATCAGCCCAGGTAAATTTAAAACTAAAAAAAAAAAAACATGGCTGCTGCTGCTGCTGCTGCCGCCATGGCAGCAACAGAATCAAGTGTCCTGCGGCCTCACAGACCCCCTCCCCCACCTGCCCAGCAGAGCCCTCCCGGCATCAGCTCCATCAGCGACGGCTTTTCGAGCCGTGAAGGGAGTGTTTCCCTCTCGTGGCTCTGTTAAGCCCGCCGGGGCTGACGGGAAACCCTGTTTCCCATCAGCCCCGGCGGGCTTAACAGAGCCGTGAGAGAGAAACTCTCTCTTTGTGGCTCTGAAAGACGCCGCTGATGGAGCTGAGGCCAGGAGGGCTCTGCCAGGTAGGTGGGGGCCTGCGGGATGCTTGATTCTTCCGCTGCCATGGCGGCAGCGGCCAGGGTTTTTTTTTTTTAATGCAGAATGTTGTTTGCGCAGGGGTCCCTGAAATGCGGGGCCCTGTGCAAACAACATCCTTGCTCAATGGACGGGCAGGCCCTGCCTCCACACCCTCCCACTTCTTACTCCTCCCTTCCACCTCCCCCAACAATATACAACCTTTGTTTTACATAATTACTCTATGCAATGTGCACAGTCCCCTGGTGCAGATAAGGTTTTATGTAACTCCTATTGGTACACTATACTGGGAATATCTTACCCCAGTGGCTATATGGTACATATCTTCTACACAGGTCATTGTTGCAGTTGTTTACATATGTGGGCCTATGATGTGCCTTGTGTATATGGGGTTTGGCTCTTGAGGCAGATATACTGGAAGGGCTGTTTGAGCCTACTGCAACTCTGTAGAAGATTGAGGTCCACCATTGTAGTTATCATGTATGTAGGAAGCCAAATAGAGATGTAGTGAGCAGATATGATGCTAGGTTGGAAGTACTGATTGCTGTGGTTCCCTATCCATCATGTGTGTGTGTGTGTGTGTGTGTAGGGGGTGGGGTCTAGATTGCTCATCCACATATCCGGGGGGACAGGTATGCCTGGCAGATACTTGGACCATAGAGCTGTCTGCAGCCTCACCAGGTGGCAGTGCATACAGGCAGGATTGCACAGGACGGTTCCACAATCATTTCCCTATCCAGAGACTTCCCTGTCACTTCTCAGGGAACCTCAGAGGATGGGCGTGCAACAGTGCAAAGCGTAGTATGCCATTCCCAGGGAGCACCGATGGTGTCTCTGGCTATATCTGTATGGTCCTTGCACTTCTGACTGTTGTCATTCCAAAGGCCCTTTAGTACTGCAGGGAAAGTATTTGGGTAGGTTCCTATGGGGTGCCTGTTCTGCTGGGATCATGTCCTTAGCACCGTACAGTCATATTCCTGAGCTGTTCACAATATGCATACCTTGGGAGGGGGTCTACTACCTTGTCTGTAGTCCTGCACTGCATCATGTGCCAGTAGGTTTACTCTCTAACCATTTTCCTACTACAGTACTGTATACTGCAAGTGCTTTGTAGTGGCTTGGGCATGCCACGGACTGGTTTAAATTATCTAACTTGACTACCTGCAAGTCTTGCTATCTTACATTGTCATTCAGACTTAGAAGAAGCTCTTTCCATGCCCACAGTAGCTTCATAGCTGCCTGATTTGAAGGGTGTGTGGCCGTTTGTGGGTATATTGTGGAGACGGGCAGGGTCACAGATGTACATCTTTTCAGAATATGGTGAGCACGAGGATGTGCAATGCTGTTGTCTGTGTATACCCGTCTTTGTACAATGTGGCACTGTGTGCGGGCTGCACATAGCATTCTATGTGGACGATTCTGTGCACATGGCTGCATCTATCCCCATGTGTGTGGAATTGGGTTCTATTTGTGAACCTTTCCATTTGGATGTGCCCGCTGCCCAGACGTGCACGTTTTCGGAATTGGCCTCCACATGTTTTTGTTCCCTGTAAACCGCTTTGATTCTCGGATAAGGCGATATTAAAAAAACAGAAAAAGATTATTGAATTTTCCTCGGACGCATTACCTTTCTCCAACAATACTATTCGTTAAATATTTAAAAGATGTTTTAAAGGTTTCTGAACCTGAATCCATAGCTCTATCAAAAATTTATTATTTACCTACAGCTATCAGAGGGAAGGTGGTTTCGGATTCAGAAACTGGTGGTGTAATTGCAGATGATATGGAGTGTTTATCTGCTCAGAGTCTAGATTTATCCGCTTATTTGGAGTCCTCAGTGGAAGAGATATCCACTCGGGCTACTCTGTTAGTTGCTTTTTCTTTAGAACAAGATAAGGAGAGGATTATGCGCTCGTATTTTAAACATCGGCAGGAAACGTTTTTGGGCATCAGATACAGGTCTTTCCCGATGTGTCCCGCACAACGCAATTGAAAAGGAAGGCTTTCCTTTCATTTCGATCACGTGTTTTGGCATTAGGGGCTACTTTCCTACTTAAATATCCTTGCAAGTGTGTTGTTACACACCGGGCTAAGTCCTATATCTTTTTTGATGCCTCTCAATTGGAAAATTTTCTGCAGAATGTTGGTTAATTAGTGGGCTTGCTTAGAAAATAGGGGTTTATATTTATTAGTCTTCTCTTTCTCAGCATTGATTTGTCTTTCTTTCACACACTCCATGTTGTGGGCTGGGTGTTAATATTGTTTAAGAAACTGTTTGTTTTAATGTATTATTACTTATTATTGCTTTTGTTTTTTCTTTTTGTAAAAGATTGAAATATCAATAAAAAAAACAGAAAAAGAAATGAATAAATATTACCCAAATGCATTGTCACCTTTCTGTTAGTCAATTCCTCAGCATAAAAAGTGACCACTACTGGGGATAGCTCATGCTTTTTGTCTAACTGCTAACCAGTTGACTTGAAAGCTAAGTTAAAACAAACCAGGCCCCTTTAAAACATGTTTCCAAAGTCTTCATCTCCTGAAGATTATCAGTAAATAATCCCAGATCCCAACTAGACACAGCTGGAGTCTGTCAAACACTAAACCCCATTAAAATCCCAGAGGAAGAACTCTCAAAGACAAAAATCTGCTTTTACCTGTTATGGAAGCCAACAAAATGAACTTTGAGGAGCATCCCCTTAATCAAGGTTGTTAACCATCTAATAAACAACTCCACCTGATAGGCAAATTTAAAATGGCCAGTCAAAGACTACAGGTATTACAAAGGTAGTCTGTGGGCAGCATAGGCTTCATTTCTTTTTTAAGCACTGTGAAGTCAGTGCTGACTCAGGGCTTTTGTGGTAAGGTATGACTTGAAGTAGATTGCCAGGCTGTTTCTTCTGAGGCAATGGAGGGTATAGTGACTTGCCCAAGGTTGTCAGTAGGGATTGAACCCCAACCTCCTGGGTGTTAGGCTGTTGCACTAACCTCTAGGCTACTCCTCCACTCAGCCTGTATTTATAGCCTCTAATAATTTTGCACATTGTCAATAGGCAACTGAGACATCCACCTTGATTACTAAAAAGATAGAGATAAGTTGGAAGGGCATTCCAACTTGTAAACAGCTATGGAACACCCAAATCTGTCACTACCTTCTCAAAGTAACCACCAAAACCCACAAAAAGGAAATCATCCAAATAATGAATATCTTACCATAATCAGAAGCCCGCTCTACCACCCAATGAAGAAAATTAGAAAACATCCCAAAACAAGCACCTGCCACTGAACAGCCCATAGGCATTCACTTCTCAAAATGCAATCACAAATCAGATTTAAACCCAGCAACAAAATGGAATCTGATCATTACTGCAACAGTCTGAAAGATTGCATCAATATCCTGTCTAGTTAGGATGCTCACTGATGAAATAAAGGGTGAATTTTCAGTAGGTCACCAAATAATATATCCAAGTATGTTTCTGCTTCTCTAAGGAAAAATTAATGCTCAAAGAAAAAACACTTTTTGAGGAGCAATTTTCTAACAATTTCCATAGTTCCAAACAATGTGACTGCTTTTACACAGATTTCTGAAGAGGAACAATCCACGTTGTTCCTTTTTTACAATGAGCAAGTGCAGTGTATGCATACCATGATAATCTGCCAACTTTGTGCTCACTCTCTATAAAGCCGAAAAGTAAAGAGGCTAATATTGTGACGTGATGACTTTTCTGTAGGATGCCTGCCTTTTACTCCAAGGCCACGGGTTCAAGATTCACCTCTACGATCTTCAGTGGAGAGTAGGGAGGACAGAGGAGGAGGGAGGGGGCATTGAGATTGTGTGAGGCTGCTGAACTCTTCCAAAATCCTTCCAATGTTCTGGCTGCTTAACAGGCTCTTATCATGATAAGAGTGGAGAGCTGAACCAATTTTCCCTCCTCCTATGACTACCAACAAGTCCACAATCTAGTGGAGCCTCCCACATCATGCTCAAGTGAGAAAGTCACCCTCAGGGTGGTTTGTTCACAAGTGAAATCAATCTTTTTCTCTAAGTTGTTCAGGTTTTCTTCAGAGTGGAGAAAATCCATCCACAATCTGCTGGAGACAGAAGAATACTGAGTTGCCCTCTAGTGGCTCAGGCTGAGAAGAGCATGGGAGTGATGCCATTGAAACCTTAGCATTTCATTGGCTCTCTGTCTCCACCAACCTGCTGGTAGGGGAACACAATCCACTTGTCTGGCCTGGTCTAGCAGAATGATATGGAATATCAGATAAACTTCATTTTTCCTTTGTTGAATAATTTGTTTGTAAGTGTTTCTTTTTTTTCTACATGTGTGTAGTTCTGACCTTCAAACAAGTAAGTCGTATTTAACTTTTTTAAAGTAAAAGTTTTTTTCTTTTTGCTGTTTCAGAAACAGTTCTAACACTCCTTCAGGTAAAAACCTTCAAGGAAAAAAATATGACTACTGCACTAGTGTGTTGAAAAGTTTAGTCACTTTTGTGTGTCAGAGTCACTTATCCTAATAGTCTTCTTTCTTTCCGAATCTTGCTGCTTTCTTGGATGTTGAGCATTTTAGGATTTCCTCCTCTCCAGTGATCATTCACTTGCAGTCAGGATACCTACTATCTATCTCTTAAGAAATAAATAAAAGAGGTGGCCTCATTAACTATGTGTGCAGTTACCTAAGTAAAGTCTTCTCACCTTTTTATCTATTTTTTTTATTAACTAGTACTTGTGAAACTAGCTATCCCAAACAAACAAAAGGATAAGCAAGTTTCCATCCCAGAGGATTGGCTTCTTTGTTTTGTTTTTATTTCAGTGCCAGAGCTAATTGTAATAAGACTGCTAACCAGTTTGAAAGAACTGCACTGAGTTTAATCTAAAGAAATGACTGGTGGGTTCTCTTTTCTTTCCCTAAAACACAGTTACACATTCTCTCTCTCACACTCACTTTGTGGCACAAAAGATCTTTAAGACTGGAAGCCACAGTTTAGAATGCCTCCAACCTCACAACTGGTCAGGTTTTGTTTCAAAAGAAGTTAGTGAGCAGTGCCCCTTTTTGCTTTGGCACAATCTTTCCGTCTAACCTTCCTTTTAAGTTTCATTCTTATAGCTGTCTTCTGAACAGAGGCTCAAGGTTTTCTGACCACATGACAGATATACTTCAGCAAGCCAGCGTTTTAAATCAATCACACTGACAAACAGTTGCAGCTCATCTTACTTCAAATATTGTTTAAAATTCCTACAATAAGCTTCAGTACTTTCTCAAACTTTTCCAGTCATCAAGAAAATTTCTCAAACTCAGTTTAGCATCTTGCAATCCAATTCCAGCACCAATTTCACTCACACACTTCTCTGCTTTCAAAATATCAAACTTTTTTTTACTTTAGCTTAAAACAAACCCCAAAAAGATCTTCACAGAAACTCCTTCCGGCACTTTCTCCCCATTCAGAGTCTTCCTCCCAATTGCCAAACAGAACATTCTGGTGGCAAAGCAATAGTCTGCGTGAGCTCTCTTCCACACTTGAATATCAGCATGAGTTCTCCCTGGCATGTGCACAACCTAGCACACAGTACAGCTTGATTCTGATTCACTTGGTGCTCTGCTGCATATTCCATGTACTCACTCACACAGGCTTTGCCTGATATAGGTAAGAAATTTTTTTTTTCTTCCTCTTACGTATCATTGTGATTTACACATCCAGAGATAGCAGAATGCATACAATTACAGCAATGATACAACATTCATGTCTTTAGCACATGTGAAGGCACATTTTAGAAAGACCGTTTATGTGGTAGCAGCCGAGGTCCAAGTGAAAACATCTGCAGTCCTATGTCAGTTTTAGAAGAGAGAGGGAGGGCAGGTGTACGTGCAATGTAAAATTGACATATCTCCACCCCTCACTCTGGAAGTGTGTTTTATATCAAAGAAGGGAATGCATGGAATCATAGGCATCAGAATGGGAGGGGGAGGGGGAGGGCACAGGGGGCCTTGGTCCCACCAAAACTTCACTTCTGCGAATGAGCTTTCCCTATGTTGGCCCATGGGGACTTGATCTCCTGCAGGCAGAAGTAGGTGAAGGCCGGCGATCGCAGCTACATGGAATTTGGCTGGCCAAGGGGCAGAACTTGGTCCCCCCCCCCATAGAACACAGCCATCTATACGCAGCAATAGGAGCCATTTTAAAAAGATACACATGGAAATATCAATGTCGAAAGCCCAGAAACTTACACATGTGCCGGCATTTTACAACTGGTACGTGTAAATGTCAGCACCTGTTCATGTATCTTTGCCATTTGGAAATCTAGACAGGTAGTTGTCACTACAGAGGCCTCTATCTTTCCCTCATTGTGATTAAGGGAAGGAAGTAAACATTGGGGACGAAGGAGTGTATCCCCCTTAATCCCTCTGTAAAGGGAATGACAAAAGGAGCACATTTTTGTCCTGTTCATGTTGGGGAGCAGGTAGAAATCTGGACCTGGACTATTTTAGACTTACACTTACATTACCTACATGAAATTGGGGATACATGTGTAGATTTTGGTGCCACCCAGGCCACGCCCCTGATATTCCGCAACACCCCGCTCCGCCATGCAACATAGATATGATATGGACATCCATGAGTACAATGAACCCTTTTTATATGTGGACATGATTTGCATGTCTAAGTGGTCATATTTATATGTGTAAAGCATGAACATGGTTTCTAAAATAACTTCCGCAATGTATAGATGGTAAAACAACTGTGAGAGGAAACACTCAAGGAAAGGGAAGAGAATTGCACTACAATATTATCCTAGGACTACTAGAAATAGTGGAAGCACAACAGGGGAAAGAAAATCAGCTCAGATGGAGCAGTTATAAGTGTCACTTATCAGCTAGCTACGTTAGAGAATACTTGACAAAACAGCTCCATTTTAAGATCAGTCATGAATTTCTGAAAGGAGCTCTCCATGCATTCCAAAGTGCTGGCACTAGGGAGAAAAAGGGTGCACTTCTAGTGGATTCAAGCCTCTATTCAGAGGAGGGAGGGATCACTAAAAGACCCCTCTCATGGATATTTTTAAACCAAATAACCGCACTGGGAGCGAAGTATCACTAAAAGAATATTAATACACTCCCACAATCACAGGGAAGCTGTTTCACACACCAGCTCAAAGTGCCCCTGAGGAAGTCCGTATGGGTGAAACAAAGATCTTTGCTGGGCAGCAGAAGCTAGTTGGATTAGCCATCAGCAGTTCCTAAGCTAAGTACATTGGTGGGGACTTTGTGGGCGCGCTTATGAAAGTCTTTAATTGCTGTGCTCTGTTTTGTTTGCAGGAGTATGCCTTTGAGCTGGTTTGTGTAGCAGCTTCCATGTGCATTCCCCGGGTGATCACTACATTTGTTCTGGTTTTACCTCTTAAAGATTGTGGGTAAAGAGGGTACTAATAATTGTTGAATAGTGCATAGATAGAAATTGCATAGATAAAAATTGATTAAAGAAATACTGGAGATTGAAACAGTAATTTTTTTAAGTCTTTCATTTTAAATAAAATTTTGAATAAAAAAAGGGGGAGTTTTTTAAGTCTGTGATGTTCAGTGTTCTGTTTCCCCTATGACTGCGATTTGTCTCATAGAAGGATGTAATAATATCCTGAGGCTTTTTCTCCCTTGTTTGGTAAAATATTGAGATTTCCATGACTGGCTGAGCTTTCTTTCCTTTTAAGACTGGATCTATAGAGTGGGACCCTTTTTGAGCAATTTTAGTCCTGTTGAAGTATCAATGTTGAGTGTTTGAGATATTGGATGATTGTGGGAGTGTATTAATACTCTTTTTTTGTCATGTATATTTATTAGAGATATCTTGAAAATTTGGCACGTTTGTGGCCCTTGAGGTCTGGACTTGGACAAGCCTGATCTAAGCTGTACTTGTTAGTGCCCTTTGTCCCTCTGTTGGAGCACTGGGGTCATAAATGGATTGAGATTGAGAATCCCACTATCAGGAGGTAATTCTATAATGAGCCATGTACATTTGTGTGCCATCAACATGTGTATGTCACCTATTTTAAATGATTTATGGATGGGGATGGGCACTTATGCATGGCATGTAAGTGGTAGCTATTCTGTAAGTATGAGTGTTAGGGTGACGGCGCATAGTTTTAAAGTGGACGAGCACAGAGCCGGAGCACAAATTCCACATATTCAGTTAAAGAATACTAACATGAATTTCCTACAAATCTACACCAAGGGGTATGTTTACTAAATTGCGGTAACATTACATCCCGCGCGTAATATAACATTAACGATCATTAGGTAACAGTAACACGCGTTATGTAACGGTAACGCGCGGTACGTAACACTAACGCGCGTTAACATTACCTAACTATCGTTAATGTCCCCGGCCGCGGTAAACACCACAGAGGGTAGAGAGAGGGCGGAGAGAAGGGGTCAATGGGCGGGGAGTGGGTGGGGAGAGGATCCCTTCACACTAAACGCGCTGAACTGAAGGGCTGAATCCTACCGCGAATGAAAACTTGCCATTAGATGCACATTTGCAGGAGAGAGAAACCATTTCAGTGTCAGCAATGTACAGCATAGGCAGGGAGCCCAGGAAACGTGATAGTAGTGCTCCATTATCAGCAACAGCATAGTGCCCAAGTATGAAAGGTCACTATGGCAATGGTGCAAATGGGGCATAGGGGGCTGTAGGCGGTACATGTAGTGGGGAAGCTGGGGCACAGGGTGGACTAGGCGGGCACCTAGGTGGCACATAGGAACATTAAAACTGGAAGTGGGAAAGGCAGCATCTGACAAAGGCCGAACACAAGATACAAAAAAGTTGTCCACACTAACCAATAGTTGCCAGGGCAGAGACAGGATACCCCCGCATCCATCACACCACCATGTTGAAGGTACAGAATGTTGCTAGGCAGTGATGGGGGGTGGGGGTGGGGATGTCTATGTTGCCTTCCCACCCCAGATGCCGCACCATAGTCACCTGTCTACCTGAACAGTGGATGGCCTGGGACGGTGCACAACAAGCACAAACAGCATATGGTTATGTTAGCACAGCATGGGGGGGTCCATGCTGGAGGGGGCAGTGGACACCTCTCCCATGCTGTGCCCCACATAGCCACAGACAGGTGCGCCATACATGCAGCCACACAGACAAGGGGAGATGTGTGTCTGTGCGGGTGCATGTGTGCCCTACACCTGGCTGCGGCTGTGCGTGCCCAGGCATATGCCCAGCGGCAGCATGCCCGCATTCTGGGGCGGGTGCTGAAGACCATGGCCATGGTGGCTGACTGGCTGCGATGGCTGGATGACAGACGTGCAGCAGGCGCACCTGGCCAGCCACCCGGCAATGGGGGGCCCCAGGGGGTGTAAGTGTGGGCACCATGCATGTCACCCCTGCCAGCCCATGCCATCGGACCTCCACCACCACCGGGGCCTGGGGTGGTAGGGCCCATGCCCACACAGGGGCCCACAACTGCTTCCCCACCCCAAATAAATTTTGTACACATGTTTTACACACTCACAATGGTCAGCTGTCCCCTATTGCTAAATGTCAGTGGGGTGCGAATGACAGGTGTAAGCATCTACATTTGTGTCCATGTGCATGACAACGGTCCCATACATGGCACTGTACCCATGGCAAGGGCGGGGGATGGGCATGGGCAGTGCACGATGAAGCACCACAGACATACACCTTCACACACAGCACAAGGACGGCATGGAGCAGTAGTGGTGGGACGTGCAAGGGTACGGCCAGCAGTGGCAAGTGGTATGAAACAGGGTGGACAGTGCAATGCACGTGGACGTGGGGATGGCAGACACAGGGGCGAGCAGGGCAGTGGGCCGGGGGGGTCTCAGAGACCAGGTCCATGGACGCAGGTTGCTGAGGGGTGGGCAGCGGACAAGGGGCTCGGGGGGTGGGCCATGACCTGCACCAGTGTGGATGGTCAAGAGCATATGGATAGGGGTGGGGATGTACCTGGGCCCTGGAGTGGGGCATGTTACAGGGCCGATGTGTCCTGTGGATAACTATGGTGGATCCCAAGTGTACCCAGCAAACCTTTGGACCACTGCAGGCCCCATGGGATGGGGGTGATGTGGCCAGGCCGTGCAGCATGCGTCCGACTATGTACAGCAGTAGTGTCTATGCGTACCTGGGGATGGTCCCAGAAGGGGGGAGGGCACCTCCACAGCACACATTACACTGGAAAGGGCAGGATATGGGACACCAGCAGTGTGCTACCAGAGGTGGACGTGTGGACGGGACAGAAAGTGTGGATATGTCTACCGACGTAAAGATATGATGTCCAACCGATGAGATGTGGATGGCACTTCATGGAGGCATGTCCGGCGCCACCCCAGCATGCCCTGAGCAAGTACCAGTTGGGAAAGGTGGCGGGAGGGGGGAGAGGGACTGGGGGGGCTACAGACACTGGCTGGGCAGGGGGGCAGCAGGGGTGTTGGGGTCTGGCGGGTGGGTGGTGGTGGCATGGCTGCTGCTGCAACCCATGGCAATCCCAGCTAGGGGGGGACACAGGCTGGCAGAGGTGGTGGCATGGGGTCGGTCCCCAAGGTGGCCACGGGTAGCTCAGGGTGTACATGGGGCTCACACAATACACACAGGACATGTGACCTCAGGCAGTGCCGCATGTGCAGCTATTTATTTCCTCCATGCCTGGCCACACCTTGAGTGGCCACTCCCACCCTGTGGTGCCTTTGCCACAGCTCTGGTGCTGCTGCTGCTACTGGTGGCGGGCCTTGTTCCATGGGGGTCCCCTGGCCAGCTGCCAAAAGCTCAGCGCTGGCAGCTATAGCCCGCGCTGTTGTGGCCAGGCCCCGCATCTCCACAAAGATCCCATCCACTGCGTGGCGCATGCGGCATGCCTCATGCCACTACTGCTGCTGCTCCCGCAGGACTGCACACAGTACATGCTGTATGCCTGTGGGGGAGACAAGTTGTGTGCCTTCAGACATGGTTACACCTGCCACCTGTACACAGGCAACATCATATGAACACGGTAGGACACTCACCCTCTGAATCGCCATGTGCCACCTCGGAGTGTGCCCGTATCTCCCATATCACCTCCACAAGGGCAGAGCGCGTGTCCTATGTGGTGAAATGTGGAGCAGCAGGCTCTGCCCACCCGGTGGCTGTAGCGGCAGGTGGCACACTGTCTTCAGCTGGCCCCTGGCTTAGCCTGTCATCACCCTCCAGAAGTGGTGCTGGACCCATCACCTCCGTGTGTGCCGCAGTTCTATCTCCAGGCAGCCCTGCCTCTGACCCAGCATTATCAAGGGGCCACAGCCCAGGGTCTGTGTGCTCCACCCCCTCCTCCGCCTCCTCAATGGCATGTATGTCACCTGTGGGGGAACAGGTTACATAGCTCAGTTGGGGCATGGCTGCCTGCCTGCCCCTTTCACACCCTGTATTTATAGGCTGTGTAGGATGCAGGGCACCCTGGTCAGTGTGCAGGTACCCAGGCTGTGTATGTGTGGCTATGGAGATCATCTGTACAGGGATGTGTGTGGTACCGTCCCATGTCCGTGTCCCAGGTGCCTGTGGTGGGCCACCAATGACTGCATGTGCATGTGACTTGGGGCACCCCACATGGCCAGGCATAACTGTTGGGGTGGGGCTGGGGTGCTGTGCCGATGCAGGCAGGGACAGGTGTGCCCTGTGATGGCGGGGATATGTGTGCATGGTTGCAAGGGCCAGAGTGGGGTGGGCATGTGGTGGTGCGAACTGCGGCAGGCTGTGGGTGGCTGCGCATAGCATGCGCATGTATGGGTGTGAGCCACACGGGTCTGTGTTGGGGCCCCTACACCCCGCACTGGCACCGCCCCTTGTATAGTGGTGCCTCCTGTGTCTTGCGTCTGATGCTGACAAGGCCACCCCCCCAAACACATAGCCACCCACCCCGTGCCACCCTACTGCAACCTGTGTCCCTGCACCCAGCACCTATGGTGGACACAGGTGCAGAGCGCCTCTGGCTCCCCCGCGGAGCGACCCGTGTGGCCTTGCTGTCCTCGCCTTCCATGCACTGTGTTCCTACAACACCCATCCACTGCACTGTGCTGATCCCCACTCAACGTCGCCACATCTACCTCCATTCTGGCCCCTGCACCTACAGCTGCACCTGTGCCGCCCCACTCACTGCCCCTGTCGGTGCCCTCCCCTCGATCTATGGCTGCCATGACCTGCTTCTGCGGCTATGACCCCTCTCTGCCTGCCACCCCAACCCCCCTGAACCCTCTCTCATCAGTGACTGTCGCCCCAGGCACCTGCCCCCCATGGACCGCTGTTGCTCCCTGGGGGGGTATCAGCATGCAATGTGCCTGATGCGCTTCCATAGACCCTACCCGCCCCACCCTACCTGCCTTGTATTGTATAACTGTAATTTATATTGTTGATCAAACTGTAATTTATCTGGTTGCTCAAACTGGGTGATCAAACTGTAATTTATCTGGTTAATCAAATGTATAATTGTAATTCATGTGTGTGTGGTGCACCCCTCCCTCAAATCAAACTGTATTCTTAAATTGTTATGTACATACTCCCTTGTTTTCTCCACCATTGGATCGCTGCTGATCGCTGGAAGCGGCGGCATACAAATGTATACCAAATAAATAAATAAAAATAAATGACCCACGCGCTTTCCAGGGGCATGTGTTGTGCACGCCCTGCCCCCCTGCCCCATTCCCCAGACATGATCCCCCATCTCTGCTGGCCATGCCCAGCATGAGCTGGCAGACACCTGCTGGCCACCTGATTCCACCCTATGTCTTGGGGTCCCTGCACTCATCCACATGCCTCGTTCCTCTGGACAGGTTGATGGTGATGGTGTCGGTCCCAGCACCCCCACCCTCCCCACATGCCAGACCGACCCCCCTTCCAACTCTGTACCGGCACCTCCACCATTGGCTGGTCCATCCAATGTTGGCCCCCTCTGCTCACCCCCTGTTGGCAGGCGACTGCGGGGTACATCCTTGTGTCCGTGTTCTCGGTTGGGTGTATGGCTCTGCACTGTCCTCAGTGGCCCCACACCCTATGCCATGCTACCTCTGTGTGTGTACCTGTCGCTGCACCCCCACTGCTATGCCATCCCTAGAGGGTGGGACCCCATGGCTCTGTTTGTGGCCTGCTCGTCTCGCCCTGTTTGCATGGTCCCCTGGTGCACTATGCAAGCCCATGTGTGCAGTGGCGGTCTGTGTACCTCGTATGTCTATACTTGGCACAGGGCAATGCATGACAGGTGGCAGCATGCTATCCACACCCCTTTCAGCAGTTACAAGGGCTGCCAGCCCATGGATAGGTGTGTGGGGTCCCCGGACCTGGCCGTGTGCCATTGCAGGGCCCTGTTGGGATTGGGAGGTGCCCAGGGATGGCAATGCATGTTGGCTGGTGCTGTGTCAGGGCAACAGGTTGTGGTGCTGGGGACATGGGGGGCCTGTGGGATGGTGGCGCCATTGGGCCAGGGCTCAGGTTTCTGTATGTGTGGGGTCTGCGGGAGGCGGCCAATGCTGTGGTCCAGGGGCAGTGTGGGGATGGTGCAGCAGGTGTGGGTTACGCCATATGTTGCATGGGACTGGCTGGGGTCATGCGTCTCAGTGGGACCACTGGAATGGCCCCCCCGCCTCCCTGCATCTGTCCCTGCACTCGCATTTTATGGTCTGTCACTGGTACATCTCTGTCCATCTTACCTGCATGTGGATGTTCTGTATCCAGCGCAGGGGGCAGGCCATGTAATACATGGGCCCGAGTTGGACTGCCAGGTGCTGTTCCAAGCTGGTCAGGGTGGCCCCCTGCGCTGGACCCCCACTAGTGCCCTGTGCATTGTGCCTCTCCCACGAGAGTTGGGCACGGATGTTTCGCTTAATGTCACAGTAGCACTTGTGGAGGCTCTCTATGTCACGATGTGGGCCCCCTGCTGCCGCCACCTCTGCCTGTACCTCTGCCCATGCCCTTGTGTGTGTGGCAATGGTGGTGGTAGAGCTCATCCTTCCGAAGAGCACCTAGAACCTCTCCAGGATGCTGGCCAGGAGGAGGTCATTCTCCTCCTGGTTGAAGCGGACCACCCTTCTCCTGGCTTCCTCGGCTACAGGCGTCCTGCTGTGCTTCTGCCCTTGAGCACCTCCAGGCTGTTACGGGGGGTGGTGTATGGCCCCGGACAGGCCTGTCTGCTCACTCACTGGGTCTGTGGTGGTGTTGGCCACTGGTGGCTGCTGGCTGCAGTCCCCTCCCTTCCTCATGGTGTCCCTCATCCTCCATGCTGTGGTATTTACTATGTATCATAGCCTTTGCTGTTCTGGGCATCCTGTGCCCAGTTATGTACCTTGGGCATGTTCCTACGCGCATTCCGTATGGGCATTACGTGCATGCGCAGTAGCGCACGTTACCTTTGCGCATGCCCATACGAGCACCGCTTATTTCCCACGTGCACGTACGCACATTATGTCTGACATATCCTAATGTGTTGTATGTGCGTAAGGTGCGCTACGCCCCCCCATCCTCAGATCTATCCTCGTCATTGCTATTGGTGTGCACTGCTCCATACATGGCCTGTTTATCCTCAGGCGTGGTTTATGGTGCATGCACACACACTCTGCTAATAATAATTCCTTTTGGTGCTATGGCATGTTCAGACGCACGTAGGTGGGTCATGCGACGTGTCCACACACTCTACTCTGCATCATACCTACGTGTGTGCACCAGGCTTCCACACGTTGGAACGCGCCTTGTGTTCTGCTCTCACCTACGTGTCTGGGTGGGGCACGTAATGCAGAACGCCATACGTTTGTGCCCTACTGTGGCATGGGGACATGCCACGTGCTCCTCCTACCCACATTCAGCTTGCCCAATCATGGAACATGAATTTCTTGGGAACGGGTGTTGCTGTGCGCGCTACGGCGTTATGCTTCCATACGTGCAGGGCGTTGTCTCATGCTGTTGATGGTGAACATCCCAGCATCACCAGGTGTGTCAGGTTTGCTCTGATTATTTGCCGCACCCCACACCCTATTTAACATCTACCTGTGTTCCATCCCATGTCTATCATGGCTCACATCATGAATGCAGGTTGTGCGGTGGTGGTGCTGGTGGAGCTGGCGGAGCTGCGGTTGCCTGAAGGGGGAGATGGTGTCACTGGGGCTGTGGCACAGGGCATGGGTGCAGTCCTGCAGCAACTCAGACCTGCAACTGTGGAGGCTCCACAGGCAGAGGTGATACCAGCATGGTGCCATAGGTGTGCTGAGGCGCGGCTCCACCTGTCACACCTCTACAGGCCCAGGCCCATGCTCCAGGACATACATGAGGACCAGGTCATCTCCCTCTACCATCTGGACACAGGGGCTATTAGGGAGGTCTATGAGGATCTACGACCTGACCTCGAGCCCTGCACTGCCCGGTCACATGCCATACCGGGGATGGCCAAGCTCCTGGCTGCCCTACATTTCTTTGCCTCTGGCTGTTTCCAATCCTCAGTAGCCACAGTGGGTGGGATGAGCGGGCCAACATTCTCGCGCTGTCTCCACCAGGTACTGCGAGCCATGGTCAGCTGGGTTGGGAATTACATTGCGATTCCTAACAGTAGGCAACATTGGGGGGCCCTGGGCCAGGCATTCCAGTGGGTTGCAGGGATACCACATGTGATGGAAGGACAGACTAGATAGGCCATGTGGTCTTTTATGTTTCTATTGATTGCACATATGTTGCCCTGGTCCCGCCATGTGACAGGGAGGTTGTGTTCCGCAACCGCAAACACTTCCATTCCCTGAATGTGCAGGTTGTTTGTGATGCAAATATGCGTATTCTGAATGTGGTTCCACGGTTCCCAGGGTCAGCCCATGACTCCTATATCCTGCAGCACTCGGCACTGTTTGGCCAATTTGAGGCTGGACAATATGGGGACTGTGTCCTGCTGGGTGGGTATTTACCATATCTCACATGCGCGTACAATGTATGAAATCTGGGGTCCCATTGTCACCTGCGTCCTCTGCATGCCTTTTCTTGCATTGTGGTTGTGGGGCGCTGCCTTGTATAGGGCTTTGTACAATGTCACACCCTGTCACCAGGGACATGGTCATGCACCTCTGTGTGCTGCTAGACGTCTCTAGGTATATCATATGTGTCTCATTGCTCATCTGGGTGTCTCAGCACACATGCGGTTGAGACTGGTATCTGCTACTGCTGTTCGGTTGCACAGGTCTTATGTACAGGGACACTCTGAGCATATATGCTGTGTCCCTTCTATGGCTGGGTGTGACACCTCTTGTTTGACCATGGCTCCCGCACATGGCCTCAGACATACCGCACACGCAGATGTACATGTATATGCCTTTGTGGTGTGTCCCTCGGGGACCCCATATCCAACGTGTGTGTGTGTGCTGTCCATGTGGGGGGGGGGGGGTAGTTATGTGCACAGAACCATCCTCATGCTGTACAGGGTGTATGGGGCCTTTTCTCTATTGACCATGTGTGCGACATGTGGGTGGAGCTGTGGTCGCACTTGACTTCACACATGTATGCTGTATGTCTGCCCACGTTATCTCGTCTCTACTGCCATTCCAACCTGGCCCCTCAGGTATGTGTCCCTGTGACATCTGCTGTGTGTGCACTGTATCATGGGTGTCACATGGTTGCACACATGCGCATCTCTGACACTTCCAGTATGCTTTGCCACTGTCGGCCAGATGCCTTCACACCTGCCACTGCTGCCGTTTTGGCACTGGTTTTTGGCCATCTGTTTGACCTGTGCTCTCTCTGGGTGTTGCGTTTATCACAGTAGACACACATCACCTTTGCATTGTTGTGGAACATTGAGACGTCACTTCTGACTTTGCAGGGCCATGTAATCTGGGATGGTCATAGTCAGACTTGTGAGGTCACAGGTGGCACTTGCACTGTGGACACTTGTCCATACATCTACAGATGGAACTCACATGCGCGCTCTATGTTCTACATCCATATGACATTGTGTAGCTGTGTGTGACCAATGTGTGGGGCTCGCATCGCAGGCATTGCACCAGTATTTGGCTACAGAGGTACATGCATGCATGCATGCATCATGACACGCTATCCTCCTCCAGAACACTGTGATGCATGCCACCATCTCTGATTGCTGTTTGACCATCGCAGGGGGTGTTACAGTGGATATGGGGCAGCACTCTGTGGTGTTTAAATGTACACGGTGCATGTGCATGTGCCGGACTCATCTCTTACACTGGTGCATGTGCCGGGGTGGGATTTGTGTGGGTACGTGCATCGTTGTGGACGTCTCTTTGTAGCTCTACATACATGTTATTGTGGGTGTTTACTGGACAGATGTGGCAATGTACATTGATTTGCTGGCTTATCTTTGCATGTGTGCCCAGTCCTCTCTCTGACATGACATTGCTCCACTCACATTGCGCCAGTACCTTTGCACTGTGGCGGCGGGTGTGTCCATTTCCAGGCTTCATTTGTGCAGTCCCTGTACATTGCCATATTATGACTGTTCCTGTTTCCACAGCACCCATTGCGGTGTAACTTCCACATAGTGCTACCTCTTTATGCTAGTGGGATCTCATCTTATTTGCTTTTTGCCAACATGTGACTCTTGTCCTGATACTGTGTCCTCATGTTGCATTGTGACACTGTTTTTGATGCCATGTATGCATTAAAGGTGTTTATTTATAGGACTACCTGATGTCCGGCCTTTTTCAGCACACCCCATGCTGTTCTAGGGACATAGAAGGAGCAAAAAAAGAAGCGGCAGATACACACCCAATAAACTTAAAAACTTTATTAAACCAAAAGGGGTGGCCAAAACCCAACACAGGCCGTGTTTCGTAATTACTTCATCAGGGGCTATCCAGGCACACTAAAAAACAAATATATAAATTAATAAAATCAAACTAAAAAACAATAGACATATGAAAATAATGGGTTTGGAGAATTAAAAATGAAAATACTAATGAAGATAAAATTATAAACATTAATATATAATAAAAGCATAAAGGCCAAAATGGACCATATCAATGAACAGATATCTTAAGAACCTTAATAAAAATCATAAAAACCATATATAATCTAGATATATCTAACGTATTTGATTAACCAACCGCTCCATAAATAAAATAACACAGAAAATTCATTTATATACACATATATAATTAAATATGAAAATATGTATAATATAAATAAATAAATAATTAAAAATATGAACACTAATTGGAATACAAAAAATAATAAAATAACTAAAACATTTATAAGTATAAAATACATTATACAAAATTACACAAAAAATATAAAACACAACTATAATCCATTGCGAAACAAGAAGGGATGAGGAGACTGAAAGAGTAGGACCCATCTAAAACTAAGGGGTCTGTTTACTAAACGGCGCACATGTACGGGGCGCACATGAGCGCTCTAAAAGATGTATTTAAGTGCTCTTAAGCGCCCCGTACGAGTGCGCGGCACATTAACGGGTCCCGCAAGCGTGCGCCGACAACGCGCACATTTGCGGGGCGGTAATGTGCGAAAGAGGCGTGCCAAGGCGAAATGAGGGCGGAGGAAGGCCCCCTAGGGGCGGAGAGACGGGGTCAGTGGGCGGAATGTGGGAGGGGAGAGACTCGCCGCACAGGAGCGTGCCCGAATCTGCAAAGAAATTTACCGCCAGTGAAACACTCGCGTTAGAGGTGCTGTGCAGGGAAAGAAACCGTTTCCGTCAGCAATGTGCAGCACAATAGTGGAAGCCCAAAAACCGTGAGCAGTGTGATCTATGTGCACAGATCAAACGCCGTAATGTCACAGGGCACTAACCACACGGGCGCCGCGCACCTTAGCGCATCTGTCAATCACAGCTTCTGTTCTTCACGACGGAACGCCCACTCCTTATACGGCACCCGCTCGGTACCGCGGACCGCACAACACCGGCCTTTAGTAAACAGACCCCTAATTGTGTAAATACTAATAAAATCACATACTATAAAGATGGATATTACCTGTGGGTGTGAAGTACAAGGACTTCACCAGGTTCGATAGAAAAACTGGCAGATACTAATATCAGAATAGCTTCTAGAAAAAATAAAAATAGTAGTAATAAACCCATGACCCATACGCCATATTAAAGAATGGAAGTTATGTTAGTTATTCAAAACAATATTTTACAATAAAAAAAAGGTGATAACGGATAAAATTATAAGTGTGTTTACATTATTCATAAATTATCAAAAAACCATGGCTGTTGCCCCCATTGACATATAAATTGTGTATCTTTATTTTAAAATCTAAACATGCTGTCCCTCTTTAAAATTCATAATCATAAATATAACCAGTACTAAACCCGTACTCTAATTGAGTAAATAAAATCATCTTTGTGAAGGGCTCACAAAGATGATTTTATTTACTCAATTAGAGTACGGGACAGCACGTTTAGATTTTAAAATAAAGATACACAACTTATATGTCAATGGGGGCAACAGCCATGGTTTTTTGATAATTTATGAATAATGTAAACACACTTATAATTTCAGTCTCCTCATCCCTTCTTGTTTCGCAATGGATTATAGTTGTGTTTTATATTTTTTGTGTAATTTTGTATAATGTATTTTATACTTATAAATGTTTTAGTTATTTTATTATTTTTTGTATTCCAATTAGTGTTCATATTTTTAATTATTTATTTATTTATATTATACATATTTTCATATTTAATTATATATGTGTATATAAATGAATTTTCTGTGTTATTTTATTTATGGAGCGGTTGGTTAATCAAATACGTTAGATATATCTAGATTATATATGGTTTTTATGATTTTTATTAAGGTTCTTAAGATATCTGTTCATTGATATGGTCCATTTTGGCCTTTATTCTTTTATTATATATTAATGTTTATAATTTTATCTTCATTAGTATTTTCATTTTTAATTCTCCAAACCCATTATTTTCATATGTCTATTGTTTTTTAGTTTGATTTTATTAATTTATATATTTGTTTTTTAGTGTGCCTGGATAGCCCCTGATGAAGTAATTACGAAACACGGCCTGTGTTGGGTTTTGGCCACCCCTTTTGGTTTAATAAAGTTTTTAAGTTTATTGGGTGTGTATCTGCCGCTTCTTTTTTTGCTCCTGCTCGGTTGAGTGGCTAGTGCTGTTTTTTTTGTTTTTGTTTTTTTTGTGGACCCCGTTCTAGGGACATATACACTGCTGTATGACCCACTGATAGACACACATCAGGTCTACACATCTGAGGGGTGGTGCTGGGCCATTGGGACATGATATCATTGGCATGTTTGTGCATATGCCTGTGCACTGCATATGCACTTCACTGTGTGGCAGCATCACATTGCATCTCTGTATCTTCCCTTCAGACCTTCTTGCCTTGTGTGTGTGTTGTCAGCCTGGTGTGCCTGCCTGATATATAGCACCTGTCAGTTGTGTGTTCTGGTGCTGTGGCCATGATGGTGCAGACATGTACTTCTACCACTACTGAGCATTTGTATAGTGCTACATGGTGAATGCGACGTAGTGCCGACAGGTGGGAGACATGTTCTGCACATCAGTGATTACTATCTAGTCAGCACGGACACAGATGGGGTGGGAGGGATACCACTGGGGACAGTGGGGGGGGGTGTGAGGGGGATCATGCTTCTATGGCTGCAGCGAGGATGTGTGGTTTCATCCTGGATCTGTGGGGGTTTGGAGATGGTGCCTGCTGTATGGACAGTGGAGGTTTGCTCACAGCGTATGTGGCATCACAGAGAAAGGGGCGGAGTGCGGGGTTGCCAGTGGGGGTGTACTGCACAGGTGGTAGGTGTCTGCTTGGGGCCAATGTTTTCAGGGGTGTTTGTACGGGGAGATGGGAGACGAGGCGTGGTGGGTAGCCACAGAGTCTCTGCATCTTGAGCTCAGAAGGGGAGGTATGCCATGGGTATAGTAGAGGTTAAGGGGCTTTGACGTGACCAGACAAGGGGGGTGGTGTGGCCATGACTGGCCTGGCACACGGTTGGATGCACAGCAATTTATTGCACAGAGGGACGGGGAATGAGGTGTGTCCAGGTGAGACCTGCAGGGGGCAGACTACTGAGGTACTGATGGGATGTGATTGGATAGTGCATGGGCATATTGGTGGTGTGTTCAGGGTGGATGGGGTGGGTATCACTGCTGTTGTGGAGGAAGGGAGGCAGGTGTTAGCTATCAGATGGCTGTGTGTCGTGGATGGGGGTGAAGGGTCAGGGATGGGCCCAGATTGCGGCCTGGGGACACTGGGGGAGGTACAGAGTTATCCACAGACAACGACAACAAGGGGGGGGCAGGGAGGTGTTACGATGATGGATGGGAGGTACAGTCATCGCCATGTTCACTTTCAGGCCATGGTGAGACATCCAGGCAGCGATGTCATCACGACAGGCATGGATCAGGGTTTGGTTCAGGTGTGCATAGGTGGCTTGGTGAGCCATCAGTATCTAGCTGGTACAGCCAGCCATTGGTGCTGATGGGCACACCAGGGGACTGTGTATGGAGGGGGTAGGGGGTATCCACACCATATACTTGGGGTATACCATCCGGGTGTGGGGTTGTAGGGGAGGTGGTTGGTGTACAGGTATTGTTACTGTGTACCACGTTTGGGTATAGTTGCATCACAAAGTTTAATCTCACTACTTTGAATACTACCACACCTACTGCACCTGCACAGTGGGGGCCAAGGCCTGTTGGTTAGGACACGGTACCTCAGACCAGAGGGCCGTGGGTTCACATCCCACCTGGGGGCAGCAACATTGGGACTGGGGTTTCTTGTCTTATTGCCATTCCTTGTGGCCTTGGGCACGCCACGTGGCCCTCCATTGGCCACTGCTTCATTTGATGGGTAAGGCAGGATAGACAACTGGTTACTTACAGAGATAACTCAGTACTTATGTCTGTTACTGCCCCTTGTACACAGCACTGCACAGACATGTCGAACAGACACCCTACTCACCACAGCTTATATTATAGTTATGATAAGTGAGAGAATGTGGGAGCTGGGACAGGGAAGGCAACGGTGGAGGGGGATCAGGGTAGTTAGAGTCCAGAGGCAGCAGCAGGTAGGTGAGCTCTCAGCATGGATTGGATGTGTGTTTGCAAGGGTGCCTGGCACACAGACCCCGTGAGTTTATTCCAAGCATACGGTGCATCAGGGTGAGGGAGGCGATGTCTGCTGTGATCCAGTGTGTGCCTTTTGTGGTAACTTGTTTGCATTGTGCTTGTGGGGGCTCTTTGGAATAGTGGTCACAGACATCCATTGGCAGTCCGTAGGTTGCCAATTTGATTCTCACATGTTCTTTTCCTTTTCCTTTCCTGTGTTCTGCTAACCTGCCCATGCGATGGCTGCAACCTCATCACCTCTCCACACACCCTTCCATCTCTGCACTGTGCGCCACAGTTTGCCCTCTCTGCAGCCTATCTGTCGCATATTGTGTGTTACATATGGCTATATCTTTGTAGTGTCCATATGACCAGTCAGCTTGGTGGATTGGTACTGTTGTTGTTGGCTGGTCTATGCCACATAACTGTGCAGGTTGGATTCTCACATGCTCCTTTTTCATTCTGTTGCCCTGGTCCACGGGCCGTCCACTTAGCTGTCCCTTCAGCCGGCCCCTGACACCCTTTGTGTATCGCTCCCATGCTCTTTTGCATGCTGTTTACCATGCATTACATCTCATGATGTGTGTGCATGTGTTTCTATGTGGCTCCCGTCCCACTTACAGACTGTGATATGAGCTGTGAACGCCTGTTGTGCATGTGCGTTGCATCATGGTGACTGTTTGGGTTGGTCTCTCCTGGCACACAGCAGGCGTTTTGTGTGGTGCCCTGCAGTGTTCTTGTATGCAGCAATTGCTGTGGAACTCACAGTGGCGGTGTGGCCTGTTGGTTTGTGCAGTGCTTTTCAGCCTAGTGGTCATGGGTTCACTCCCTCATTGTTCTCCTTCTTTTATGCCTTTCCTACACCGGTACCTGTCATTCCTGTAACAGTCATATCTCTGCTGATCTGTGCTGCCCCAGCACATATTTCCCTCATCACAGTTGCCAACCATTCTTCTGTCCGTCGGTCTGCGTCTGTTAGCTGTGTGGCACCCGGCGTTCATATGCAGGCTGCTACCCCATGTCCTGCTTTTCAGGTGCCTTAAACTACGGTGCCTTATGGGGCACCTTGCTGGCACCTTATACGGGGCCTTCAGGGGTGGCTGCATGGCGCCTTAGGTTGGGCACCTTGTAAGGCGTATGACAATGTGCCTTGTGCTGTGCCCTATATGTCACCTTGCGACGTGTGTTATCTGATGGCGCATTGTTACATGCGTTACCTGGCACTGCTTGTCGTACGATGCACCGCCCACACCTTTATATGGGCATCTGTACCTTTACCGCGGAACCTAACGTGAATGACATTACCGCAGTTTAGTAAACATACCCCCAAGTGTTGGGTTGGTATACGTGGCTATGTAGGCACATATCTCACCACGTATGCCCCAATTCTATAAAGTAGAGTACGCTTGTACTTTATAGAATAGGTGCCCAATATGCACATGACAACATGCATTGAATTAAGCAGCCCTTATAGAATTACCCTCCATAAGTGCAAAATTGCCCCATTGATGTTAATGGATTTGAATGTTGAGAATTAACAGAATAATTTGGAATCTGAAAACAAATTGGTCAATAAATTGAATATGAAATGAACTGCAGATATTTTCCATATACATCCCTATCAACAGGACTGGTGCTAGGGTTTCTGACGCCCCCCTCCTTCCTGCAACCTCCAGATCAGCACCGCCCTCTTTCATTATTATTAATGCAGGCTACACCCCAACCCTCTCCATAAGGAGCTTACCCAAAAAAAGCAGCACTGCAAATACTGCAGCGGGCCCTGGAACAACCAAACATCTATTTGAAAAGCTGAACAATTCTGATTACCACAATACAGATCCCTATGTACAAACTCCATGTTAACAGAACACCTGGCCTTCATCACACACTCAGAACACAGACCCTCACCAGGCACAGAATAAATGACCACAACCTAAAAATAAAAATATTTAGATAAAAATTAAACTGCAACTCCAAGAAGCCAGATTCTGCATACAACGCAACACCAGAGAAGTAGAAAGAGATGCATTTCCCTGTACTGTATAGAATATAAAGATTGAAAATAAAATAATTTTTTCTACCTTTGTTGTCTGACAGTTGTATTCTCTGATCATGCTGGTCCTGATCTGAGGTTTCTGTTTTCCTGTGTCTTCTCTTAGCTCTCTTTCTATGGTCTCTAATCCATCTGCCATTTCTTGTCTCCTCTTTTGTTTTCTTTGCTTCATTCCATCTTGGATATTGATCTTTTCCCTTCATCTTTCTTCCATTTATTGTTCTCTCTTTTAAAGCCAGATGTGGTGCGGGGCATCCAGGACATGTCATTCTCTTGATCTCTTCACACGAACACTATAGTCCAGGCTCTGAATCCAGTCCTGGTTTTTCAAGAAACACAATGAGCAGCTCTCCTAATTCAAGAGCAGTCCTGTCGTGGGGAACCTCCCATTAGGGCTAGCCCTAAAAACACTGTGCTTACTTCAGCAACATTACTGAGCATGGCCTTCCCTTCTCAAAGCACAAAACATCAATAGTTCTCAAAAACAAAAGCAAGCCATCATAGGTAGTCCCAGCAAACAAAAGGTAACATCATCTTCATTTCTCTCACCCACAAGTGCACAGGTGGGAAACATGGGGCTCTCTTCCCTCCATAAACAAACTGGCATTACCACACTGTCTTTCTTAGTGCAATAGTGGTGTTGCTGACAACCATGGCTTTGGTAGCTGTGCAGCAGCCCTTCCCCCTCCCTTCAGGTTCTATGTAAGTCTGCTGAACCTGCCCTAGGGCTAAATCAAACCCAGTCTAAGACGTGGACAGCAGTAGAAGGACGTACTTTAGTAGTCTAAAAAGCCTATGGCCCGACACAGGCTGTGTTTCATTGCCTTCTTCAGGGGCAGGCTACATGAATCATAAAAACAATAGTAAATAAAAACATATACAATAACCATTGATCGCAAAATGAGACCTTAAAGAATAAATGTGAATTAAAACTCCATAAATAATCACTTAATACAACCATAAATAATAAAAACAAAAGATCAGCACAGCTAACAGACATGGTTCAACTTAAAATGGTCCATCATAAAAATATAACCCAACCATCTATAAGATAAACCATTATAAACCTTGACATATATATAAAAAGCATCATTTAAAAATTATATATATACATAACATTTAAAAAGATAGTAATAAACAATATCTTTTTAAATGTTATGTATATATATAATTTTTAAATGATGCTTTTTATCTATATGTCAAGGTTTATAATGGTTTATCTTATAGATGGTTGGGTTATATTTTTATGATGGACCATTTTAAGTTGAACCATGTCTTAGCTGTGCTGATCTTTTGTTTTATTATTTATGGTTGTATTAAGTAATTATTTATGGAGTTTTAATTCACATTTATTCTTTAATTTATTTATTTATTTATTTATTTATTTAACAGGTTTTCTATACCGCCTTTTCCTTAAATCAAAGCGGTTACCAGACACAAGAAGGGAGAACAGAGACAGGGGGGCATACACTGACTAAACTAAAGAGTGAAGGTAAAATTGGGATACGCAACATCAAGGAACCGTTACAGTAAAACAAGTTACATGCAGGCTATAATAATAGAGACTGTTAGATGTCTGTGCCATAGTACTCAGTGAAGAGTACAAATTTCAGTTGTTTTCTGAACTCCTTTAAATCATCCATGGATCGCACATCGGGAGGGAGAGAGTTCCATTTTGCGATCAATGGTTATTGTATATGTTTTTATTTACTATTGTTTTTATGATTCATGTAGCCTGCCCCTGAAGAAGGCAACGAAACACGGCCTGTGTCGGGCCATAGGCTTTTTAGACTACTAAAGTACGTCCTTCTACTGCTGTCCACGTCTTAGACTGGGTTTGTAAGTAAGCACGTGGACTCGTGCTACTTTGTTGGTACCTAGGGCTAAATCATTCACAGCTTCAAGCACAGTGCCTCCATGGGTTCAAGGGAAGTGTCCTCTTCATATTCCTGTGCTTCCATGGGTTCCCCTTGGTCTGTTCCTCTGCTCCAGAAGCACAGGAACCTTTATTCACATATACACTGGCCACAACCTAAGGCCTTGGTTGCTTGCCTCCTTGCTTAACAGGGCTTCCCCCTCTAAACCTAGCTTTGCTTGGCTCTTCTTCACTGGTTGCTTATACGCCACCTGTGTATTCTCTTAATTAGATCACCTGATCTTTTCTGTGGTGGGCCTTCTTATCCTAAGGGATTCTGGGACTTGTAGTATGACTGACTCTGCCACACTTTGTCCACTACTCTTTCTTACTATCCAGTCCTCAATCCCCCTCTTTTTTACTCCATCTACCTACCACTTTTCACCCTCACCCCAGTCCTCCCATTCCCCACCTCTTTTTTCCTGGTCCATTATTCACCATTCTCAGACGTGCTCTCTCCTCTCTGCCCCCATCCAGCATATCCCATCTCTCTTTTTCTCCCTCTCTTTGTCCTCCCCACTTGGAAAAAATATCATCCCTGGCATCTTTCTTTTTCCGAGTCAGCAGCAAAAAGATCTTATAGCACCATCCCCAACTTTATCTTTATTTCTTTGAGTCAGCACGTGGCAGCCAGTGCTGCCTGTAGCATTCATTTCAGGTGAATGTCTCCACGCACTGGAAGTGAATGTTACTGGCAGCACTGGATGACGTTGCTGACTTAGAGAAAGAAAGATGAAGCTGGGAAAGGTGCTGCATGATGCTGGAGCTGCAGGCACAATGAGTTGTGCCAGCTCCTGGACCCATCACCTGAGTCCCCATTTACTCCCCCCATAACCAGCCTATCTTAGATTCTGTCTTCTTCTTTCCTCCCATCCAATTTTAAAGTCTCTACCTAAGTCCCAGTCCTTGCTCTCCCCCATCTCCCTTTCTTCAGTACCACCTCCAAGATAGGAAGAGCCCCTCTTTAACCTCCAGGAACTCAGTGGCGACAGTATCTGCGTCTTCTCACAGCCCCAGGAGTAAAGAAAAATGCCGCTGTTTATTCCCACGGCTGTGCAGAGGTGAACCGGGGCACCAGGCTTCGGGATTCACCAATTCCTTCTGAAGCTGGTCAGGCACACTTGGGACCCCTCGTGCCCGCACATGTTTAGGACTGGCCTTGCTTGAGGGGTGAGGGTGTCTAGCAATGGAACCCCCCTGCCACGCTTACCCTGCTTACTGGGTAATGCCGGCTCTGTCTATCAATTACATTTCCCTCTTTTGAAAAAAAAATCAACAAATAAAAGCCTTTTGTGTCATCAAGTCAATGCTGACTCCTGGCAACCGAGAAGCCCCTGGGTTTTCTTGGCAAGGTATAACCAGAAGTAGATCGCCAGGCCTTTTCTTCCTAGGCAATGGAGGGTAAAGTGACTTGCCCAAAATCACAAGGAGTACCAGTGGGAATCAAAGCAAAATCTCCTGGGTACTACGCTGTTGCTCTAACCAGTAGGCTACTCATCCACTCCTTAAGAAAAGCTACTACTTTGCTTCTTTCTTTTTTAATTTTGTAGGTGTACTTCTGGAGTTTCTTTCCTAGTTCAATGTCTTGCCAGTTTTACAATGAAGTCTAAAGGAAAGGACAGGCAAAAAGATTAGACCTCATCATTTTAGAGAGAAATTAAGTAAACCCTTTTCAAAGGAAAGAATATTCTAGAAGAAATGGTCATTTAATAAGATGCCGAGGGCATAGACTCAGACGTTACATGAGGAAATATGTCTTTACAGAAAAGCTTGTGGTTGCATGGAAGGGTACATGGTGGAGAAAGAAACAGTGACAGAATTTTTTTAAAGTATCAAATAAACACAGAGTATTTCTACTTGCAAAGAAATGAGGCAAAAGTCAAAATCAACTGGGGACCGTAGCAATGTACCAGGAATGAAATTAGGGAGATTAGATGTCATAGTCCATGTTTCTATGAGGCCATAGCATTTGCCCTTTAAAACTATTTGGGTTTTAGTTAAACAGCACCATAAGGGTTCTAGGCCACAAATATAGACATTAGACAAGAAAAATAGAGCTATATTATGTTACCAGAAAGACAAACTGGCCTTTCATTGTTAATAAATGGGTTCATCTTCTGTTTTTGGCATTGATATTGCAGCCTTTGTAGAAAAAAACAAGGAAAGTCAATGAACTCCCTCCCTCTTTGGTAAAAAGTTATTGGAAATGTGGATTCTGTTTTAAACTGAGGCATAGCTCTTCTGCAGAATACCATGCAGGGCAGCAGTTATGACAGAGGGGATGATTGCAATGTGACCACAATATAAGCATTTCATTGTGGGACACACTCATTTCCTGTTAGACGAGCACCCATGCAGTGTTTATACAGAGCACTACAAAGATTTCTGTTTTTCTGATACTTTACACCTCTATAGAGTCTTATTTAATGAAGATTGTTTCCATAGGTGCAGAATGGGGAAAAGTCCTTTTCCAATAGTCTTTCAGTAAAAAAAAAAAAAATTTACTGCACTTTCAAATGAGTGATCCAAAGAGCACAGTTCTTCCAATTATTGGAAATTGTAAGACTGATTTTGCAAATTAAAGATGATCCATTTTAATTACGAGGAAACAGAAACTGCATTCAATATTTTTAGGATCTTATATTCGTACTCTCATTTCATTATGGTAGTGATAGTCCAGTGCTGCTCTACTGACATTCACAAAGAAAATCATTTCAGTCTTACTATTTTGATGAGGAAAAAAATAATAAGAGAAATAGGAGTTTGAAAGGAGAAAGAATAGATTTAAAATACATTATGACCTCTTATTTCATTACCCAGTCTTTTTTTCTAGTCAGGACTAAAAATCACCCACTTCAATGGATCAACATTAGTCTGTCACAATTTCTTTACCTATTTTAAAATGTCTGGATAAAAGTAATTCTAATTTAGTTTGGAACAATAAAGCCGATATTTTAAAAAAGGGAGGAGGATTTAATACACATCTTTTTCAGAAGTTCAAAAGTTGTCCAGTTAGCTTTGGAAACTAATGGGACTAAGTGGCACATCTACTAAAGGATGTTCCATTTTTGGCCCCAATTCTGAGAGGCAACATGCAGCCCTGCAAGCCTTCCAGCCAGTATTCCCCCTTCGACTCTCCCCTCATGGCCAGGGGGCGGAGTGAGGGACGAGCGGGGGTGGGCTGAGGCAGCAGGATGTACAGGGCTGATTCAGGTCATGGCCCTGTACATCCTGTGAGGTCAGGGAGAACGTGCTGCTTATTCCACCTCAAAGGTGGAATAAGCAGCTTTGACCAGGCAACTGGGGCCGGAACCCCCTCAGAGGCCAGGGCTAGGGGCAAGTAAGTCCCCACTACCCAATCCTGGCCCCAGCTCTCCAGCCTTGGATCAGGCAGTGGGGAAACAGAGGGTCAGCACCACAGGAGTCAGGGGGACCCGCGGGTAAGTTATGGCATGACGGGCCATCTCAAGGTCTGATCCTGCACCCATGGGAACCTCCGGATCCCTCGGTTCAGAATTGGGTCCAAATGGGCCCGTCTTGCTCGTGACCATCCAGACGGCCCAGATGTGCCTCTTAGGGAATTGGGCTCCACATGTCTATGGGGAAAATGCTTAGGAGTCATACCCCTAAAGGTTAATGTGCATTAATGAAGTTAATGAATGTTAAGTGCAACTGCACCCATAGAAATAAAAGGGCTCTAGTTGTTTAACATGCATTAACTTTCATTAACACATCTTAAATCCTTTAGGAAACATGCCCTTAAGTTTTACTTTGGGATTTGCTGTCCCATTGACTAGATAACGTATCTGGACAGCTCTATGCCAGGCCAAAAATGATCTAGTTAAAAAGAGGAAGAGTTGATAGCAATCTACAGACGCATTAAAACTTTAACTAGAAACTGCTGATATTCAGTATGATCTTGTTTAAGTTCACCAGCTAAATTTGGTCTGAAAAATCTCTGTACTAAAATTATATGATTAACTAAGCTTATCCAGTTAATTTCAAGGACAGTGAATGTCAGTGCCACTGACATAAAATGTAAGTCTTTGAATATCCAATTAATTCATTTGTTTGTGCACGTTTGGTTCATTAATGCTCCTTGAAGAATTTAGTTACTCTTTTACTAAAGTGAGTTAACAGCACCTGTATAATTCCCATGTTAACTTTTCATTTTACAATAGGGAGGAGACTGGGCAGGTTATGGGCGAAGAATACATGAGGGCTGTACAGTGCAGTTAATGCATGGGAATCAGCACATGCTGTAAAAAGTGGTGTTAAGTGAACCCTGATTAAATTCAAATGAACCTAACTCATGGTAAAGGACTTTTCAGTGAAGTAACTGTACAGAGCACACTGCCTATGCCCTCAATGGTTACCACACATCTTTTATACTTACCATGCAGTGGTTTTTACTCTTAACATGATATAAGTACAAAATCTTTACTACCTCAAGCAACCTATTTTGTATATAGTTACCTTGTTCTCTATTTTACCTAACAGGCAACATTTTCAAAGCCATTTACATGGGCAAATGCCCTAGTTACCCATGTAAATGCCTTATATGAGATTTTTGAAAGGCACCTACATGGGTAGTGCCTTTTGAAAATCCCAGATAAGTCCCTAACATGCCCAGATACTATGCGATTGGCATTGGGGTGTGTTGGAGGTGTTCCAGGGCAGAGTGGGGTGGAGGAAAGGGTTAAGTGGGTAGCACCAACTTTTGATGCAGTCCGCTTAGCCTTCTGTGCCTTTTGACACCGCAGAAGTGAAAATACGGTTAAGAGGGTCAGCGGGCAGGCTATGCACTGACGTAGCGCATACTCTGCCTAAATCAAAATCGAGCCTAACATGTTTAAGTACCGGTAATCTAGTTCTAGCAATATTGTTCTATATACGGTTGAAGTTTGGCTCTCTGCAAACCACATTGATCCTAGGAAATGTGGTATAAAAGAATAAATAAATAAATTATTACATAAACATTTACTGTGCTTTAGTAACAGAGCCCCTTAGTGTGCACTAAATCATTCAGGGGCATGTTTACTAAGGGGTATGCTTACTAAAGGGCACTAACATCACAGTGGCGGAATTAGCACACAATAAGGTACGTCATCGGGCGATGAAGGCGCGTTATCATGCGATAACGTACCTTATCGTGCGATAACGCGCCTGCGGCATTAAGGCACACTAACGCTGTGAAATCCGGTGCTGAAGGGCAGAGGAAGGCTTCCCAGAGGGCGGAGAGAAGGGGGTCAATGGGTGGAGATTGGGAGGGGAGAGGCTCCAGGCACACTAACGCTGTGGAATCTGGGTCTGATCACTAACGCCAGTGAAACCCTCACGTTAAGGCACATTTGCAGGAAAGAGAAAACATTTGCGTCAGCAATGAACAGCAAAGCCAGGGGAAACTGAAAAAAGTGATAGTTGTGATACATGTGCACGGAACAAAAGGGCAAATAAACATGGAAAATGACTTGAACAAAATTTAAAATCACCATAACCAAGCTGGCCAATAGTGATATTAATGGGAAAAATAAAAAAACACTACCGAGAAAGCTTCAAAAAAAAGATATCATTTTTGGAAGGATCTATGCTCTGTCCCCCTACAAGGTGAATGATCCCACATTGAAATAGCACTGATCAGGGTTTTCCCTTATTATTGGACAGGTTTCTTATGGCGTGCACATGTGCGGCAACAGCAGGGTGGGCATGTCGGAAAGGGCAACCGTACCAATGCTGGAAAATGGGATACAGAAGGCTGCAGGCGGCACAGAATATAGGAATCATGGGTGGACCCTGCAAACCGGGGGACCACATACAGAATATGCATACCTGCATCACATACAACCTGAACATTCAGGGAGTGGTAGTGTTTGTGGTTGTGGAACACTGCCTCCCTGTCTCTGGGTGGGACCAGGGCAACATGTGTGCAATTAATAGCTCCCATCACGTGTGGTAACCTGGCAAATGCCTCAAAGACCTGGTACAGGGTCCCCCACTGTTGCTTAGTGTTGGAAAATGCAATGTAATTCCCAACCCGGCTGATCATGGCACGCAGTACTTGGTGGAGACAGTGTGAGAAGGTGGGGCGGCTCATGCCACCCACTGTGGTCACAGATGACTGGAAACAGCCAGAGGCAAAGAAATGTAGGGCACCAAAGAGCTTGACCAAACCTGGTATGGCATGTGACCGACCAGTCAGGGGCTTAAGGTCAGGTCTCAGATCCTCATAGAGCTCCCTGTGCTCAGGTGGTAGAGGGAGATGATCTGGTCCTCACGCATGCCCTGGAGCCGGGCCCTGGGCCTGTAGAGGCGAGGCTGGCGGGCCTGCAACTTGGCACACCTCCTGCGCCATGCCAGCACAGCCCCTGCCTGGCCTGCCCCCACAGCTGCAGGTCGGTGTTGGAGCAGGCCTGTACCCCCGCCCCATGCCCCAGCCCTATGGACACCATCTCCCCCATCAGGCAACTGCAAGCCATCCACATCCCCCAGTGTAACTGAAGCAACCACAAAGGCCGCCATAGCAGGCACTGTTAACCCAAACCCCCTCACCACCCCACCTGACACTAGCCCTGCCACTCACCTCCACCCCCAAACACTGACCAAGCCACATAGCACACCCACCACCCACAACAGTTAATATATGGACCCAGGTGTGGGTGGAGGTGCAGGGGGCCATGTCACAGGCTGGGGGGCCACCAAGGGACCTTGACAGCCTCCATAAGAGGTTTAATGATATCAGGAGGGAGGTCTGTGCACACATGACTGCAGAATGTCGACATGCTAGCGGCACTGGCGGGGGCGGTCCCTTCATCCCCAACCTCATGCCCCTGGAGCAGCAGCTGGCTGAACGCCTAGGTCCCATCTATATCCATGGCCTCTCACCGATGCTGGACATGGCTGGTCCCCAAGCAGGTATGTTCAGGACATGCAGCACACATACAGCTATCTACCACGCACACGCTGGGCATGCCACGGGGGGTAGTGGGCCCATGTCCTAGGAGCAGGTGTGTCCGACCCAGGGAAACATATACATGAGTTCACATTCCCCGTTAGTGTTTGCACGTGGACATTATAGGGGATAGAGTCAAACCTCCTTCCCAAAACCTTCCACATATCTGTCTGACAGAATGAGCTCCCTCCCATCACCCCTTCTTGCCCTGGGCAGATGTAGGTGTGGATATAGGTCAGGATGTCCTGGACATATCTCAGATGCAGTGAGGACATCCAAGGTCGGGGTGTAACCCAGATATGCGTACTCCATGCTCCAGGTCAGACTTAGATGTCCTCACCCCCAGATGTGGGTTAGAAAATGGGGCATCCCCATCAAATGGGTTAGTTATGTGCATACAATGCGTGGTGGAGAGGGTAAATGGGGTGAAGAATTAGCAAGCAGGAGAGTTCCTGTCCCCATGGCTGATCAGGTAAGAGAGACAGAGGAACGCAAGGGCTACATACACAAATATGTGTCAATGTTACAATGTGCTCTACGTCTCTGTCTGTGACACTCCATATCTACTGTGTACCTTGTTCCCGCCCCCCCAGGTAACATCCAGGCCATCGAGGTGGCTGAGGAGGACAGTGGCGGTGAGCCAGAGCCTGCGGAGGTTGATGAGGCACCACATGCAGAGGTTGCCATCAGCGATGCCCCCAGACACCCCATGAGCCGAGATGCTGTCTGAGGAGGTGGCCACCCAGGAGGACGAAGGGTCACCCCAGAAGAGTGGGGAGACAGGCACCACAGTGGATGGGGAGGGGCCTGAGGTTGCAGGGGTGAGCCCCACATTGCCACCACCAATGCCATCCACTGCAACAACAGGCGCAGTGCCTGTCGTCCTCTGGGAGCTGCAGGCACATACGGCATCCACGCACAGGGATGCTGCAGTTAGGCAACTGGCAGGATGGTTGCATGTGCTGTTGTTGCACACAAACACCCAGCCACACACGCACACGATGAAAGTGGGCCTCCACACATACATATCCCCCTGTGGCCATGCCTGGGGTGGTTGGTGTGGCTCAGTGGGGAACAGGCAGGTCATATTTGTTGGGGTCTGGGCATCAGATGTCTCAGATGTCACCTTGTTACCCTCCTACAGGCACTCGCCAGGCACTGATTGGTATGCGGATGGAGATACGCAGCCAGCAGCAGCTCCAGCGTGCCCAAATCCAGGCGGTGCAGGCCCTCATGTGGGTGGTATGTGGGCTCCGCAGGGACACCAGGGAGCACACCCAGGAGACACGGCAGCTGCGAGGGACTACTGTGGATATCACAGCTGGCATAGGCCGGGTGGCAGATGCCCTCGAGGCCATGGCGGGACATATCATGCATCTGCAGTGGCAACAGAGGCAGCGGCAGCAGCACCAGCAGCAGCAAGGGGTATGGGGGGACATGGGAGGGGGCGGGGGCATGGGCGGTCATGCAGGCCGTAGGTGTGTGAATGCAATTTGGACTGTAAACCACATTAAATGACACATTACCATTGTTCACCGATGTGCACGTGTCCTTCCTTTGTGTTGGGGTTCCCTGAGTGGGCTGTCCCAATTGAGGTTAGCATGGTCACCTGTGCTCTATCATGTCACAGGCTAGTGGGGTGTCTGCACCAGCATCAGTCATTACAGAGCGGTGCAAACATGCCCTGTGTCCCATGCGCCGTGCCATGTGTTCACGGCCATACATATGCCTGGTGTTACACCCTCACTCCTCCTGCCACCTGCTGTGCATGTCTGATTGTTCAGCCCACATTGTGGGGTATGTCCCCCCTCTGTCCCCGCATATCATCCACATCAGGCTATCTACATGGGTGACCCATCTGTCAGACACACACCAGGGACACAGTGGCATACTAAAGGCACATGCTTGGCGGGCAGACATGACGTACAGATATACCTAGCTACTGTCAGTTGTTTACCCCCCTCCAGTGCTTGTAGTGCGCCACTGCTCCTTCATCCCACCAAACCCCATCTTAGTGTGTCCCACTGACTAATGCACTAACTGACACGTGGGTCCCTGCATACATCACATATACGCTGCATCATGGATACCACACCCGCACCTCCTCACCATCCTATCATGTGCTGCACCCCAGCTACAGACTGACTATCTGTGACAACGTGCCTGTGTCCATGTCTGGTGGATGGTGCAGCGCATGTTTACATCACAGTGTCAGCAGGGGATACGTCTGTCAGCGCACATGGCACTCAACACAGCCTGTTGTGGGGCAGGGACAATGTATGTATCACAAATACACACTGAGACATGCACACAGGTGGCACACTCACCGCTACAGCATGTATGTACAGAGGACACAGAATTTGGCTGTCCACACAGTATTTTAATAAGGGTATGTGTTGGTAGGTGTCATACAAACATTAACATTTGGAACACAGAAACACTCTCCCACAGGCGGATCAACTCTATAAACTGTTTCACATTGGGCATTATCCCAGCATGGACATCCGTCTCCAATGTTAGGGGGGACACAGTTTGCTTTTGGGGTTGCCACTGGGAGATGGCCACAGCTATAACTGTGGGCAACCTTTTGATATATGTGGAACGTGTTCCCAAGTTTAGAGCAGCATTGCTGAGGTATGCAGTTGATAGTATTAGGAGATGCTAGTCTGCGCAGGGCCCAACGGCCTGACTCTCCATGAGGCGTTGGATAGTGGAGCCTGTGGGTGTGGGTGTTTGTGCCGCTGCTCTAGGGCAGAGGTTCCCAACTCTGGTCCGGGTGGGCCAAACATGGTTCAGGTCTTCATGCTGTTCCTACTGAATATGCATGGATACATGTGCATACAGTGGGGGTGGTGCATGTAAATACATCTCATTCATATTTATTAGGGACATCCTGACAACCTGAATGGTGTTTGGTCCTCCAGGACTGCAGGTGGGACACTCTGCTCTAGGGATTGCACATGTTTATGGTGTCTGTGCTCTGTAAGGTGACATATAGGCGTTTATGGCATGTTTCATTTCTCTGCAAGAAAGGTTCTGTCTTTATTACCATGGTTTACTACTGCATAAAATATGGGGACATGGTTTGCAGGGGCTACAGCTGGGCCTTGAACCTGTGATTCTCTGCCCCCGAACACACTGGCTGTGTGTACTGCACCACATTGTTGCCACAGAGGCAGATCATTCCCTGGGGATACCATGACTGTATGTCAGACAGATCTTGTCTGTTGCAGTGCATGGCACACACCTAAATGGGGCTTGGCCGTGGTCTGCTGTGGGCAGCTGCCACTGCTCCCTTCACCACCAGCACCCCTCTGACACCATGCTGACATGCCCTTATGCCAGTGGTGCTGGTGGTGTGCAGTCCCAGGCCAGCCAGTGTTCCGGTAGGCAGCTGCCTATGGTGTGGATTCTCGGGTGGGGCTGCCTACATGGACATGCGTGCTTCCACCCGGCACCGCCTGCCAATGTTCTGTGCCCTTGGGGGTACCTGCTGGGTAATATCCCCTGGGACACTGTGGGGAACACACTCGTGCCCATGTTGGACCCTCGTCAGTTGCTGTCTTGCTGCTTTACAGTTTCAGCATTCCTATGTGCCACCTAGGCATCTGCCTAGTCCACAATGTGCCCCAGCGGGACTACAGCATGTGCTGCCTGCAGCCCTCTGTATCCCATTTCCAGCATCAGTACAGTTGCCCTGTCCTACGTGCCCACTCTGCTACTCCTGCACATTTGCACGCCATAACAAACCTGCCCAATATAAACGACAAACACCCTGATCAGCGGTATTTCAATGTGGGATCATTCACTTTGTAGGGGGACTGAGACTAGACCCTTCCAAACATGATATCTTCTTTTTTATGCTTTGTCAATAGTGTTGCTTTATGTTTCTCATTAATATCACTATTGGCCAGCTTGGTTATTGGGATTTCAAATGCGGTTCTGGTCATTTTATCTGTTTCTTTGCTTTTTTGGCTTCTGCACATGTATTACTACTATCACGTTTTTGGGTTTCCCTGCCTTTGCTGTACATTGCTGACTAAAATGGTTTCTCTGACCTGCAAATGTGCCTAGCAGCAGGTTTTCACTGGCGCTAATGTTCTGAGCTTCATTTCACGGCATTAGTGTGCAAGGAGCCACTCCATGCCCACTCTCCGCCCATTGACCCCTTCTCTCTGCCCCTGGGGAGCCTTCCTCCACTCTCTGGGGGGCCTTGCTCTACCCTCGGCGCACCTTACAGCCGCAGCAGATGTTATTGCGTGATACGTGACGTTCTCGCACAGTAATGCGCCATTATTGCGCGATAACGTCACAGCTGCGCCATTAGCGCCATTAAGAAAACATACCCCAAAGTGCAATCAAGCTGATCTTTCCATTTCCCATACTTTTGGCAAGGAGAAGCTCTCCAGTTTTAGTGGGTGCCAATTTGTATGAATAACTTAGGATCCATTTTCCATAGCGCAACCATGAGGGAAGGAATTGCCAGTCATACAAGTGCCAGTGCCATGCTTTGGAGCCTTAGGATGTGTAATTTGCTGATGAAATCAGAGAGCAGCTCTGTATGCACCACTGACCTAGCTTCTTCTGGCACAAGTGAATGATGTGCCGTTTCTCAGCCCTTCTTCCTTACTGCAAAGTAGGACCATACCAAGCTAGAAATGTGCCCTGTGCGACTATCGAATCTGGTGCCCCCACTCCATCCAGTCACATCCAGTAACTCCTCTTTTTGAGCTTCCTGTGCTGATATTGGTGCCCCTTCTATAATTGCGCCCTGTGCGGCTGCACCACTTGCACAGCTCTAGGTGCAGCCCTGCCGCAAAGGGCTGTTCCCGATCTTTCCTCAAGGCTTTTTTATAATTTTCAAGGGCCAAAGAGAGAAAGAGAGGGCACTTTTCAAACCATGCTAATCAGGTACAGACTACTTATCCACATAAAAAGCAGTGCTTTTTCCTAGCAAAAAAAGTGTCGGTATTCATATGCGGGGATCTTTCAGAATGCATGAGGACTAAGAATGAATTTTAACAGGCAATGAAAAAGGTACCAGCATTCTGTACCACTATGTACCCCCTCAAAAAAGCCCTAATAAAAAGTCTTACTGAAGACAGCTCTCCCCCTGCTGTTTAATAGGGCAGGTACCTTTTACCCATGGCAAAAAGGGTGGATCTGGGGTGGGAAGAGGACAAAGCTGTCCAGCTTGGGCTTTCTAAGTCTTGGCGTTTGTCCACACTGCAGTGCAGGTTTGATATCCACAAGTGCAAGGAAAACCTCATGGGGTGTTTGCCTTTGAAAATCTGTTTGCAGGCTTGCTGGGATTAAATGCACATAAGCCTGCAAGCACGTTGTGAGGTTTTAAAACTGTTCCAAGAGAGAAGCAGACAGAAAGGCGAAAAGAGAGGAAACGGTGAGTGAGATGGGAGATAGAGAGAATGAATGTGAAAGAAAGATGTAGAGAAAAGATGACTATATGTTGGGACTAGAAAGAGGTAGGGATGTGTACAAGGAAAGTGTTAATTTTGGTTCACTTTCAGATCAATCATTCTTGCAATTATTTCAGATGCTGAAAATCTTGGTTTTATTTGCTCCCACTAAAGTCAATTGGGAAAATAATTGGAGTTTTCCATTTAGCTTTATCTAAATGTGCTTAAAAAATGTTGGCCGGCATCAGCAATAGTGGCAACAGTACTCCCAAGACATCAAGAGTGGCATGAACACCCCACGTTACAAAACGACGGGCAAAGGGCACTATGGCATGAAGAACCCAAGACAGCATGAGAAAAGTAAAACAGCACAAAGAGCATATTGAATATCCCAAGTCACCAGGAAAGGGGAAAGCAGTACCAACACTGGCATGGAGACATCAAATCCTGTGGGGGTTGAGCATAGAAGCCCCAGCAGGGTTAGATTAGGTTCTGAACCTACTTTCTGTTGCACTGTCTGAAAACTCACATGAAACATCTCAGGGCACCTAATTAGAAACAAAAATGGAGATGCACCCTAAAGGTTCATTTATATTATTTCCTGTCACAAAGGCACTATTGATTGACCAGTCCAAAATATAAATCTGGAAGAACAGAATTGTAATATGGGAAATCAATAAATAAAAATACAATGGCATGAAGACCCCAAGGCATTGGGTAAGAGGCAAAGCAGCACCAGCTATGGAAGGTTGACTCCAAGGCAATAAAGCTGACAATTTTGGGCATTGGAGTTCGGTTCTGGGAGATTTCCGCAAAGATTTGTCCACTGGTGTTTAGTGGCCAGGTCAACTGGTGTCAATGTTCCAAGGTTTCCTGAATTATTTGAGCATGCAAAATTTGTTAGCCTACACAATGTTAACCTAGAGATACTTGGTAATTGGGAGATAGGGGTGCAGTAATCATTTCTCTATGTTCTTTGGAAGGAAGAATACCTCAGGGTACCACAGAAGGGGTAAAGCAGCTCCAACAAAAATAGAACAAAGATGCAAAACACCAATCATGGTTTATACTCAGTGTGCTTGGATCTGTCACTATGACTGTGATTTTAGAAGCTTCCCTCAAATAAATAGCAGCTTTTAAATGTATAGATCAGCTACACATACAAACAGTAATTTTAGAAAGGCACTATTTAACCATGGTGATCCACACCACCCATAGATTTCCAAGAGGTGTTGCTAGAGTGTGAAGAGAAAGTAGGTGGGCCTAAAATATGAATTTGTATTCCCCATTTTAGAAGAGAATATACATGAATATTAAAAAATCTTAAATGTTAACTTTTATACCTGCCCCAAGGCACTCATAAGTGCCAGCTTGAAGGTGCCATGAAACTGATGCTAGCTGTCACAGCTGCCATTTTGAATCTGGGACTCTAACAGAGCAGAAGCAACTAGAAATCTCTTCTATCCCCCATAAACACAAGGACCTCCTGGGAAGAGTCAAGGTGGGATAAGGGGGTGGGAGGACTTGTCTTGGTGGTGATCAAGGGATCTTAATATCAGGAGGTGGTGGTTGTTCTTGATGTCAGGGAGATCAAGAAGTATTGTGGGGTTCTTGATGTGGATCGGACAGATCTTAATGTGGGTTTATCAGAAGGGAGTCTTGTTGTGGGGGAATAATCTGGAGAGGTTGATAATTGTCAGGGAGTGGATTGTCAGATGATTGTCGGGGGTGGATCGAGGGGCGCCAATTGGAGATATCAAGGCATGAGGGGGACGAATGCTATCAGGAGCAGCAATTTTAAAAGCTGCTCCCATGCACATTTGGGGGAAAGCTGGATATTTTTCATCACCACATGCAGCTTTTAAAATCACTGCTCCCACTGGACATGGTGAGATATCAATATGCACATCTGTACATCCTTATACATATTTAACAAGAAGCTCTACATTTGGCAGAGCCTTTGTAAAATACAGAGGAAATTGTCCATGTCCCGACCTGGATGTCTTGATGCCCTTCTCCATGATCTATTTACAATGGGCCCTCATGTTTACTCTATGGGGCATGTTTACCAAAGGATTTAATAAAGTTAACACATGTTAAGTGCCCAGAACCGTTTTATTTCTATGGGTGCAGTAGCACTTAATGCACATTAACCTTTAGTAAACATGCCTCTCTATGTTCACTTCATTTTTATTATAGACTCTCTGCCCATTCCCTTTAGGCCCATTCAGGTTAAAGCCCCACTCACTTAACACAACAGGTGATCACCTGGAGAGTTAAATTCTCGTTGGACCACAGTGTGCACAAAAGAGGCATACTTAAATTATAGACCTGCTCCTTAGTGCACTCCATGTACCTCTACTTTTAACCTCACCTGGTGCTCGTTTTGGTGATCTCATCCTGCCAGCGATGGAGGTACCCCCTTCTTTTCACAATCTTCAACAGCATCCTCTGATTCTCTATAAGCATATATTTTTAAAAAGCGCCTCATTAGATCTTGCATATGACATTTGTACTATGAACAATTGCATCTTGAACCAGGGCACTGTACCTGCAGTACGGAAAGAAGCTAGGATTATTCTGTGCCTAAATGACGTTTCTAACTATCGCCCAGTTTCAGCAGTTTTTATGAGACACAGCCCTTGCATGGCTTAGGTCTTCTTTGACTGACAGGTCACTATGACTGAATGGAAGAATACACAATCAAATCCTACTCCATTGAGCTGTGGAGTTCCCCAAGGATCGATTCTCACTCCCACCCTTGGGCATTGACTGCTACTTCTACCAGATAACCTCCAGCTAATAGATTTAACTGACTCCTCAAGCGATGACCTTACACTACTTAACATAATGTCTAACTGCAGTTGCAGAGTGATTTTCTCTTCATTGAGTAAAATTAAATCCACAAAAATCTGAGACCTTGTGTTTCAGCCAAAATAAGTTCATTCCCACTCTTTCCCTTTCTTTTGTAGTTACCTCTGCTTCCCAAAGGGATAACATCACTATGCCAGAGAGAACACTTGTCTCTCCTTGACTTCATAAATCACATTTCAAATGTGAAGAAATCCTTCTTTTTCCTGCATCAGATCCATAGACTATACCCTTTTCTTGACTCTATTCTGACATTTGTGATGTGCCGTCTAGACTATGATAATGTCCTTTCTTCAGGCATCACTGGTATGTCACTGCATTACCTTTATCTAATACAAAACACAACCATTAAACTTCACTGCTCAGCTCATAGCAACAAACATATAACCCCACTTTTGGGATCATCACTGGTTCCCAAATGACTAAATTCAATAATGTTTATCTCATTCAAAGTTATCTTATAGGGCCCTCATCTACCTCTCTAATCTCTTGATTCATTATGCACCAGGTCATCTCAAGCAAATTTATTAGCTCTTCCCTATCTCTCGCCTGCATGACCGGAGTCCACTTGCCATACCGTTTTTTCTTACCAGGCTCCATTGTTGTAGAACTCAATGCCCTTTCACTTAAGGTCAGAAAGAAATATTTCCACTTTTAAATCAGGTTTAAACACATGGCTGTTTACCCAAGCCTTTGGACCAAATGATACTCTCTTAACATACAAGAGTCAATTGATACTCCTTTTTATATTCCCAAGTGGTGCTAGGCCTGCGACATGCCTGTTAAAATCTACCCTTCTCTACCCTATTTCTCCATCCACACATAATTGAATGTAACCTTCCCTCTTGTTTCTCAGTATTCTTTTCTTCAATCTTCTCTTTTTAAATTTATTTTTATTGTTATCTGCTTTGATGCATGCTAGAAAGGCAGTACAACAAAAAGCCAATAAGCATAAACAAAACAAAAAAAAAAGGCGCAAACTTGCAAAGCAGGCAGAGGAGGAGGTAGACTGCCATCTACCAACAAAAACACTGACTGCAGCACAAAGCAGCAAGAAGACTAGTAAAATAAAAGGTAACGCAGACTGTCAATGTCACCAATGTAACTAATCCATTCTGTTTATTGATTTGATATATGGGATACAACTTCAAAACCATCCAATAATAAACATACCTAACACAATATATAGAATATTTAAAATACAATAAAATAAAAAATTGATGCATAAAGTCTAATCTAATAATAATTTCTGTGAAGCCTGACAGAAATAACCCTTCAATACTCAGATGCCATAATAATGCTCATACAGCCACATCTTACTGAACTAGAACTAATTGCTAGTTTCTCTTAAATTGTAGAATAAAGAAATCCACCAACAGGGCTGTAATAAGAAAAGGTTGCCTGATGTGTAGAAGTAAACATGTTTGAGAAAGAGAAGGTAATGATAACAGCTTTTGCTAGGAAGACCTCAGCTGATTGCTGAACTCAGCAGTATTTAGCTGAATATAGAGGAGCCCCTTTAAATAGGCCATGTGGATCAAAAAAGCACAGTGAATTTACATCTAGCCTTTAATGGCAGCCAGTGCAAACACCAAAGAATTGGCAAAAATAGTCACTTTTCATCATTATAGTTAGAAATCATAAGAACATAGGAACATAAGATATGCCATAGTGGGTCAGACCAAAGGTCCATCGAGCCCAATAGCCTGTTTCCAATATTGATCAATCCAGGTCAGAAGTACAGTACTTGTCAAGTTCCCAAAAGATAGACAGCTTCTATGCTGCTTATCCCAGGGATAAGCAGAGGATTTCCCCAGTCCACTTTAATAATGGTTTCTGGACCTTTCCTCCAAAAACTTGTCCAAGAACTTAAGGTGAAAGGGATGAATGACAAAGAAAAGGAATGGAAGTGTAGAATAGATAAAGTGGAGTAAAGATGTGAGACAAGCTAGGGAGAAATAAGAAGAGATAAGATATGGAAGAGGAGAAAGACAAAGAGATCAGAGTAGAAAGACAGAGCTTGGATCCCAGATGATGGGCTGACTACCGCTAAGTAGAAGCACGCTGCTAAAAATAATTCACATGGGGGGGGGGGGGGCAGCCTCACACCTCTGCCGCTCAGCTATGAAAATGATGTGTTCAACAGTAGAGCACACCAGGACATGCCTCAGAAAATAATCAGAGGGCACTGTATCGATGCATACCACTGAAGGCATTCTCCCAGATAAGAAGAATCTTTGACAAACAATACCTAGAAAATGAATGACAAAAGCTTAAAATGTATTTGAGAGCTTATAGGAAGTGAGTGCATTGTTTCCAGTACCGGAAGAATATAGCCCCGGCACAGAGATTTGATAATCATTGAGCTGCTGAGATTTGGATGTTAGTATTTGACCCACAGTTGACTGTGCAATCTTGCTAATGAGGAATTGCAGTCATCAAGCCTACTAGTTTCAGGCACATCATTGAGAGACACGATGGGGTATGTTTACTAAGAGCGTTAACGTAGCAAAAGTGCTGTTAACAGGCGTTATCAGTGCCTGGGGGTGGTTAACGCAGCGGAAAGCGCTGATAACATTGGATTAACGTACGGAAGTGGTGCCCAGAGAGTTAAGGGAAAAGGATGTGGAGAGTGGGCTTAATAGGGCGCAGACTGGGCGGGGATAGAGTGTACCCTTTTAACACTGATTAGTGTTACTGTGAGTTAGAGCCTCCGGCGCTGGGAACATTAACATCATTTGAAAGCTCGCATTAAGGGCTATTTCTGAGGGGAGAGAGCCTATTTAAATGTATGCAATGTGCTCCTCCGATTCTAGCTCCCAAATTAGTGATAGTAGTGCTCCATTGACAGTAATAACATGGTGCTCTATTAATAAAGGGCACCATGTTGTTGGTGCCAAATTGGTAAAGGAAGTGTCATGTGAGTGATGCAGTGGGGCTGGCTGATTGACAAGGCAGCTGCCTAGAGTGTACATCTGCGATGTCAGGTATGACTCTGCTGTGACAGTGGCAGCACACAGTCAAAAAGGAGTTGGGCCACTGCCACTGCCACTGCCACCATGCTGCCATGTCAGCATTCTGTGAGTGTGCGGGTGGCGATCACAGCAGCTGCAGCCTGGTGCAGAAGAAATCTGTGTCCCGGCCCTGCGTGTCAGATGCAGTTGTCAGTGGCATGCCAAGCATGTCATCAACAGGTACAGTGGAACACATGGTGATCCCTCCCTTGTGAGGTCTAAAGCAGCAGCACATGTGCCCACATCCCCCGGTGGAGGGGGTCAGGAACAGCATTGTGTGACTAGCTGCATGTGTGAAGCTTCAATAAGGCCTCCTTCAGCATTGAAGTGGCGGCTGTGCCATGCTTGCAAGGAGGGAGGGATTGGCTGGCATGTGGTCTACCATGATCGGTAGACCCTGTCACCCAGCTAGTTGCCTAGTGGATAGGCTCGCCCTAAGATCAGGATGCCTCCCACTTGTAGATATTGAGTGGATATGTGCATGTGGGGTTAGGTGTGGTTTACCACTGTCTCAGAATGCACCAGCCACGTTATTTCATGTTCTGGGTTTTGGCCATTGCAGTCAGGGACCTGTAGTCTCTTTGATTCTAAACATTGCTGTGGTGAAAGGTGTGGAGGTGTAGCTTAATGGTTAGTGCATTAGCTCAGTAAGCAGTAGACCAGGGTTTAAATCCTGTTTGTTCTCTTTTGGACTGTGGGAAACTCACTTCAATATACTGCCAGAAACAGTCCGGGGTCTACATTGATTGGAAGACACACATTAATATTGTTTTTTATGTGTTACAATAGCACATTGGGCCTGTAAACATGCACATTGCAATCATGCCCATCTGACAGCATGACTTTACTGGTTCTGCTGTAGCCCATTGCAAAGGGTCATATTCATAAATGACCTGGAAAGTGGAATAACGAGTGAGGTTATCAAATTTGCAGATGACACAAAACTATTTAAAGTTGTTAAAACCCAAGAGGATTGTGAAAAATTGCAAGAGGATCTTGATAAATTGGAAGACTGGACATTAAAATGGCAGATGAAATTTAATGTGGACAAGTGCAAGGTTATGCACCTAGGGAAGAACAACCCAAACTATGGTTACACGATGCAAGGTTCCACATTAGGAACCACCACCCAGGAAAAAGATTTAGGCGTCATTGTGGATACCATGTTAAAACCCTCGGCCCAGTGTGCAGCGGCGGCCAAGAGAGCAAATAGAATGCTAGGTATGATAAGGAAAGGAATGGAAAATAAAACAAAATATATTATAATGCCTCTATATCGTTCCATGGTGAGACCGCACCTTGAATATTGTGTGCAATTCTGGTCGCCGTATCTTAAAAAGGATATAGCGATTTTAGAAAAGGTTCAGAGAAGAGCCACCAAAATGGTAAAGGGGATGGAAGGATACTCCTATGAAGAAAGGCTAAAAAGGTTAGGGCTCTTTAACCTGGAAAAGAGACGGCTGAGGGGAGATATGATAGAAGTCTATAAATTAATGAACGGAGTGGAACGGGAACGGGTAACGTAGATCGATTGTTTACGTTATCAGAATATAGAAAGACTAGGGGACATGCAATGAAGCTACAGGGTAAACTATTTAAGACTAATAAAAGAAAATATTTTTTCACTCAACGTGTAATCAAACTCTGGAATTTGTTACCGGAGGATGTAGTAAAGGCTGTTAATGTAGCTGGGTTTAAAAAAGGTTTGGACAAGTTCCTGGAGGAAAGGTCCATAAACCATTATTAAGAAGTGACCGAAGATATCAATGCTTGACCCAGTACAAGCATTGTGGAACTTTTGTCTCTTGGGGAAACTGCTAGGTAGATATGACCTAGATTGGCCACTGTTCGAAACAGAATACTGGGCTCGATGGACCTTGGTCTGCCCCAGTATGGCATATCTTATGTTCTTATGTAAGGGTCAGACATGTTCACCATGCAGATGTATGACATATGAGTTGTACATGATTGGAATATTTCATCATAACTGTGACTGAACATCTTTGGCTCCATCACATATATGAAGAACATTCAGGCACATCCCACTCCTGGGATGGCCACCTGCAGAGATCATCACACGTCCTTACTTGTTCCATATGGCCAATATGAGAGACATTTGTCCAGTTGTTATATGCATGTGCCAGGAAGATTATATGGTGTTAGAACAGCTGAGGCAGCTGTCATACCCAAATAGCTAGTATTGGAACTTCCCCATGGCACAGATATTATTTTTGCACACACACTACAATTGCATTTGCATATCAGGTACATTGGGACAAGGCCATACCACATTTTCATCTATTGCCATCCAACCCTCAGCCCACTCATCAGCTTATGCCCATCATGTACAGTCATGTCTTCTCCTGCCAGCTGCTACACCATGGCCCATACAGGAACATTCTATCATTAGGACATATCACTGACACATCTCCTGTGAATGATCTGCATCATCACTCATGCTCATCCTTTTGATGCCCACATCGTGGCTGTGCTGGCTCTGCCAAGGCACACTGCTTCCCAATCCTATGCCACACACTGACATTACAGAAGATTACATGAGCACCCCTCATTGATACAGTGAAACTGCCTCCCAAATTATCATCCCACTTACTGACTAACTCAGGATACATATGGATCTGACATGTCCATCACCTCTCATGCTTCCTTCCATCCATCACCTAAAGTGTGACTTTCACAAGGGCTCCTTTATCCTGTGTTAAGGTGACTGCCATTTTCATGTATTAAGGTTCATGCTTGCCACTTTACCTCTTAGTGTCCTGTTAGCGTCCGTTAGGTAGAGCCAAGTGCCCTTACCACCAGAATACCTACTCCCCTCCCTGGGCTTTATCACATAAAAACACCCTTTATGCTGCCATTTACGCTCGATCTCCAGGGCACCCATACCGCTCTTTAGTAAACATTTGGTCTGCTTTTCTCTGATCAGAGAAGAGCAGTGCTTTTTACAGTGCTCTGCTAAAGAAGTGGATATTGCCTCCTGTGACACCTTGCTGTGAGTTCTAGCTTTTTATTAATTATTGATTGATTGTCTAACTGTTTATTTCATTACACAGTTACACTACCAAAAACCTGCCTCCAGTTTTGCAACTGATTCCTATAGATTTTGGGGTGCTGAATCCAGGAAAAATAGCCAAAATGTTCCATCACGTCACGTTTTCTTGCAAAATTAGATTTCTTACCCATATAAGGAATGTTCACATAATTTCTTTTTAGCCGACTGCAGTTTATTTTCTTGGCCCAAAATAGAGGTTGTAATGGTTAACTAACTAGAAACACTCCCTCATGATATTTTAGTGTTTTGTATTCATTTTATACATTAACAGGACAATTGGGAGGCGGGGGCTAAATCCAGTACTCGCGCTGGCGCATGTTCTTTCCTGTTCGCCTCGCCTCGTTCGCTCGCTTAAACACTGTGGATGCGACATGAACGTTCCTGTCAAATTTCAGTTTCTTGCAAGTTCATTATTACCTTTTGTTTGCTCAGTCGTAATCCAGCTTTATTCCGAAGTGGTTCACTACAGTTGTAGTTTGCAGTGCTGTGTATTTGTGATGGCTCACAGAGCCAGAGGTTGGGTCAACTCTCCGGACAGTTTTTGTTTTATTTGTGGGGAATATACCGTGAAAAAGTGGCAGAGGAACATTTCTGCATTTATTAAAAAAGTATATTTCGCCTATTTCGGTTTGAAGTTAGGCGATCAAGACAAACCGTGGACTCCTCACAAAGTGTGCAAGACATGTGAGAAAGATCTACGCTTATGGATGAAAGGTAAAAAACAAGCATTTCATTTTGGAATACCTATGATGTGGCGTGAACAAAGAGACCACAGCAGTGACTGCTATTTTTGCTCTTGCATTGTGAAGGGATACAACTTAAAAAATAAGAACGTAATAAGTTACCCCAACCTTCCCTCAGCAATTAGGCCTATGCCTCATAGCAACGAAGTACCTGTGCCTGAACCACCAAAATCTTTGGATCATATTTGTGTGGACGGTTCTGATCATGATGAGACTCATCAGATGGCTTTTCCCGATGAGTCCAGTACTTCCGAGTTTGAAACTGAACCAGATCCGAAACCTGAACTTTTCTCTGAAGCTGAATTGAATGATTTAGTCCGGGATTTAGGACTCCCAAAAGATGCTGCCCAACTGCTAGGTTCTCGGCTTAAACAGAAAAATCTATTGTCACCCGGAACAACTTTTTATTGGTACCGCAACCGCGAGACACAATTTTTGAAGTATTTCAGCAAAGAGGAAGATTTGGTATTTTGCAACGATATATACGGAGTGATGGAAAAGTTTAAACTCAAGTATGATCCTGCTGAATGGCGGCTGTTCATTGATTCGTCAAAAGACAGCATAAAAGGTGTTATTCTTCATAATGGCAACACATTCGCTTCAGTTCCTATTGTTCACTCTGTTATTCTAAAAGAAAAATACGAGAATTTGGCCCTGATTCTTCAGAAGATTCGTTATGATGAGCATAAGTGGATGATTTGTGGAGACTTTAAAATTTTATCCATGCTATTAGGGCAGCAATCTGGTTTCACCAAATATTCCTGCTTCCTTTGCTTGTGGGATAGCCGGGCCCGCGACCTACACTGGGGGAAAAAAGACTGGCCAATTCGGGAGTATTTGAGACCCGGTGAGAAAAATGTTCTTCATGAGAGCTTGGTACCTCGTGATAAGTTGGGTCTCATTAAGCAATTCATCAAGTCCCTTCCAAAAGATGGTGAGTGCTTTCGGTACCTTTGCTCAAAGTTCCCCCGACTTTCTGAAGCAAAGCTAAAGGAAGGAGTGTTTGTTGGCCCTGATATAAGGAAACTCATTTCAGATGGAGCATTCGCTGAAACGATGTCTGAGAAGGAAAAAGAAGCCTGGGATTCCTTCAAGGATGTTGTTCTCAAATTCTTGGGGAACAGGCGGGATGAGAACTATAAGGATATTGTTGACAGGATGCTCAATGCCTTCAAAGAACAAGGCTGTAACATGAGCCTGAAAGTCCATTTCTTGCAATCCCATGTGAACTACTTTCCCGAAAACTTGGGGGCGTACAGTGAAGAACAAGGTGAAAGGTTTCACCAGGACATCAAGGACGCAGAGAGAAGGTACCAAGGAAGATGGAACACCACTATGATGGCTGATTTCTGCTGGTTGCTGCTGCGGGAAACCCCAGATGAAAAATACACCAAGCAGCGCACCAAGAGAAGCATTCGGGGGAAGAAGAAACGGGCCCACCAGGAGATTGATTGACCCAAGAATGACTTTAAAATCTAAACTGTGTTGACAAATATCGTGTTTTTACTAAACTTTGAAATAAAAATTTGCTAGTTATTACCACAGTGTCGGATCTCATTTAATAGAATTTTATTTTCACACCATCGGGTGTTTGTCTTCATGTATTGCAATGGTGCGGTTTGCGTTTTCTATTCTTACATACATACCTGTACAACATTTTTTGCACATTTCTTTGCTTTGCTTTGTGTCTAACCTCGCTCTTATATTCTCAATGTTTGTGCACATGTATGTGGCTGTTTTAAGTGCAATTTTGCTTCCATCACAATGTGTTTTGTTGACATTACTCTATTCTTATGTGCTGCCTTGTTACAATTTTCTTTATTCTTATTTGAATAACTACTAAACAATTAGTATAAAGAATTCATCCAAGAAACTTTTATCTCGATCGCATTCAATCTGAAACGTTCACCTCGAACTGCTAACCCAATGTAGCAAAAAATCTGTACGTGATGGAGCAAATTGGTTACCAGATTTGGATTCAGCGCACCAAAAAACGTAAAAATCAATCCAAACATTAGAGGCAGTTTAAAAAAAATTTTTTTTAGTGTACCTATGTTATTTATTGTTTGTCTTAGTGGTGTGCTAGTTCAGCCTTCTCAGTTATAACTTACCTTGCCTCTCTCAACTAACTGGGCTTTGTGTGGTAGCCAGGTTAACTGTCCTTTTTACATTAAATCTCTCTCCCCAGAGCCTGCTCTCTGTTAAACTTTTTTTCCTGTCCTAGCCTGCCTGAGTGAATCCTCCCCCTCCCCCCCCCCCTGCTGAGGTATTGTGTAGCCTTCTTCCTGTTTCCCTCACGTGTGCATAGTCTGTTTTAGTCTGCTTTTCTCTGATCAGAGAAGAGCAGTGCTTTTTACAGTGCTCTGCTAAAGAAGTGGATATTGCCTCCTGTGACACCTTGCTGTGAGTTCTAGCTGTTTATTAATTATTGATTGTTTGTCTAACTGTTTATTTCATTATTTATTGTTTGTCTTAGTGGTGTGCTAGTTCAGCCTTCTCAGTTATAACTTACCTTGCCTCTCTCAACTAACTGGGCTTTGTGTGGTAGCCAGGTTAACTGTCCTTTTTACATTTTTACATTAAATCTCTCTCCCCAGAGCCTGCTCTGTGTTAAACTTTTTTTCCTGTCCTCGCCTGCCTTTGTTAATCCCCCCCCCCCCCCCCCCCCCCCCCCGCTGATGAGGTATTGTGTAGCCTTCTTCCTGTTTCCCCCACGTGTGCATAGTCTGTTTTAGTCTGCTTTTCTCTGATCAGAGAAGAGCAGTGCTTTTTACAGTGCTCTGCTAAAGAAGTGGATATTGCCTCCTGTGACACCTTGCTGTGAGTTCTAGCTGTTTATTAATTATTGATTGTTTGTCTAACTGTTTATTTAATTATTTATTGTTTGTCTTAGTGGTGTGCTAGTTCAGCCTTCTCAGTTATAACTTACCTTGCCTCTCTCAACTAACTGGGCTTTGTGTGGTAGCCAGGTTAACTGTCCTTTTTACATTAAATCTCTCTCCCCAGAGCCTGCTCTGTGTTAAACTTTTTTTCCTGTCCTAGCCTGCCTGAGTGAATCCTCCCCCTCCCCCCCCTGCTGAGGTATTGTGTAGCCTTCTTCCTGTTTCCCCCATGTGTGCATAGTCTGTTTTAGTCTGCTTTTCTCTGATCAGAGAAGAGCAGTGCTTTTTACAGTGCTCTGCTAAAGAAGTAGATATTGCCTCCTGTGACACCTTGCTGTGAGTTCTAGCTGTTTATTAATTATTGATTGTTTGTCTAACTGTTTATTTCATTATTTATTGTTTGTCTTAGTGGTGTGCTAGTTCAGCCTTCTCAGTTATAACTTACCTTGCCTCTCTCAACTAACTGGGCTTTGTGTGGTACCCCCCTCCCCCCTGCTGAGGGTTCAGGACAGGGTACCTTGTAACTGCCCTCTTTAATAGGACTTATCTCCCTCCCTCCCTCCCCAGCACCCACCCACCCCTGGGGTAATTGTAGTTTTATAGGTACTTGCACATCATTGAGGAAAGGGGCTGCTCTCAGGTGCAGCTCGTTATCCAAATCAGTCATACACAGAGGACCTGAGATTAATTACTTAAGCTTCAGGTACACAAGGTGTATTAGGGGTATTAGATACACTTTTATTGGTATAAACATCTACACCAATCCTTATTATATACAGAATTTAAAAGACCTAAACACAAGCTTTAAACTAAGATGCAGACAGAAGTCCAGCAACGAGATGGGGGTTCTCCGGTCTTTTGCATTGAGTGTCACATGTATGATTTTCTCCCAGTTGGTGAGAGGTCTTACGTATGCACTAAGTGCAAAGAACTCTTTGCTCTCAGGGAACGAGTCCATTCTCTAGAGGCTAGAGTAGCAGACCTGGAAGACGTAAGAAAGACAGAGAAGTACATGGACGAGACCTACAGGGATACAGTCCTGAAGTCCCACCTCCAGTCTGGCAGCATCCCTGTTGCCATGGAGGAGAGAGGTCACGTGACAGGAGAGCATCACCCTGGTGTGGCAGGAAGTGATCCTGTAACTAGGACCTGTCCTCCAAGTGATGTAAAACCCTCTCGCACCGAGGACGTTTCTCCAGGGCCATGTCCCCACGAGGGGAGGGTCAGGACAGCTGTTATAGTTGGTGATTCAATCATTAGGAATGTAGATAGCTGGGTGGCTGGTGGACGTGAGGATCGCCTGGTAACATGCCTACCTGGTGCGAAGGTAGCGGACCTCACTCACTGCCTAGATAGGATCATAGATAGTGCTGGGGAGGAGTCTGCTGTCTTGGTACATGTTGGTACCAATGACATAGGAAAATGTGGTAGGGAAGTTCTGGAGGCTAAATTTAAGCTTTTAGGTAGGAAGTTGAAATCCAGAACTTCCAGGATAGCGTTCTCCGAAATGCTTCCTGTTCCACGTGCAGGACCCAAAAGACAGGCAGAGCTCCGGAGTCTCAATGCGTGGATGAGACAATGGCGCAAGGATGAGGGTTTTGGATTTGTTAGGAACTGGGGAACATTCTGGGGAAAGGGGGGGGGGGCTCTTCCGAAGGGATGGGCTTCACCTTAATTAGAATGGGACCAGACTGCTGGCATTAACCTTTAAAAAAGAGATAGAGAAGCTTTTAAACTAGAAAATAGGGGAAAGCCGACAGTCACCCAGGAGTGCATGGTTCGGACGAAGGTATCCTTGAAGGATACTACCAAAAGCAGTGAGGTTCCAAAAGGGAGCATAGTAGCCCAAATGCCCTTGAGTAAGGAGCAGACAGAGCATAAAGATTCCAAATTACCCCTGCCTACCAATAGCCAGATTAATATGAATAAAATACAGTCTATAAAATGCTTGTATGCCAATGCTAGAAGTCTAAACAATAAGATGGGAGAGTTAGAATATATAGCACTAAATGAGAGGTTAGATATGATTGCACTCTCAGAGACATGGTGGAAGGAGGATAACCAGTGGGACACTGTAATACCTGGATACAAACTATATCGTAATGATAGAGCTGATCAAATTGGTGGAGGGGTTGCGCTCTATGTTAGAGAGGGCATTGAGTCAGAAAGGATTAAAGTTTTGCAGGGAACAAAATTTGTTGTAGAATCTCTATGGATTGAAATTCCATTTATGAAGGGGAAGGTGATGGCAGTGGGAGTATACTATCGACCACCTGGCCAGAATGAACAAATGGATGATGAAATGCTCAAAGAAATCAAGGAAGCTAACAAAAGTCACAACAGAGTAGTAATAATGGGTGATTTCAATTACCCCGGTATCGACTGGGTCAGTGTCACAGCAGGACAAGCTAAAGAGTTAAAGTTTCTAGATGGAATAAGTGACTGCTTCTTGGAGCAGCTAGTTCATGAACCGACCAGAGGGGAAGCTATACTGGACCTAGTCCTTAGTGGAACGCCAGATCTGGTGCAAGAAATAAGGGTGTTGGGACCACTTGGCAATAGTGATCATAGTATGATCATGTTTGATTTAATTAGTGGAGGACAGATAGTAAAGGCATCCACAGTACTACCTTTTAACTTTCAAAAGGGAGACTATGATAGAATGAGGAATATAGTTAGGAAAAAACTAAAAGGAGCGGTTAAAAAGGTTAAAGACTTACAGCAAGCTTGGGTGTTATTTAAAAATACTATCCTCGAAGCCCAGAACAGCTGTATTCCACGCATTAAGAAAAGTGGAAGAAAGTCCAAAAAACTGCCAGCATGGTTTAAAGGTGAGGTCAGAGAGGCTGTTGCTGTCAAAAAAGCAACCTTCAGGAAATGGAAAAAGAGCCAAATGATGAAATCTGGAAACAGCACAAGCACTGGCAAGTTAAATGCAAAGCATTGATAAGGCAGGCAAAACGGGAATTTGAGAAGAAACTTGCTACGGAAGCAAAAACACGAAATAAAGACTTTTTCAAGTACATTCGTAGCAAAAGGCCTGTGAGAGAGTCAATTGGACCATTAGATGATAGAGGGGTAAAAGGGGCAGTAAGAGGAAACAAGGCTATAGCAGAGAGACTGAATGAATTCTTTGCTTCGGTCTTTACTGAGGAAGATGTAGGGATGTTATCCAAGACTGAAGTGGTATTTAAAGGTGATACTGCAGAGGAATTGAGAGAAATATCGCTACACCGGGAAGATATATTACAACTATTTGATAAACTGAATAGTAGCAAATCACCTGGACCGGATGGTATACATCCCAGAGTGTTGAAAGAACTGAAATATGAGATTGCAGACCTGCTATTGGTAATCTGTGAACTTTCATTAAAATCATCTGTAATACCTGAAGATTGGAGGGTCGCCAACGTAACACCAATTTTTAAAAAGGGTTCCAGGGGTGACCCAGGAAATTACAGACCGGTGAGCCTGACGTCAGTACCAGGGAAAATGGTAGAAACCATCATAAAGAACAAAATTGTGCAGCATGTAGATAGTCATGGCCTAATGGGAGACAGACAACATGGCTTTAGACAAGGAAGATCTTGTCTTACTAATCTGATATGTTTTTTTGAAGGTGTGCATAAACAGGTAGACAAAGGTGAGTCGGTTGATATAGTGTATCTGGACTTTCAGAAAGCTTTTGACAAAGTCCCCCATCAGAGACTTTTGGCGAAGCTAAAAAGTCATGGGATAGGAGGCAGTGTACTATTGTGGATCGGGAACTGCTTAAAAGATAGAAAGCAGAGGGAAGGGCTAAATGGCCAATATTCCCAATGGAAAAAGGTGAATAGTGGAGTACCCCAGGGATCTGTACTGGGTCCGCTGCTTTTTGACATATTCATAAATGACCTGGAAAAGGGAATAACTAGTGAGGTTATCAAATTTGCAGATGACACAAAACTGTTTAAAGTTGTTAAAACCCAAGAGGATTGTGGAAAACTGCAGGAGGATCTGGATAAATTGGAAGACTGGGCATCCAAATGGCAGATGAAATTTAATGTGGACAAGTGCAAAGTTATGCACCTAGGAAAGAACAACCCACACTATAGTTACACAATGCAAGGCTCCACATTAGAAACCACCACCCAGGAAAAAGATTTAGGAGTCATTGTGGATAACATGTTAAAACCCTCCGCCAAGTGTGCAGCGGCGGCCAAGAAAGCAAATAGAATGCTAGGTATCATAAGGAAAGGGATGGAGAACAAAACAAAGGATATTATAATGCCTCTGTATCGCTCCATGGTATGACCGCACCTTGAATATTGTGTGCAATTCTGGTCACCGTATCTTAAAAAGGACATAGCGTTATTAGAAAAAGTACAGAGAAGAGCCACCAAATTGGTGAAGGGGATGGAAGGCTACTCCTATGAAGAGAGGCTAAGAAGGTTAGGGCTCTTTAGCCTGGAGAGGAGACGGCTGAGGGGAGATATGATAGAGGTCTATAAATTAATGAATGGAGTGGAACGGATAAACGTGGATCAATTGTTTACGCTATCAGAGTATAGAAAGACTAGGGGACATGTAATGAAGCTACAGGGTAAACTATTTAAGACAAATAAGAGAAAATATTTTTTCACTCAACGTGTAATCAAACTCTGGAATCTGTTACCGGAGGATGTAGTAAGGGCTGTTAGTATAGCTGGGTTTAAAAAAGGTTTGGACAAGTTCCTGGAGGAAAGGTCCATAAACCACTATTAAAAAGGGACCCAGGATATCAATGCTTGACCCAGTACAAGCATTGTGGAACCTGTCTTTTGGGGATATTGCTAGGTACGTATAACCTAGATTGGCCACTGTTGGAAACAGGATACTGGGCTTGATGGACCTCGGTCTGACCCAGTATGGCATGTCTTATGTTTTTATGTTCTTACCCCTACATCTCCTTGCTCCAAGAAAGGTTTTCTTTTTTTTTAAACCATTCATTTAACATTTTAAACAACCAAAACAAAATACATTCAACACCTGAACAAAAAAGAAAACAAAACACAAAAGATACTGTATTTCACATAATATTACATACATTACTTATCTGTATCCGATATTCTGGACTACTGGCTTCAACATGGAGCACCTACTCTGTCCACCTGCCCCTTTGGACTAACAATCTAATAGTCCACCCGGCAGCAGATACCACCCCTCCCCAGGCTCCCAACAACACTATTTGAAGACTAATTGTGCATCAAGGGTATCCCACTTTTTAAGAATACTTCGATAATGCGGGTTTTGCCCCACATATGCTCGTTCATACGCACGGTGCATGCATAGTAGATTCCACCAATGATCCGCATCCAACCTTGAAAAATTCTTCCAGTGTTCAAGTATAGCCTTCAATGCTAGACTAATCATCAGATCAAAAAGCACCCGATCCTGCTTCTCTAAGCCGGGAATCTCGGCCTTAGATTTGTATATTACTATTCGATACAGAAGTGGTGTACTTATTTTAAGCAATTGAGACACTCGATGCCAAACTTGTTGCCAGTATCTCTTCAGTTTTGGACAGTAATACAGCATATGCGACAGTACTCCGATATCCTTCTCACATGACCAGCAACCGTTTCCAGCTTGAGGTTGCCACCTCGCTATTTTCGATGGAGTTAAATATGCTTGATGAGCTAAGAAATACAAGGTTTGGGTAAGTGAGGCTGCCCGCGTTATCCTTATCTGTGAGTTCCAGAAAGCGTCCCACATTTTTTGGTTCTCCAGTTGTCCAACTTCAGTTTCCCAAATTAATTGCAGTCCTTTGCATCTCCTTTTCCCCCCCTCCCTATTACAGCCACAAACCGGGATATTAGCTGAGTGCACTCCCTCATCTCTTGCACCTTCCGTAGTAATGGCCATCCCAACTCCATGGAGATCGGCGAAACCCCTGCTTTATTTAAGCAATGCCATGAAAACCCAATGGATAGTCACAATAAAACAAATTGCACTATAGTGCTGGAAGATGAGACCCCCAGGTCGGAAGGCACAAAACTAGTTACTGGGGAAGAGCTGAAGACTTTTCAGAGTAAAGCCAGCATTTATGATGTGGTTGGAGCAAAGCCCTCGGGACGTCTGAATGCTGATGTAGCCGCGCATGAAATGAGAGTCAGAAGCTGTAAAGCTGTCTTACATATGGGAACATGGAACGTATGAAGCATGAACCAAGGGAAGTTGGAAGTGGTCAAGAATGAAATGGAATGTGTACAACTTTATCTGTTGGCTGTCAGCGAACTGAAATGGATTGGCATTGGGCACTTTGCATCTTATGATCACATGGTCTACTATGCTGGAAATGAAAGACAAAGAAGAAATGGTGTTGCATTTATAATAAAGAAGAAACTTGCAAGAACTGTAATGCAAGAACTGTATTCAATGCAGTCAGTGAACGCTATGAGGAATGCCTATCAACACAACTATAATTCAAGTATATGCCTCAACAACACTTGCAGAAGAGGATGAAATTGAAAAGTTCTATGAACAAGTTCAAGCTGAAATTGACAGAACATGAAAACCGGATATCTTGATAGTCATGGGTGACTGGAACACAAAATTTGGCAACAAAGAAGAAGGCAAAGTGGTTGGAAAATATGGACCTGGCAACAGAAATGAAGCAACACAAGCGGCAACTGTACACATGGACTTCACCCAATGGATTGTATAAAAATCACATTGACTACATCTGTGGAAGTCAACGATGGAAACGCTCTATAACATCAACAAAGACAAAACCTGGAGCTGGCTGTGGTACAGATCATCAACTACTAGTATGCAAACTCAAGCTAAAGTTGAAAAAGAGCAAACCACTCATGAATATACAACCGGAATTTAAAGACTGCCTGCAAAATGGATTTGCTGCTTTAGATACAAATGACAGAGCTCCAGAAGAGTTATGGAATGACATCAAGAAGGTTGTGTTGGAAGAAAGCGAGAAGTCTCTACAAAAGGTGAAAAAGCAAAAATGGCCAAAATGGATGATGGAAGAAACTCTGAAAATTGCCCAGAAACGCAGAGAAGCTAAAGCCAGAGGAGGAAGAAAGACAATCGCAGAACTCAATAGAGATTTCCAATGTGAGGCAAGACAGGACAAGGGAAAGTACTACTATGACACATGCAAGGAAATAGAAGCAGAAACTATTAGAGGCAGAACAAGATCGGCTTTCCTAAAGCTATGAGAGTTAAAAAAAATTCCAGCCTCAAATTGGAATGTTACAAGATGCTCAAGGTTCTATGTTGAATGATGCTGAGAAGATCAAGAAAAGATGGAAGGAATATGCAGAGTTTATATATGATAAAGATCAACAGCCATTTCAACCTGTACCTTATGATCCGGAACCATTGGTGATGAAAGAAAGGTTGAAGCAGCATTGAAAGCACCAGGCATTGATGGCATTCCCATAGAAGTATTACAACAATCTGATGCAGATGTTACTGTATTTACAAGGCTCTGCCAAGAAATTTGGAAGACAACATCATGGCCAACAGACTGGGAAAGATCTGTGTTTATGCCAATACTAAAGAAAGGTGATCCAACTGACTGTGGAAATTATCTCACAATCGTTCTGATCCCACATGCCAGCAAGATTCTACTGAAGATTATTCAACAGAGACTACAACCATACCTGGAACAAGAACTACTTGAAGTGCAAGCAGGGTTCAGGAAAGGGCGAGTAATGAGAGACATCATCGTGGATGTGAGATGGATCCTTGAAAAAACTAAAGAATACCAAAAGGATATCTATTTGTGCTTTATCGACTATAGCAAGGCTTTTGACTGTGTAAACTATGAGAAACTCTGGGCTACATTATGAAGCATGGGTATACCAGAACACCCGATCGTTCTCTTGCACAATCTGTACATTCATCAAGAAGCAACAGTTCGAACAGAACAAGGAGAAACAGAATGGTTTAAAATCAGCAAAGGTGTAAGACAAGGTTGCATACCTTCCCCCTACCTGTTTAATTTATATGCCGAACAAACCATCAGAGAAGCAGGATTGTATGAAGACAACAGAGGTGTGAAGATTGGTGGAAGACTTATCAACAACCTTCACTATGCTGATGATACCACATTACTGGCTAAACGTGAAGATGATCTGAAACATTTGCTTCTCACGATCAAAGAACATAGTCTCAAAATGGGCCTGAACCTTATTGTAAAGAAGACAAAGATCATGACAACTGGCAAAATCAAGTTCGTCGTTGAAGGAGAAGAAGTTGAAATCGTGAACAACTTTAACCTACTTGGATCAACTATCAATAAAGAAGCAACAAGTTGTCAAGAAATCCAACAATGCATTGCTCTTGGAAGAATGGCTATGAAAGACCTAGACAAGTTTCTCAAGAGCAGAGATTAAACTTGTTCAAGCCATGGTATTTTCAATAACATCATATGGATGTGAAAGCTGGACAGTGAAATGATAGAGAGGAAGAAAACTGATGCCTTTGAATTATGGTGCTGGTGGAGAATTCTGTGTATACCATGGACTGCCCAAAGAACAGACCATTCAGTACTAGAGGAGATCAAACCTAAGCTTTCTTTAGAAGCTCAGATGACAAGACTTTGACTTTCATACTTTGGATACATCATGTGAAGAGAGAGATCATTAGAGAAAGACATCATGCTTGGCAAGATAGAAGTCGACACAAAAGAGGAAGGCCGGCAATGAGATGGATCGATGCAATAACAGCAGTTACAGGTAACAGTCTGTCAACAATGAGCCGCCTGACTGAAGACCGAACGCAATTTAGGACAACTATCCATAGGGTCGCTGTGAGTCAACACCGACTCGACGGCACTTAACAACAACAGCAATGCACAATTAAAAATGCTTGAGTCAAACATGAAATCATATGATTGTAGCTTCAAGACCTTTGCCATACTTTAATTCTGAAATATACTTCAGATTTCTATAAAATGTTGACTCATATCCTTTAAACTGGCTCCAGTCAATTGTGGATATTTTGAGCATGGGTGTACCAGAACACCTGATAATTCTCTTATAGAACCTTTACATCGATCAAGAATCAACAGTTCAAATGGAACAAGGAAAAGTAGAATGGTTTAAAATCAGCAAAGGTGTATGACATGGCTGCATACTTTCCTCTTAGCTGTTTAATTTATATGCAGAACAAATCATCAGAGAAGCTGGACTGTATGGAGAAAACTGAGGTATGAAGATTGGTGGGAGACTTATCAACAACCTTCTCAATGCTGATGATACCACAATACTGGCTGAAAGTGAAGATGATCTGAAACATTTGCTTCTTAAGATCAAGGAACATATAAGTAGTCTTGTAGTCTTAAAACATAAGGAAGACAAAGATCCTGACAACTGGCAAAATCAATAAGTTCATCGTTGATGGATAAGAAATTGAATTTGTTGATAAGTTTAATCTGCTGGGATCAATAATCAATAAAGGAACAACAAGCAGTCAAGAAATCCAATGACACATTGCTCTTGATAGAATGTCTGTGAGGGACCTAGACAAGATTCTCAAGAGCAGAGATGTGTCTCTACATATAAAGATTCAATGTGCTCAAGCCATGGTATTTTCAATAACATCATATGAATGTGAATGTTGGACAGTGAAAAAGAAAGACAGGAAGAAAATCGATGCCTTTGAATTATGTTTTGGTGAAGAATATTAGGTCTGATATTTAAAGGCATTTACATGGTTTATTGACCTATAAACAGTGTAAATGCCACTGAACAGGATATTCAACAGCACTAACACTGTTAGTGCTGCTGAATATCCCCTACTATTATTTATTTATTTTTAACAGGACTTTTATACTGCTTTATTATTTTAGTCATAGCAATTTACATTGTCACTTAAACTTGGTAATGTACATTAAATCCTACTAATGCCCCTATGCTAACTGCTTAGCATCGAAGCATGTCGTGTACATTCTGGTATGAGTCATGGGCGGTGACAGTCACTAACTAGGTAGTGGCGATATCACACTGCTAACCAGTTAGCGGCACATGGATAAAACTAGGCGCAGCAAAAGCTGGTCTAACTTTCCCTGTAGGACCTAATAGGGCAGCGGCTCAATATCGCTGCTACCCAATTAGCTTCTGCAGCTACAAAGGCTGTGCGACAACCCCGGATATCCAATGTTGGGGCCGCATATTACCCCGGCATTGAATATCCAGGGTTAAAGGTCAGTGATGACGGCTATGCACCGTAGCAGTTCAAAGCCTCCCAGAAGAATATCGGGCCCATTGTGTATACCATGGAGTGTCCAAAGTACAAACCAGTCAGTTCTAGAGGAGATCAAACCTAAGCTTTCTTTAGACGCTCAGATGAGAAGACTTCGACAGGACACATCATGCAAAGAAAGAGATCATTAAAGAAAGACATCAAACTTGGTAAGGTTGAAGGTGAAAGCAAAAGAGGAAGGCCAGCAGTGAGATAGAGTGGCATTCATAGCTGCTTTTATTGTATCAATCTATCAGCAATGAACCGCCTGACTGAAGACCGAACAAAGTTTAGGACAGCTAACCAGAGGGTCGCCATGAGTCAACACTGACTCAAGGGCACTTAACAACAACAACAACATGACACTTCAGACTTGGGCTGTAAGTGGAAACCTGGGAATGGCTCAAAGTGCTCCTAATGGTTTGTAGTTAATTAATAACTACTAAGTACATATTTTGCCTTTGTTCTCCAAAGTCGCAGGCAAATCAAACTACAGCAGTTCCAAGACATTTCAAGCATCTGCTATGCCACCGTCCTTAAGAAATATGAAAAAGACTTGTCAGACATGATATTAACAAGAACAGCAGAATGCAACTGTGAACTCATGGGTGGAGTGCAACTGTAGCAGATTTTATAAACTGCCACATGCTTTGGAAATTTAGCAATAAAAAGTACATAAAAATGTTATCACCTTTTAATTATTTAGGACAATGACTCAAAGCAAACAGGGAAATGATATTATAATATGCTCTGTGTTCTTCCCATAAAACCATTAGAAAATGGAACTACTAGAATATTTGAACTCTTCAACTCTGAAACCCAAGAGAGCTAAAGCTCTATATTTTATGGCATTATTGTGCAAAAGGTTGGCATTTGTTGTAATTTAAGTGATCTCCTTCTAATAAAGGACATTTTTCTACCTGTTCTTAAAGCCAAATGAAAGAAGAAATAACCATGGTGGAAACAAATGTGTCAGTTTTTGCACAAAGATAAAAATCTTGCATTTATGATACATTCTTTACAAGGGGAGGCTGATAAGTCTTGGGCCTTGTAATGAAACAGAAAGCTACGGGCACATTTCAATTCTGGACTTCTGAATGATCTTGCTGCGGTTTCATTTTATTTAGATATGAGTCGTCGTAGTCCTCTTCTTCTCCAAAGGAAAGCAAAATGTCATCCAACATATCAAGTTCTTGGGATTCTAACCCTTGTTTTCAGCAACAGTTTCAAGATCTATTTAGATTTACAAACTTTAACATCTAGGGAAATTTGTCCTTTGGCTGGCAAATATCCCTGCATTTTAGGTATACTGGGCCCAATAATGTTCTACAGAACAAGAACCTAACTCTGATTTTAATATGGATGAAAAGGTAGGGATGTGTACAGGACAAATATTTGAGATTTGCTGTCAGTTCATTTGAGTTTTTATCCCAGTTATCAGATTTTTTTCAATTAGCTACATAAACTCATTTTAATAAAAAAATTTAGCATGTATTAAAACTTTTTAATGCATGCAAATTGTCTTAAGGTATGTTAATTTGTAGGTGAACACTCATTAACTAGATTTAGTTGGCAGCAAAGAAGAAGGCAAAGTGATTGGAAAACATGAACTTGGCAACAGAACTGAAGCCGGAGAAAGACTTATAGAATTCTGCAAGACCAACGATCTATTCATTGTGTTGCTGGAAAAAATGTATTCTTCTTCCAGCTTGTGTTGCTGGAAGAAGAACACCTTCTTCCAGCAACACAAGTGGCAACTGTACACATGGATGTCACCCAATGGATTGTACAGTGGCAACTGTACTGTGGATGTCAATGTTGGAAAAACTCAATAACATTAACAAAGACAAAACTTGGAGCCAACTTGGAAAATGAGAGTGCCCAATTAGTGGAAACTGAAGTGCACTTAAATGAGAAGGTTAATGCTCAATCTACTAATAATGCACCAAATATGAAGAAAAAACCCCATAAAACAGGAAACTACTACTACTTGGAGATTCCATCATCAGAGGCACCAACTTGGGAGTACAGTTCGAAGGAGAGAAGATGGTCAAATGCCTCCCAGACTCTTCAGCCAGAAGGAATACAAACCAAATTGTTGGCATAGTTAGTACAGAAAGTGAGCACTCCAAAATTGATGTTATCTATTTTGGTAAAAATGACCTGGCTAGAAACAGTGATTCTGCAGTTCAAAGGGACTTCCAGACTCTGGGAGAGAAACTCAAGCCCATCGTTAACATTATAGCATTCTCAGAAGTTCTACCTGTTCTTGGTAAGGGGGCAGAAAGACTGCATTGCATAATCAACTTTAATACATGGCTCCAAATCTAGTGCAAACAAGAAAGATTTAGATATATAGGCGACTGGGGACAGAGATGGAACAACAAGATGCTATATAGTGTTAATGGACTATATCTCTCTATCACAGGGAATAGGATCCTAAGTGAACAATTCAGGCATTATGTGAACAGGCATTTAAACTAGGGAAAGGGGGTGACGGATAGAGAAGAACAAGGTCAGAACGTCACTCCCAGTAAAAACATAGTAACACTGGAAACAGCCACACTATTAACCCACACATCAATGACAAGTGGAAAAAGGCATGTAGAACAAAATCCATGCAAAATACAAGCAAGCCAGTCAAAAAAATGCTGAAAAGCAATGAGCACAAATGCTCAAAGTCTAGCCAACAAAGTTCATGACCTGGAAGCCCTAATGATGGAAATGGACTTGGACATTGTGACCATTACAGAAACATGGTTTAACAATTCACAAGAATGGGATATGACCATAGCCGGCTATAATTTATTTAGGAGAGATAGAGAAGGCAGAAAAGGAGGAGGAGTAGCCCTATATGTCAAAAACAATATTAAAGCTGCTGAAATGCAAGGGACATGGGGAAAAGAAGAAGTGCTGCGGATTGTGTTGGAAAGAGGAGATGGCACTGTCATCCATACTGGTGTAGTCTACAGGCCTCCAACTCAAACCAAAGAAATGGATACAGACTTGATTATTGATATTGCAAAGATAGCCATGAAGGGAGAAGTGATTATATTGCGTGACTTTCATCTACCCAATGTGGATTGTAATATTCTTTCTGTAAATCTGGAAAGAAGTCAAAAAATTGTGGATGCCTTCCAAGATACATTGTTTAGACAAATGTATTTATTTTTATTTATTTAAAAGGCTTTATATACCACTTTATCCTGAAATCAAAGCGGTTTACACTTTAACCAAATCAAAGTTAAATGTCAGTAGGTGGAGGCATGCAGTATTAACGTGAGTGAGTATGTGTGTGTGTGATGGCGATGATTTCTTGGTGAGCTAGCTACAGAGTGAGCTATATACAAGGAGCTATATACAGGGAGGGGTAGGGGGTACAGAGGGGGTTAGGAGGATTGGGATGTAGACTTTGGGGTCGTTGGTCAGTTCACGTGATGCCACGATAGTGTTCAATGAAGAACGCAGTTTTGAGCTGCTTCCTGAAGTCCTTGAGGTCCACAGTTGAACGTAGGTCATCCAGGATGGAGTTCCACAGGGCGGGGGCAGCTAGGGATAGTGCTCTTCTTGGGTGTCTTGCCCTACTCTGGTGAATGCTTTAGGGGTATTGATGGTGTCTGAGGTGCCTCTCCTCCTTGATCTGGTGTTTGGGTCAGATCTGATTAGGGGCTGCAGACTATTTGCTGAGAGGTTCTGTTTAAAGATGTTTAGCAGTGCCTTATATCTGATGCGGGAGCTGATTGGAGCCAGTGGAGATGCTTGAGAATGGGGGTAATGTGATTGTGTCTTGATGATCCAGTTATTATGTGAGCGGCAGTGTTTTGTGCCATCTGCAATGGCTGGAGCGTTTGTTTTGGGAGCCCAAGGTAGATGGCATTGCAGAAGTCTAAAATGGGTGTGATTAGGGCTTGACAGATGGTGCAGAAGTGATCCTGTGAGAGAATTGGCTTGAGGCATTGGATGGTTCTCATTTTGAGGTATGCATTTTTGGTGGTTCTGCTGATGTGTGACTGTACGTTCAGGTCTTAGGGGTATGTTTACTAAAGGGCGCTAATTGGGCTGCCGTAACATTATCATGTGATAAGGTATGTTATCACGCGATAATGGGGCTTTACCAGGTGAAGACATCACGTACCGCGTGATAACGGGCGCAGCGGCGGAAACGAGCGCTGAGGGTGGAGAAAGGCTCCCTGGAGTGCGGAGGAAGGCTCCCCAGGGGCGGAGAGATGGGGGTCAATGGGCGGAGAGTAGGCGTGGAGTGGCTCCCTGCACACTAACGCCGTGAAATTTAGCTCCAAAAATTATCGCGAGTGAAACTCTCGCGCTAGGCACATGTGCAGGAAAGAGAAACCATTTACGTCAGCAATGTACAGCAAAGCCCGAGAAACCTTAAAAAAGTGATAGTTGTGATACATGTGCACGGAACAAAAAGGCAAATAAACATTGAAAATGACCTGAACAAAATTTAAAATCAACATAACCAAGCTGGCCAATAGTGATATTAATGGGAAAAATAAAAAAAACACTACAGAGAAAGCTCATAAAAAAAGATATTAATTTTGGAAGGTTCTATGCTCTGTCCCCCTACAAGGTGAATGATCCCACATTGAAATAGCGCCAATCAGGGTTCTCCCTTTTTATTGGACAGGTTGCTTATGGCGTGCACATGTGGCACAACAGCAGGGTGGGCATGTTGGAAAGGGCAACTGTACAGATGCTGGAAAATGGGATACAGAGGGCTGCAGGCGGCATATGCTGTGGTGCAGCTGGGGCATAGTGCGGACTAGGGAGATGCCCCGGTGGCACATAGGAATGCTGAAACTGAAACTGTCCAAAAAAGCCCCATAAATAGTGATCACCTAATAAATCCCAAAAATACCAAATCACTATATCCCCTTTGTGAAACTCAACTAATATTTGTCATATGTTGCCGGAAAGGGACAAGCATTATAATTCATGTTTTCCACTTGGTTTCATCCTTTTAATCAAAATGTGTAAATCCTTTAATCAACACCAAAAGATAAAATTCCAGCTACTTAGCTGCTTCCAAGATCCCAAATCCTGAAGAACCAGGCGCGACGTGCACGTTTCGGGTTACCACCCTGTTTCAAGTGCTATCATCATGTAACATATTTTTCAACCGGTTGGTGAAACCGAGTGGAGGACATGAATTATAATGCTTGTCTCTTTCCGGCAAGATCCGACAAATATGAGGGGGTACCCAAAAAAACCAGGAATTATTTTTTAAAAGCTATTTATTTCAAATTCTTTACAAAACAACCTTATCCCCTTCAAAATACTCTCCATTACAACTGATACATTTGTCCCACCGGTGCTTCCACTGTTCGAAACATTTTTTGTAGTCATCTTTAGAAATGGCTGACAGATCCTCCCTCTTTTTTTTCTTGACTTCTTCAATGTTGTCAAATTGGTGTCCTTTCATGCCCCTTTTCATGCGTGGAAATAAGAAAAAGTCGCACGGAGCCAGGTCAGGCGAGTAAGGTGCGTGGGGCAGCGGAACCATGCCATTTTTAGCCAAAAACTGTCTAACAGAGATGGCTGTGTGTGCAGGTGCGTTGTCGTGGTGGAAGAACCAGTCTCCTGTCTGCCACAAATTGGGTCTTTTTTGATGAACACTGTTGAGCAATCTTCTTAAAACTTCCAAATAAAAGGTTTGATTGAAGGTCTGACCTGGGGGAACAAACTCTGAAAGAACTACCCCCTTGGCATCAAAAAAGCAAATCAGCATTGTTTTGATGTTTGATTTGACTTGACGACATTTTTTTGGACGGGGTGACGATGACGTCTTCCATTGGCTTGACTGTTGCTTTGTTTCTGGGTTGTAACCATAGCACCATGACTCATCACCTGTAATGACCTTTGACAGAAAATCTGGATCAGTTTTAAGCTGTTGTTTCAAAACACGACATGTTTCAACTCAATGTTCCTTTTGATTCTCAGTCAGAACCCGAGGAACAAACTTGGCAGCAACCCTTTTCATTCCCAAATCTTCTGTTAAAATTCGCTGAACCGAGCTCCAAGATAACCCACTAATCTCTGACAGTTGATCAATTGTCTGTCGACGGTCTGTGAGCACAAGCTCTCTAATTTTTTCAATATTTTCGTCGATTCGGGCAGTTGATGGACGCCCAGAACGAGGTTAGTCATCAATCGACATGTCGCCATTTTTAAACCGAGCAAACCACTGGTACACTTGACTTTTTCCCATAGTGTCATCTTGATAAGCTGTTTTCAACATTAAAACAGTTTCAGCAGCATTTTTACCAAGTAGAAAACAAAATTTCACAGCTGCACGTTGTTCACTTAAACTTGTCATCATAAAAAAAGAAACAAGAACAAAACAGCGCTAGCAAAAACAATCACTGCAGATGAACAGAACAAGCCAGGTCGACAACACAGGCGGCACTGAACTGACAATGAGTTGCACTATACACGCCTAGTGGCAGAAGTGCATACTACACAAGCTCCGCCCACGGAAATGTTATTCCTGTTTTTTTTGGGGTACCCCCTCGTATTAGTTGAGTTTCACAAAGGGGATATAGTGATTTGGTATTTTTGGAAACTGTACAGCAGCCAGACAGCAACTGATGAGGGCCCAACATGGGCACAAGTGTGTATCTCACAGTGTCACAGGGGATAGTACCCAGCAGGTACCCCCAAGGGTACAGAACATCGGCAGGCAGTGGTGGGGGGGAAGCGCAGACGTCTATACAGGCACCCCTACCCCAGATCCCGCACCATATGCAGCCACCTACCGGCACACTGGATGGCCTGAGACTGTGCACCACCAGCACCACCAGCATATGGGCATGTCAGCATGGTGGCAGAGGGGTACTGGTGGTGGAGGAGGCAGTGGCATCTGCCCACAGCAGACCATGGCCTAGCCCTGTTTAGGTGGGTGCTGTGCACTGAAACAGACATGCTCTGTCTGATGAACAGTCATGATATCCCCAGGGAATGAACGGCCCCTGTTGCAACAGTGTGGTGCAGTACTCATAGCTGGTGTGTTCAGGAGCAGAAGGTCACAGGTTCAAGTCCCAGCTGTGGCACCTGCCAACCCAGTCCCCATATTTTACCCAGTACCAAACGGCAGTAATAAAGATGGAACCTTTATTGCAGATAACATAAACATGCCCGAAATGCCTATATTTTACCCTACAGAGCACAGACACCATATACATGTGCAGTCCCTAGAGCAGAGTTTCCCCAACTCCAGTCCTGGAGGGCCAAACACCATTCAGGTTTCATGTTGTCCCTAATAAATATGCCTGTACTGCACTTCTATGCGCCGCCCCCATGGTATGCAAATGTATCTCATGCATGTTCATTAGGGACAGCATGAAAACCCTAACAGTATCTGACAGACCAGGACCGGAGTGGGGAACCTCTGCCCTAAAGCAGCAGCCAACAGGAGCAGAAACACCCGCACCCACAGGCTCCATTATTCAAAGCCTCATGGAGAGGCAGGATGTTGAGCCCTGCGTGCAGCAGCATCTCCCAATACTAGCACTTGCATACCTTAGCAATGCTGCCCTAAACTTGGGAATACGTTACACATATATCAAAAGGTTGCTATGATTAATGGCAGATAGCAATTCCTAAGTTAAGCACAATTTGCTGATTGAGCTGCATCATAGCAACTTTTCTAATATCTGTGAAGTATGTTTCAGTTCTGGTTTCTGACAGTGTTTACCACCCTGGGGAGTGACCCCAACAGTATTGCGCACCATAGCCATGCCTGCACCGTGCCCAGGACTGGTGCAGTGGCCAAGGCTGCCAAAAGCCTCTATATTTGCACAATGCTGGCATAGGTGTGGGAGTGTGTGTCTGTCTATCCAGTGTGTGGTGGCTGCCAACACCTTACTCAGCCCACACTGCTTGCACTGTTTCCTGTGTTAGCCTGCCAATGTGCATAATGAGGAGCAAGGTACTGTGGGTATAGCCCGGACAGGGTGGCCTGGGCAGGATGCATCTGCACAGGACATAGGGCAATGGCTGGGACATTGTAGTGCCTGGTCACCACCTGTACGGACAGGGTGGCCACAAAATGTCCTGCTGTGAGGTCACACTCACCCTGACTGAGCAGTGCCAGATTCCCCCATAGTGTAATATGTTGTATTTCTCTTAAGTGATATATATATATATATTTTTAATTAAACGTTTTAGTGAAATTACACCAAATCAGAAAGATAAATCACAGTACAGAACAAGCTGTCTAAAGATACAATGAAAGGAACATGATACAATGATATAGTCCACATCAAGTGATACAGGCAGAGAACTAAGTATAAGAAATGAAGTAATAGAAAACCAGGCAACTAAGCCTACACTATTTGGAGAAACTTTCTATCAACCAGTTTTGATTCCAATCAAGTGATATTTATGGTTCTCTGTTCTGGGGCCAAATCACTGACTTATCTGCTTGGTGGGTGTGCTCACATCCCAGTTCTGGTTGCACACATCTCCTCCAGGAGCATGCACTATCGACTAGCTAGCAGACTGTCTGCAGTTATATGTGTATGGCTGGAGCACCTTGCAGGGTGCAGTGGCTGGAGGGGGAGGGGAGCTGAGTGTTTCCCGGCCTACTGTCTGTCTGTCATTGCCTTTGAATGGGTACAGGTCTGCATTGACTACCCTGTAGGGTGTCTGTTCCCCATCAGGACTGGGGTTGATGGTCCCCTTTACTGCCACCATTGCAGGGAGGTAGAATGTGGATCTGTTGGTGGGAGATCCTGTTTCCCACGCTGAGCCATGGGGAGTGGGTTGGGGGGGGGATTGGTGGTACATAATCCACCTATGGGTCCAAACACCCTTCCCTCCTTCACCATGTGCCTGTGGCACCAACACAGAGATATGCACTATTCTGGGTGCATCATAGCTCATAAGGGCTAGATGTGACTGAGAAATACAGATGCATCCTAGGTGTATCTGCAGGAACTACCTATCACACACACTGGCACTGATGAGAATCCTGTAGCACGGTCTAATTCAGCCATGAAAGGTGCTGTGGACCTGGTGCTGGGCGCCACACCTCATCCTCAGGGTGAGCACAGTACCCGCAGAATGTGACGATCTGTAGCTACTCTGTGCCAGTAACACACATGGTCAGTACCCCCTACCAGGCTATGGTGCTGTGGGGGTGCACACGGTCAGTTCCCCCTACCAGGCCGAGCTGCTGTGGGGGTGCATACCCCATCTTGTGATCATCTGTAGACTGCTGATTTGAATATGCAGAGTATCATGCCTATGGGTGGGTTAACCCTATCCAGGTAACCACAGCAGACAGTTTGTGTGGTGACCTTCAGTCCTTCTGTAGCCAGCCAGGGGTTTGTTAGTAGCTGTAGCTCACTGGTTACTTCACTGCCTATGGAGGCAGAGGTCATGGGTTTGATCCCACAGTGGGGTTATTTGATAGGGCTGTCTGAGGCATTTTGTTTTTCTAATTTAAATTAGTGCTGCCAGCAAAAACACACTCACAGTGCTGTAACCATAGGGCGCCCCATAAAGTACCCCGTAAGGCACCCTTTAAAGTGCCTTATAAAGTGCTTTATAAGGCGCCCTATAGGGAACATTATAGGGTGCCTAGGTGGACAGTGCACCTTATAATGTGCCCTCTGGAGTGCCTTATAGGGTGCCTTATGTGGCACCGTAGGTTACGGCACTTTGAGGGTGTGTTTGCTGGCAGCACAGATTTAAAATAAAAAAGAAAATGCCTCAGACAATACTGAGTAAAAGTAAAGGGTAATGTCTCAGACAGCCTTATTCATCAAGCCCACTGGGGAGTTAAACTCATGGCCCCTGTATCATCAGTCAGTGTATTAACCATTGTGCTACTCCTCTGTTGCTATGTTTGTAGTTCAGCGCGCCTACGTAAGACTAACGCGCGTTAACATGCGTGGCTCTCTCTATCGCCCAATAATGTGCGCAGCACATGTTAGCACGCAATAACGCATGCTTGCTACGTTTAGACCGGAATGCCCACTCCTTTTATGGCATCCTGCACATTCTCACCAGGCGCACGTTAAGACCGTTTAGTAAACATACCCCTTTGTTGAGGGTCACTCAGAGGTACTTTACTTCTGGCTTTTTTGGTATTGTAATATTGACCAGGGAAAGTTTGATGTTGGATTTAGTACTCACCAATGGAGATAGCGTGTCAAATGTCCAGGTCGGAGCCCATGTGAGCAGCAGTGATCATCACATGGTGTGGTTTGAGATAAAAACCAAGGCAGAGTACAATCACAGCAAACTCAGTCCTAGATTTCGAAAATGCTGACTTCAGTAAAATGGCCAAGTGCCTGAAGAAGGAGTTGGCAGAGTAGGAGAAGGTAAGGGAAATGGAATTGCAGTGGGCTAAACTAAAGGCGATAATAAAAGGGGCAACAGATACATATGTAAGAAGATTAAATAAAAATAAAAACAAAAGGAAAAGGAAACCTATTTGATTCTCCAAAGAAGTGGCTGCACAAATAAAGGCAAAAAACAGTTTTCACAAAATTCAGAAGTTAGCAAACAGAGGAACACAGAAAAGAATACAGGATAAAGCTAAGAGCGACAAAAAAAGAAATAAGGATAGCAAAATCAAAGGCAGAAGAAAAGATGACAAAACCTTTTTCAGGTATATTCGGGAGAAGAGAAAAATCAGAGGTGGAGTTTCAGGACTCAAAAGTAACAAGTACGGATTCGTGGAAAGTGGCATTGATAAAGCAAAAATGCTAAACAAATACTTCTGTCCTGTTTTTACTAAAGAAAATCTTGGAGAAGGACCTTCTGTGATTGACAAATATACAAATGGGAATGGAGTAGATACCACACCATTCACAGAAGATGATATGTTTGAACAGTTTGCAAAACTGAAAGTGGACAAGGCAATGGGACCAGATGGGGTACATCCCAGGATACTGAAAGAGCTCAGAGAGGTTCTTGCATGGCTTTTAAAGGATGTTTTTAATAGATCCTTGGAGACAGGAGATGTTCCACAGGACTGGAGAAGGATTGATGTGGTACCTCTTCACAAAAGTGATAATAGGGAAGAAGTGGCAAACCACAGGCCAGTAAGCCTTACCTTCATGGCGGAAAAAGTAACAGAGGTGCTCCTGAAAGAGAGATTTGTGGACTTGCATGATCTGAGGCAACATGGTTTTACCAAAGGCTGATCATGCCAAACAAACCTGATTAAATTCTTTGACTGGGTGACCAGAGAACTAGATCAAGGGAATGTGATGGATGTGATCTACCTAGATTTCAGCAAAGCCTTTGATACTGTTCCTCATAGGAGGCTTATCAATAAACTGAACAACCTGGGGATGGGTCTCAAGGTGTTTAAATGGATCAGAAACTGGTTGTCTGACAGATAACATATGGTGATGTTAAACAGAACTCACTTGGATGAAAGAAAAGTGATTAGTAATGTGCCCCAGGGAACTGTCCTGGGACCAGTACTGTTCAATATATTTGTAAGTGAAATTGCTGAAGGACTTAATGGAAAAGTCTGTCTTTTTGCAGATGACATAAAAATTTGCAACAGAGTGGCCTCCCCTGAGGGAGTGGATAACATGAGGAAAGATCTACAAAAGCTGGAAGAATGGTCTAATGCTTGGCAGTTAAGATTTAATGTGAAGAAGTGTAGTGTCATGCACTTGGGATGCAGAAATCCAGGGAACTGTATGGATAGGGGCAAGAGGATGGTGTGCACAGACCAGGAGAAGGACCTCTGAGTAATTGTTTCTGAGGATCTCAAGGTGGCGAAACAGTGTGACAAGGCATTGGCCAAAGCCAGAAAAATGCTGGGCTGAATACAGAGAGGAATTACAAGCAGGAAGGAAGAGGTACTAATACCACTGTACAAGTCGCTAGTGAGGCCTCACTTGGAATATTGTGTTCAGTTTTGGAGACCATATCTCGCAATGGATATAAAATGACTGGAAATGGTCAAGAGGAAGGCGACCAAAATGATTTGGAGCCTGTGCCAGAAGACATATGAGAAGAGACTTAAAGACCTAAATATGCATACTCTACAGGAGAGGAGGGACAGGGAAGATATGATACAGACCTTTAAATACTTAAAGAGTATTAATGAACAAACAAACCTTTTTTAAAGACGGGGAAACTGTAAAACAAGAGGGCATAACATAAAGCTGCAAGGGGGTAAACTGAAAGAGAACATCAGGAAATACTTTTTCACTGAAAGGGTGGTAGATGCTTGGAATGCCCTCCCGATGGAAGTGGTGGGGGCAAATACAGAATTCAAAATAGCATGGGACAAACACAGTGGATCACTTTATAGCAACAAAATCATCTTAACTGCCTCTGCTACCTCAACAAATAGTGGTTGCTACACAGAGCAGTGGGTACACCCCTAAACAAAGGCATAGGAAGGGGTGACCTACATGGAACAGCAGGTGCACCTACTTGTGTCACTTTGCTGGGCAGACTAGATGGACCATGATGGTCTTTATCTGTTGTCATATACTGTATTTCTATGTAACTGTAGTACAGATCATGGTTATCAAGGAGGTTTCATTGTAAACAGCCTTGATAAACATGAAAGGCAGTATATAAATAATGTCAAATAAAAAGCAAATAAATAAATACTAGTATGCAAACTTAAGCTAAAGTTGAAAAAGAGCAAGCCACTCATGAATGCAGCAAAATATGACCTTGAGAATATACCGTTGGAATTTAAAGACTGCCTGCAAAATTGATTTGCTGCTTTGGATACAAATGACAGAGCACCAGAAAAGTTATGGGATGTGCTCAAAGAAAGTAAGAAATCGCTAAAAAAGTGAAAAAGCAAAAATGATCTAAATGGATGACCAAAGAAACTGAAAATTGTCTCTCTTTCTCCTCTTGCTTTAGCTTCTCTGAGTTTCTAGGCAATCACAGAACTCAACAGAGATTTCCAATATGCAGCAAGACGAGACAAGGAGAAGTACTACAGTGAAGCAAGCTAGGAAATAGAATCAGAAACTATTAGAAGAACAACAAGGTTGGCTTTCTTAAAGCTATGAGAGTTAAAGAGAAAATTCCAGCCTCGTATTGGAATGCTACAAGAAGCCCAAGGATCCATATTAAATGACACTGAAAAGATCAAAGGTGAAAAGAATATACAGTGTCATTATATCATAAAGATCAAGTGGACCAAGAGCCATTTCAACCTGTACCTTATGATAAGGAACCATTGGTGATGAAAGAAGAAGTTGAAGCAGCATTGAAAGCCTTATCAAAGAACAAAGCACCAGGTATTGATGACATTCCCATTAAGTATTACAGCAATCAGATGTGGCTGTTGCCATGCTTACAAGGCTTTTTCAGGAAATTTAGAATAAAACAGCATGGCCAACTGACTGGAAAAGATCTGTGTTTACATCAATACTGAAAAGTGATCTGACTGACTGTGGAAATTATTGCACAGTTGTTTTGATCCCACATGCCAGCAAGATTCTACTCAAGATCACCCAGCAGAGACTACAACCATACTTGGAACGAAAACTGCCTGATGTTCAAGCAGGGTTCAGGAAAGAGCAATGAATGAGAGACATTATCATGGATGTGAAATGGATCCTTGAAAAGACAAAAGAATACCAAAGGGATATTTATTTTATTGACTGCAGCAAGGCTTTTGACTGTGTAAATCATGAGAAACTCTGGTCCACATTAAGAAGCATGGGTATACCAGAACAGTTAATAGTTCTCTTGCGCAACTTTTACATTGATTAAGAAGCAACAGTTTGAATGGAACAAAGGTGTACGACAAGGCTGCATAATTTTCCCCTACCTGTTTAATTTATATGCAGAACAAATCATCAGAGAAGCAGGACTGCATGAAGACAACCGAAGCGTGAAGATTGGTGGAAGACTTATTAACAACCTTCACTATGCTGATGAAACCACAATACTGGCAGACAAAGATCCTGACAACTGGAAAAATCAATGAGTTCATCATTGATGGAGAAGAAATTGAAATAGTTGACAACTTTAACCTACTTGGATCAATAATCAATAAAGAAATGACAAGCAGTCAAAAAATCTGATGATGCATTGCACTTGGCAGAATGACTATGAATGACCAAGACAAGATTCTCAAGAGCAGAGATATCTCTCACTATACAAAGATTTGACTTGTCCAAGCCATGGTATTTTCAATAACATCTTATGGATGTGAAAATTGGACAGCGAAAAAGATAGGAAGAAAAGTGATGGCCTTTGAATTATGATACTAGCAAAGAATATGCTGTATATCATGGACTGCCTGAAGAACAAACCAAATCTTTCTTTAGAAGCTCTGACGACATGAGTTTGACTTTCATACTTTTTGACACATCATGCGAAGAGAGAGATTATAGAAAAACACATGCTTGGAAAGTTTGAAGATCAACGCAAAAGAGGAAGGACAGCAATGAGATGGATCGATACAATAACAGCAGCTATGCATGCCACTCTATCAACAATGAGTCGCCTGACTGAAGGCTGCATGCAGTTTAGGACAGCTATCTGGAGAGTCATCATGAGTCGACACCGACTTGATGGCACTTAACAGCAACAATTTTGAATTTGTATGTATTTTTAATTTTTCTGTCAATTCTCCACTAGTAGCTTGAAATATATTTTATTTATATATTTATTTAGTTAATTCGGTTTATATATTGACACTATCATATAGACTCACAAAAAAAATGGGGGTATATTTACTAAAGGTTAATGCCTGTTAAGTAAAGTTAACATGCGTTAAGTTCTGCCACTGCCCATTCATTGCTATGGCCCATTGCAGCACTTACTTAACGCATGTTAGCCTTTAGTAAGCATACTTTATAAAAACATATTACATCATAAAATCTTCCCACTATCCCACCATTAACTGATCTCCCAACTGCCACCTTCAATAAGCACTTTTTCCAAATATGATATCCCAGAGCCACCTCTTAACCGACTTGCAAAATCATAAGTAATCCCCTTCCTTATGAACAGATGCTGAAAGAGTCCTCTTCCTTCCCATTGTAGTCAAAACTCCTTCACCATGGATCTAATACTTTAGCTGGAAAAACAAAATGAAAATGATAAGAAAAGTGTGTGTTTGAGTGTATATGCGGGGGGAAGGGGAGGGTAGCAGAACACCAGGAATTGTCCCAGTAGTGCATCTTGTCATAACCCCTGGGAGATCCAGTCTATGGACCTAGCCCCCTTGCATCCCAAGCACTTAGAGCCAGTAGCTGTTATTAGTGTACTGAAAGATTTCTAAGGATTTTCTCTTTTGAGAAGTAGAAGCAATTTTGAATATTTTCTCTCTCTTCAAAGGAGGTATTTTTGAACAGTGATTTTGAATTTTCTTATTGAAGGTTTATGTTTATGTTTATTCTGGGCTTTCTATACCATCTTTCTCATCAGTATCAAAGTGGTTAACAAGTCTGTTTATAGACAGACATTAAGGGGGTCATCCAGAACTGTGAATAGCAGGGATGTACGTCTGGTTTGGATGTACATCCCTCGCTATTCACTGGGGATCTATTCTTCTCCGAAAGCTCCCCACATGTACAGTGCCGATGTGCGGGGAGCTCTGGACGTGGGCGGGCAGGAGCAGAAACAGGGCAGAGAGTGGGTGGGGCAGAGGCAGGCCCACGATCCTGGATATACAGGGGCCTATCCAGGTCACAGTCCTGTATATCTGTTGAGTGAAGGATGGTCAAGGAACATATTCCACTTCGGAGATGGAATAAGTCCCTCCGACATTGGCGGCCAGCAATGGAAGACCCCCAAACAGGTGAGTTGATGCGAAAGGAGCCCCGCCACCCGATCCTGGCCTTGGCAGGCCCCTCTGGGGGTCCGACTGCAGGGAAAGGATTTTGGTGTGCGGTGTGGGGAATCAGGGCTCCTGCATGACATCCCAGTGCAATGGCAACAGGACACCATGGAACTGCGGCTCTAGCAGGAGCATGGGGAGAGTTAGCCGGGGTAGGCGCAGCATGTATGGGCCCACAGAATAGGGGCCCATCTGGCCCATCCAAATGCCCTGATTCTGCTCTCACAAGAATGTCTAGCTCCCACGGGTGCAGAATTGGGTGCAAATCCGGCCCTTCCAGATTTTGGATGTCTGGACGGGCCGAACGTCCCCCGATTGGAAATGGCATCCACCTGTACTTGGTAAAAATTCTGAGAAGAAATTGGGGGGGGGGGGTGTCTGATTTTGGTACAGTATTTCCTGTGAGATTGTCTTGCAGGAAACTTGGAGTCTGGGTACCCAGCCTGGGTCCCTAAAGAAAAGAAAAGAAAAAGAAGAGGCGTTCATCCAGCGTCCCAAAAGAGAATACAAACAGGTTTCTGTTATTTTTTCTTTATGGAGTGATTTTATAGCAGGGCACCTACTGTAGGTTAATGGGGCAAGAAGTCACCTATTTTTACACAATACTAGCACAAATCCTGCAGAAAGTGCACCTAGATTGTACCATGTGTACTTTTAGGCATTATCTAATTTTATAAGAAATGTTTCACCATAAAAAAGGCTCATAAAATTACCCTCTTTGAAGGGTAATTTTATAACAGGGAGCCAAGGCCAAGTATACAGGAAGACATCTATTTTATAAAGACATGCAGGGGTGCCTATGGGATGCTTTTACTGAAGTATGGTATGGCTTTGCACCCACCATGCATTTATTGCCAGAAAAACTACATGGTAGATGCAAAGCTGGTATGGTAAATGCAGGCAGCGTGCCCAGCATCTTCCCTTTATTTAGTGTACAGGGCAGATAAATACCTCATGTCCCTGAATTCCCTGACTTGGCAGGAAGTGCAGGAGCACATGCATTTTCTGCAGCAGCAGGGAGCACAGGAGCTTTCGTCAAGACAGGGAATATAGACCTGGGGATGATCAGGCGCCCCTCACTGGCAATCCGGTTCAACAAAGCAAGCACCTCCCTATGATCGCCTCCACATGGTCTACTCCCTACAATCTCCCTGCCCCCTGTGATTACCCCCCTCCCCCCAAGCCTTCCAGCCATGGAGGCCCTGCAAAGGGTCTCACCAACAGCACATTGTAGGAGCCTCCTCCCCAGAACCTCCCCCACAACACCTACCCGGGGTCCTACTGAGCTCTCACTGGTGGTCTAGGACTGATTGGGGCAGGAGCAGGATGTTGTTGAGAATTACCTTGGCAATTACAAGGCACCAAACTACGTACAGCTGGTTGACAACATGTTTCAAGCATACAAAACCATGAAGTGCAACATGTAGCTGAAGATGATTAGAGCAACTGCTTAGTACCCAGAAGATCAAGGGTTCAATTCCCACTGGCACTCCTTGTGGACTTAGGCAAGTCACTTTACCCTCCATTGTCTTGGAAGAAAAGGCTTGGCAATCTACTTCCAGTGATACATTGCCAAGAAAACCCAGAGGCATCTGGGTTGCCAGGAGTCAGCACTGATTTGACGGCACTAAAAAACAAAACAAAACAAAAACCCCAGCCATCTGGTAGGAAGGCTGGTATTTCCATGACAAACCTTTCTTTTCATGGTGTCCCTCAATTTCCTTGGAATTGGGGGAGGGCCGAGTGCAGAGCTTCACTAAAGCAGTGCATGTCCACATTGCTTGCTTTTAATTTCTTGCTGCATCTTTGCCAGTTGCCACTTCTGTCACTACTATCAGATCTCATTTTCCCATGGGTTTTGATAGCATAAGACCACGCATCCTTTATTTTCTGGGATTGTCACTGATTTTGAACTAATGTCCCTGCCTCCATGGATTAAATCCACCTCCCATCATGATTTCAGTGCGGACAAAAGTGCGGGACTTTTCTTCTCCCACAAGCCTCTTCAATGCAATGCAAATGGCCTATCAAGTCTTCTCAGACCTCTTCCTCCCTCCATGCTGGCAGTCGAAATGGTGCTCAATAGAGTGTCAACTCTGTCACATAGAGCTAGTCTTGTGACACAGATTCCAAATGGTACAGAAAACCGATGCAATATTGAACACCACTCCTGCTGCCTGTCTAGAGGAAGGGAGATCCTATTGTGCCTGGGAATGAGTTGGAAAGAGGCATCTGCTTCCACTTTCTGCCGCTGTCAAGCAGCAGCTCACCAGGAAAGAGGTGAGCTGTGATTGTTAGTCTAGAAGGCTCTAGTAGTCTAGAAGGCAGGATGCAGGTCCAATTGTCTAGCGGCTTCTCCTATGGTAAGAGAGCGAAGACTCAGGGATGGAGGTAGCAGTGTGGTTTTCAGAGTACAGGAGTTCAGGTGATGAATAGTGGATCTAGACAGGAGTGAGACATGAGACTGGATATGTGAGATGGAGGTAAGAGATGATAGGAGGGGAATTGGAGGATGTGGAAGAACTGATTAAAGAGTAAAAAGTATGTCTGTTGGGGGAATAGGAGGGCTGAGAATGGAGTAAGGGGGGGAGGGGAATTGTAAACCTGGCTTCAGCCCTGAATATTGCTCTTTCCTATCTCAGTGACAAATGTTGCTGCCTCAGACCTGACATTGTCTCTCTCTGCTCCCCTCCATTTGTCCCTAAATTGCCCCATGATACTGATTGCCCTCCTTCCCTACCTCCTATCTAATGCTACTCCATGCTCTTGCCCTCTCTCCCTTCCATATTTGCCTCCCTTGTTGTTCTCCTCCAAAATGTCCTCCTCCCTGTCTCCTGCCTGATGCTGCTTCCCCCACTCTCCCCTTTTTATCTCTGCTCCTCCTCTCCCTTCCATTGCTGCCCCTTATCCCACTCACTCTCGTTCTCTCTCTTATTCTTGCTCTCTTTTCTCCATGCTGCCTGCCTCCTTTTCCCCTCCTTATGTTGCTACTGCTGACCATCTTCCTCTTACTGATGGTACCTTCCCACCCCATTCCCTCTCCAGACAAAAGGAGAAGAGGAAATCAAGAGGTAGAGAGGGGGGGGGGAGGAGAAAGGGGAAGAGCGATAGAACAAGGAAAAGGGAAAGAGGGTGAGTGGACTGAAGCATTCACTGAAGAGACAAAGAAGAATCAACTGAAATGGGAAGTAAAAAGGAAGGAGAATAGAAACATCAGACAGACAAGAAAAAAATAAACAGAAAGTGAAACAGGATGAATAGTAAAAGAAGCAGAACAGAAAATATGAGAGACCCCAAATTCTGGAAAACAATTTTGGGCCCAGTTTCACTGGACAACAAATGGGTTCAAACATTTTGCTTCCTGAAAACCTTTGGGTGATTATGATAGACAGCTTCAAGCTGAATACAAATATAATTTCAGATTGACTATATCAAGTAGGAATATGGAGAAATATGAAATTACATTTTGACTGAATATAGCATGTTTACTCACACAAGTAACTAGTGTGCACTAGTGCACTCACACAAGTAACTAGGTGCACTAGTTCACCTGAGCTAAAAATGTTTTGCTCCTGATTTTCGTTTGTACTCAGCATCTGATGCTTCTTGTCTCAGTGTCCAAGAATAGTCAGCCAGTATTGATGGGTTCCAGTTGCCCTGATACCACTTTTCCATTGTCGCAATGTCCTGGCGAAACCTTTCATCATGTTCGTTGCTGACTGCACCAAGATTAGCAGGGAAGAATCGGGGCTCAGCAGCCAGAATTTAAACTTCGCACCAGCAGGCGCCGACCTCCGGGAGCCCCCGCCACCACCAGCAGCTCTCCCCTTCCCGGGGATCGAGCCACCAGCGGCGGGAGGGGCCAGCAGACCACCGCAGCCCAATCGGGGCTCAGCAGCCAGAATTTAAACTTCGCGCCAGCAGGCGCCGACCTCCGGGAGCCCCCGCCACCACCAGCAGCTCTCCCCTTCCCGGGGATCGAGCCACCAGCGGCGGGAGGGGCTAGCAGACCACCGCAGCCCAATCGGGGCTCAGCAGCCAGAATTTAAACTTCGCGCCAGCAGGTGCGCCCGCGACTGGCGGGCCCGCGCCTGAGGGCCTCGCCAGAGGGCCCTTTGGCGTGGCCCTTAGGCGGAGCACAAGAGGCGGCACAACAGAACCATCACCAGTGACCTAACGCCTGACCAAGAATCCAGCGTTCTATCAACATCTGAACTGTAAGAATGTGGTTTTACTGAATATCGTCATCTATTGTAAGCCACAGTAACCTACAAATTAACCCGATAGCATCATAATGTATTAGTTACTATCGTAGCATTGCAATTTTGCCAGTTGGAAAGTCAATTTAAATTGCCAGCTTTGCACGTTTAACGGTGTTCACCACAATACTGCACTCTCTATAAAGTATGTCAATATCTTGCATGTAAACTGTACCTGATCTATTTTGCGCTTTCATATAATTGCTCCTCTGTACATAAGAATCTCATCACTGTACTGTACCTCATAACTGCGGGCAACTACCCTACTATTGCACTGCCCCACCTCCTAGTTAGTGTCTCACACACAATACAAACCCCTCAGAATGGCCCTCCAGGTCGCTGTCATTCTTAGCCTCTACCTCCTCACCCACTGGCTTGGAACCTCCCAAGCCCTTTTCACACCACATGTCAGGATTCCAATCCTGAATAGCCATGGAAAAAGATGGAATAGTCCCCCTTACTCCAACCCAGGAAGTGATGCTTACCCGCGCCACTCCCACCTGATACATGTAGCACTCCAGCTATCCAATACACCCAACCAGGAAAAACCTTTGAGATGCCGACCCCTAAAATGTGCCATCATCAATGCACGTTCCATCCGCAAAAAATGGCCTGTTGTCCTTGACACAATCTCCTTCTACGACCTTGAGATCCTCTTGATCACAGAAACATGGCTATCACCAGAAGACAACGTCCTCCTCAATCAACTACTTCCCCCCAATTTCTCCATACACACGAGACATAGGGAAAATAAAAAAGGAGGAGGGGTGCTCATAATCTCCAAATCAGACCTCAACTTCCACATTGTAGACTCTTCTAGCACAATTAGCCTGGACACCCTCTCTGTTGCTAACCAACAATGCTCCCTTACCCTGTTATATAGATCACCATCTACTTCTCCAGTTGACCTTCCAACCATTATTGACCTTGCAGCTAACACCCGCACTCCCAACAAACCAAATTGGATAATTGGTGATTTCAATCTCCCATCGCTACCCCAAAAACACGCAAATGCGTTCCTTGATGCAATGGAAGACCTGGGACTCAAACAAATCATAAATGAACCCACACATACGAAAGGGAACATTCTGGACATGGTTTTTGTGCCACATCCAGTCATGGTCAAAAACCACAATCTGCCAACATCAATCGTGGATGTACCCTGGTCAGACCACAAATTGATCATTATCCAGATTCCCAGCAATAATGACCAGCTGAACAGAGGCCAACCCACGAACATCACCTCTCGAACTTCCACTAGATGCTTCCGCCCCTTCGATAGGGAACTCATCCTTTCGGAGACCCCTTCACTCATTAACAAAACAACACCTGACCTTGATGATCTAATCTCTTGCTGGAACTCCAGCCTGCTTGCCATCTCACAACACCCGAACCCTAAAAATACAGCAAGATCGAAAAGAAGATCCTCCCCATGGTTCTCTCCTGAGCTGCGTGCTTCTCTCACGCAACTACATAGACTTGAACGCAGATGGCGCCGATCGCGCTCACCGGAAGATCAGACCGCATACCTAACCCACCTTGCAATACATCGAGAAACAATCACTACCAGAATGAGACAATATCACACTGACACCCTAAAGAGGTCTTTGAATAAACCACGTGATCTCTTCAATCTGGTCAAATCCCTCTTAAAGGAACCATCGCCCGAGCAACACAGCGAAATTCACCCACAAGAATTCGCTGATTACACAGGTAACTACCAAAAAACTGCCTCCAGTTTTGCAACTGATTCCTATAGAGTTTGGGGTGCTGAATCCAGGAAAAATAGCCAAAATGTTCCATCACGTCACGTTTTCTTGCAAAATTAGATTTCTTACCCATATAAGGAATGTTCACATAATTTCTTTTTAGCCGACTGCAGTTTATTTTCTTGGCCCAAAATAGAGGTTGTAATGGTTAACTAACTAGAAACACTCCCTCATGATATTTTAGAGTGTTTTGTATTCATTTTATACATTAACAGGACAATTGGGAGGCGGGGGGCTAAATCCAGTACTCGCGCTGGCGCATGTTCTTTCCTGTTCGCCTCGCCTCGTTCACTCGCTCAAACACGGTGGTTGCGACATGAACGTTCCTGTCAAATTTCAGTTTCTTGCAAGTTCATTATTACCTTTTGTTTGCTCAGTCGTAATCCAGCTTTATTCCGAAGTGGTTCACTACAGTTGTAGTTTGCAGTGCTGTGTATTTGTGATGGCTCACAGAGCCAGAGGTTGCATCAACTCTCCGGACAGTTTTTGTTTTATTTGTGGGGAATATACCGTGAAAAAGCGGCAGAGGAACATTTCTGCATTTATTAAAAAAGTATATTTCGCCTATTTCGGTTTGAAGTTAGGTGATCAAGACAAACCGTGGGCTCCTCACAAAGTGTGCAAGATATGTGAGGAAGATCTACGCTTATGGATGAAAGGTAAAAAACAAGCATTTCGTTTCGGAATACCTATGATGTGGCGTGAACAAAGAGACCACAGCAGTGACTGCTATTTTTGCTCTTGCATTGTGAAGGGATATAACTTAAAAAATAAGAACGTAATAAGTTACCCCAAACTTCCCTCAGCAATTAGGCCTATGCCTCATAGCAACAAAGTACCTGTGCCTGAACCACCAAAATCTTTGGATCATATTTGTGTGGACGGTTCTGATCATGATGAGACTCATCAGATGGCTTTTCCCGATGAGTCTAGTACTTCCGAGTTTGAAACTGAACCAGATCCGAAACCTGAACTTTTCTCTCAAGCTGAATTGAATGATTTAGTCCGGGATTTAGGACTCCCAAAAGATGCTGCCCAACTGCTAGGTTCTCGGCTTAAACAGAAAAATCTATTGTCACCAGGAACAACTTTTTATTGGTACCGCAACCGCGAGACACAATTTTTGAAGTATTTCAGCAAAGAGGAAGATTTGGTATTTTGCAACGATATATACGGAGTGATGGAAAAGTTTAAACTCAAGTATGATCCTGCTGAATGGCGGCTGTTCATTGATTCGTCAAAAGACAGCATAAAAGGTGTTCTTCTTCATAATGGCAACACATTCTCTTCAGTTTCTATTGCTCACTCTGTTATTCTCCAAGAAAAATACGAGAATTTGGCCCTGATTCTTCAGAAGATTCGTTATGATGAGCATAAGTGGATGATTTGTGGAGACTTTAAAATTCTATCCATGCTATTAGGGCAGCAATCCGGTTTCACCAAATATCCCTGCTTCCTTTGCTTGTGGGATAGCCGGGCCCGCGACCTACACAGGGGGAAAAAAGACTGGCCAATTCGGGAGTATTTGAGACCCGGTGAGAAAAATGTTCTTCATGAGAGCTTGGTACCTCGTGATAAAATTCTATTACCACCTCTCCACATTAAGTTGGGTCTCATTAAGCAATTCATCAAGTCCCTTCCAAAAGATGGTGAGTGCTTTCGGTACCTTTGCTCAAAGTTCCCCCGACTTTCTGAAGCAAAGCTAAAGGAAGGAGTGTTTGTTGGCCATGATATAAGGAAACTCATTTCAGATGGAGCATTCGCTGAAACGATGTCTGAGAAAGAAAAAGAAGCCTGGGATTCCTTCAAGGATGTTGTGTTCAAATTCTTGGGGAACAGGCGGGATGAGAACTATAAGGATATTGTTGCCAGGATGCTCAATGCCTTCAAAGAACAAGGCTGTAACATGAGCCTGAAAGTCCATTTCTTGCACTCCCATGTGAACTACTTTCCCGAAAACTTGGGGGCGTACAGTGAAGAACAAGGTGAAAGGTTTCACCAGGACATCAAGGACGCAGAGAGAAGGTACCAAGGAAGATGGAACACCACTATGATGGCTGATTTCTGCTGGTTGCTGCTGCGGGAAACCCCAGATGAAAAATATGCCAAGCAGCGCACCAAGAGAAGCATTCAGGGGAAGAAGAAACGGGCCCACCAGGAGATTGATTGACCCAAGAATGACTTTAAAATCTAAACTGTGTTGACAAATATCGTGTTTTTACTAAACTTTGAAATAAAAATTTGCTAGTTATTACCACAGTGTCGGATTTCATTTATTAGAATTTTATTTTCACACCATCGGGTGTTTGTCTTCATGTATTGCAATGGTGCGGTTTGCGTTTTCTATTCTTACATACATACCTGTACAACATTTTTTGCACATTTCTTTGCTTTGCTTTGTGTCTAACCTCGCTCTTATATGCTCAATGTTTGTGCACATGTATGTGGCTGTTTTAAGTGCAGACAATTTTGCTACCATCACAGTGTGTTTTGTTGACATTACTCTATTCTTATGTGCTGCCTTGTTACAATTTTCTTTATTCTTATTTGAATAACTACTAAACAATTAGTATAAAGAATTCATCCAAGAAACTTTTATCTCGATCACACTCAATCTGAAACGTTCACCTCAAACTGCTAACCCAATGTAGCAAAAAATCTGTACGTGATGGAGCAAATTGGTTACCAGATTTGGATTCAGCGCACCAAAAAACGTAAAAATCAATCGAAACATTAGAGGCAGTTTAAAAAAAAATTTTTTTAGTGTACCTGTGTTATCTGCAATCCAAGATTGTGCAAACTAACAAGGTCGCAGCAGTCCAATATCAAGAACCAACCGACCTATCTCCACTTAACTTTTTTTCCACACCATCCAATAAATGTATTGAGAACACTATAGCATCACTCAACACCTCCACTGCACAGACCGACCCATGTCCAGCGTTTTGGATCAAGGAGCTACGTGATGTGTTCAGCCCTGTCATCGCAAATATAATGAAACTCTCCTTTACAACAGGTTATTTTCCCACTTCACTCAAGCAGACTTCCATTAGGCCATTACTGAAAAACCCCAAACTGGACCCCCAAAGGGTTGACTCCTATCGACCAATAGCCAGCATCCCCCTCTTAGCCAAAATAATTGAGAAAGAAGCCCAACGTCAAATTCAAGATCACATAGACTCTGTTGCTCCCTTAGACAACTGCCAACATGGGTTCAGAGAACATCATGGGGTTGAGACACTACTTACTGGTCTATTCAACAATATCATCACAGGAATTGACAACATCCATCAAGGCTTTGTGCTCATTTTCCTAGACATCGCCGCGGCGTTTGACTCCGTGAGTCACGAAATCCTCCTCGGAAGACTAAAAGAAAAGGGTGTCTGCAACAATGCACTAAAATGGTGTAAGTCTTATCTGGACGATAGATGGCAATATGTGAAGTCTGGATCAGAAAAGTCAAGCCACTTCCATCAAAAGCAAGGGGTACCTCAAGGATCCTCATTATCCTCCTTACTCTTCAATATCTACATGCAGCCCATCTGCAATATCATAAGATCATTCAACGTAAACTGCATGATTTATGCAGATGACATTCTTTTGTACATGCCTTTCTCCACAACCCACATGGACCTGACCCCACTCACAGATTGCTTCAATGCAGTTTCAACATGGCTCCAGACACAGAACCTACGTATCCAGCATAAAAAAACAGAGGTCCTTTTCATCACCAGAGACTCCAACTTTACTCCCCCGTCCCACGTCAGTGTCAAGGAAGCTGATTTGCAAACTAAAGATGCAATAAAATATTTGGGAGTTACCCTGGACCAGCATCTAGACATGAAACGCCACATAAGCAACATAGTCAAAGCCATCTACTTCAAAATCCGCTCCCTCAAACACCTACGCTCCCTGCTGGACCCAAACGATTTCCGAACCATATATCAAGCGCTGATCATGCCTCATTTTGACTTTGCAAATTCCATCTTACAAGGTCTTCCCCAATCCACACTAACCCCCTTACAGTTGGCCATGAATGCCGCAGCTAGGGTCCTCTATGGTGCATCCAAAAACGACCACGTGACTCCTATTCTCAAACAGCTGCACTGGCTACCGATCCACGGGAGAATCACCTTCAAATCCCTTTTACTAGCATTCAAGGCAATCAAAGGTACTTCATCCCTGTCACTCACGCATCTAATCCACATGGTCCCCCCCAACAGATCAAGAAGAACATCAGCTGTAAACCTGCTAGCTATACCAAAGGCTGCGACAAAGTCCAACATAAACACCACAAACAGAGCATTCAGTTTTTATGTCCCCAAATGCTGGAACACTCTACCCCCCGACATTAGGGCCATTACCAATCTATATCAGTTCAGGAAGGCTCTCAAAACCTACCTGTTCTGCCAATACTTCCCAGACAGCAACTGAACTAGATATCCCTTCCAAGAAATAACCCAGTCTAGAAATGCCCTCACAACTTATTTCTACAGTGTAGATAGCTTATGTATATAGTTAACCCAGTTATCCATGTTTGTACTCCTGTTCAATGTAAAACCTGACAGTTTTTCGTTATGGTCGTTTTAACATAGAAACATAGAAACATGATGACAGAAAAAGACCACAAGGCCCATCTAGTCTGTCCTTCCATAACAACAACTACAACAGTCCACTTTTTACCTTTAGAGATCCTCTGTGTTGGTCCCATGCTTTTTTGAATTCAGTTACTGTCCTCATCTCTACCACCTCCACTGGGAGACTATTCCACGGATCCACTACTCTTTCCGTAAAGAAATATTTCTGCATATCACTCCTGAATCTATCTCCCTTCACCCTCATCCCATGTCCCCTCGTCGCAGAACTTGCTTTCAATTGAAAGAGGCTCTCTCCCTGAACATTTATGCCACGGAGGTATTTAAACATCTCAATCATATCACCTCTATCCCGCCTTTCCTCTAAGGTGTACATATTAAGATCCTTAAGTCTGTCCTCATATGCTTTATAATGAAGACTACTAATCATCTTAGTAGCAACCCTCTGCACCGACTCCATCCTGTTCACATCCTTTTGAAGGTGCGGTCTCCAGAATTGCACACCATACTCCAAATGAGGTCGCACCAAAGACTTATACAGAGGCATTATCACCTCCTTTTTTCTGCTAGCCATTCCTCTCCGTATGCACCCAAGCATCCTTCTAGCTTTTGCCGTCGCCTTTTCTACCTGTTTAGCTACTTTAAGATCATCGGACACAACTACGCCTAGGTCCCGCTCTTCTTTAGTGGACAAAAGTACTTCACCTCCTATGCTGTATTGCTCCCTTGGATTGCTGCAGCCCAAATGCATGACCTTACATTTTTTAACATTAAATCCCAGCTGCCAAATTCTAGACCATTCTTCAAGCTTAGCTAGATCCCTCCTCATGTTATCTACACCTTCCTGGGTGTCTACTTTATTGCAGATTTTGGTATCATCCGCAAAGAGGCAAACCTTACCAGACAGCCCTTCCGCTATATCACTAACAAAGATGTTAAAAAGAATCGGACCAAGGACAGATCCCTGGGGCACACCACTGGTAACATCCTTCTCCTCAGAGTGAGCTCCATTTACTTGTACTCTTTGTCGCCTCCCACCCAACCAATTTCTAACCCAAGCAGTAACTTTAGGGTCCATCCCTAGGGTGCTCAGTTTGTTTATAAGTCGCCTGTGAGGAACAGTGTCAAAGGCTTTACTGAAATCTAAATACACCACATCTAGAGCTCTCCCTCGGTCCAACTCCCTGGTCACCCAGTCAAAGAAATCAATCAGATTTGTCTGACAAGACCTGCCTCTGGTGAATCCATGCTGCCTCGGATCCTGTAATCCGCTGGACTCCAGAAACCTCACTATTTTCTCTTTCAACAGCGTTTCCATTAATTTACTCACCACCGAAGTTAAACTAACCGGCCTGTAGTTTTCAACCACATCCTTACTTCCGCTTTTGTGTAAAGGCACCACATGAGCCTCTCTCCAGTCCTTTGGCACCACTCCCGACTCCAACGAGGCATTGAAAAGGTCAGTCAGTGGAGTTGCTAGAACGTCCCCAAGTTCCCTCAGTATTCTAGGGTGTATCCCATCCGGTCCCATCGCTTTGTCTACTTTAAGTTGAGCTAGTTTCTCACGAACACAGTCTTCTGAAAATTGTTCAAGATGTCCCTCGCTTCTGTTCTTATTTGTGGGTGTTTTCTGAGGTCCTGCTCCTGGTTCTTCATCTGTGAACACAGAACAAAAATATTTGTTAAGCAATTCCGCTTTATCCTTATCAGCTTCTACATATTCCACTCCTGTACCCTTGAGTCTGACAATACCACTTTTGCCCTTCCTCTTCTCACTAATATATCTGAAAAATGTCTTATCTCCCCATTTTATTGCATTGGCTATTTCCTCCTCCTTTTGAATCTTTGCCTTCTTGACTACTTTGCTAGCTTCTCTAAGTTTTTCCAAATACAGATGCCTGTCTTCCTTTCTCTGTGATCTCTTGTATTTCATGAAGGCCTCCCTCTTTTTCTTCACTTTTTCAGCTACTTCCTTCGAAAACCATAGCGGTCTCCTGTTCCTTTTGCCTTTATTTACCATTTTAACAAAAAGGTTGGTTGCCTTTAAAATACCCCCTTTCAGTTTTGCCCACTGTTGTTCTACATCCCCCAGCTGTTCCCATCCCACTAATGTTATGATGTAAACCGCGCTGATTCTAAATAGCGCGGTATATAAGAAACTGTAATAAATATAAATAAATAAATAAATAAGAAGTCCAATTGTGAATGCAGAAAATGAATCTTCAGCAACATGTTGCACTTCATGGTTTTGTATGCTTGAAGCGGGTTGTAAACCAGCTAGATGTAGTTTGGTGCCCTGTAATTGCCAAGAAAATTCTCAGCAACATCCCTGAATGCCTTCCATGAGATTTTCTCGGACCCCACTAGCAGATCTTCGAATCACTTGTCATTGATGACTTGTCTGACTTGTGGACCCACAAAAATGCCTTCCTTAATCTTGGCATCAGTTATTCTGGGAAACATCTGTCTCAAATATCAAAATTATTACCTTCCTTGTTCATTGCTTTCATGAGGCTTTTCATCAGTCAGAGTTTTATATGAAGAGAAGGCAAAAATATCTTACTTGTGTCAACAAATGCTTCATGTGCCACATTTTTCTGTCCTGGAACAAAATGCTTATGGAGCGGCTAGTTATTTTTAATGTATTAAGACTCTCTAGCATGGGAGTCCCATTCACAAATGAAAAAACAGTACTTGGTATACCTGAGCTGCATTCCTAGTAGCAGCGCCGCTACTTTTTATTTTTATTTATTTATTTGAACAGTTTTTCTATACCGCCCCTTCGAATAATCAAGGGCGGTTTACATCAAACAAATATCAGTTATAGAGAACGTTGTACTTTTACATTACCAGAGATGTTCCAGTTGTAGTTGTTGTACTATATAGGGGTCATTCTGTGCCATGAATAGCAGGGTCGTACATCCCGTCTTGACGTACATCCCCGCTATTCATTCCCCTGCCAATCCTGGTGCAAAGGCTCCCCATACATACAGCAGTCTTGTATGGGGAGTCTGTGACAGTGGCATGAGGGGGCGGTCTGTAGGCAGAGCGAGGGTGGGGTATGGGTGGGCCGTGACCCTGGACATACAGGACCAATTCTGAATTCATCCCTGTACATCAGGGCTCAGCCTGTTAGATGAGGGACTTATTCCACCTCTGATCCTGGATGAAGGGTGACAGTAGCAACCGGCGGTGACAGACTGGTGAGGTGTGCAGGAGCATCCCCATAGCCTGACCCTGGCCATGGGAGGCTGGATCATGGGTCAGGCTGCGAGGAAAGGAGGTTTTCAGCAGCAGCTGGTGATCGTGGCATAGTACCATGACAGTGGGACACCATGGCACTGAGGCTCCATTCAAAAGCCTGGTTGCGTTATCCAGGTAGGTGCAGGATGTGCGGCCAATCAGAATCAGGGCCCAGCCTTCACATCCAGGCTGGTAGACCCAATTCTAATTCCATAGCCACATCTAGCCCCTGTGGGATCAGAATCGGGTGCTATCACTGCACCCCCAATTTTGACCGACCATACAGGGGCAGGACATCTACAACTGAATTGGCCCCCACATGTTTCAACAAAAGTTCCAGGTATTCATAGGCTTCTTTCATGTGCTGGGTCCTTTTCTACCCTCTCCAGCCCCTACCCACCGCATATGAGCATTCTTGCTTTATTGAGCAACTCCCCAATTATCTACACACAGGACTTAGAACAGCCCTGTTAGAACACACTTAAAAGAGGTTAACTGCTTTTTCTCTTAAAGGACAGATAAGGAACAGGCAGAAACTTTGGTAGGTCTCTCTCTTTTACTTCAACAGGTACCAAAGCCCCTCCAACTGAACAATAGCTGGGAAAAATCATATTGTCAAAGCTGTTGCCCCCATTACAGCTTCTGCTTCTGTCCAGAGATCTCAATGCCAGTTGAAGGTCCAGTTCCATGTGCAGGATGTCTGCATGCTGAAGCTCTCAGAAAACAAGTGAAGGAGCTCAGAGAAGAGGTGGCAAGACTGAGGAGCATTCAAGACAGTGAGAAGTACATTGATGAGATGCTTCTTCAAACATCCAAGCTCTCCAATAGAGGTTTAAATAAGAGCCTACAAAATGACAAAAGTTGGACTCAAGTCACCAGGGCCTGCAGAATCACAAATCCAACTCCTCCAGCCCTTGAATTGAAGAACCATTATGCAGCCCTGGAAGTGGTGGAGGTGAAAGCATCCCAGGAAAGGAAAGAATCAGAGCTCAAGCACCCCAAAGTTGCAGAATCAGTGACCACAAGGAAGCAAAGGGTAGTGGTGGTTGGTGACTCTCTTCTGAGGGGTACTGCGGCATCCATCTGCCTATCAGACTTGATGTCCAGAGAGGTCTGCTGTCTGCCAGATGCCAAAATCTGAGAAATAAAGGAGCATTTGTCGAGACTCATCAAGCCTACTGACTATTACCTAATGTTGCTCATCCATGTCGGCACAAATGATACTGCCAAGTATCCCTCTGAGTGTATCAAAAGTGACTTCATGACTCTGGGGTGAAGTAAATAGGTGTGCAGGTGGTGTTCTGTTCAATCCTCCCTGTTGAGGGTAAAGGCTGAGGCAGAGAAGCTTGCATCCTGGAGATAAATGCATGGCTGCATGGATGGTTTTCTGGACCATGGGATGATGTTCCAAGGGCTGCAGAGCAGAGCTGGCATCCATCTGTCCAAGAAGGATCAACATGTCTTCAGTAGTAGACTAGCTAACCTACTGAAGAGGACTTTAAACTAGATTTGTTGAGGGTGGGTGACAAAAGCATCCAGGTAAGTGAAACATTAAATACCTCTATAGAAATGGGTAAAAGGGGCAACATTTGGAAAGCAGTGTGTATAAATGTCTGTAGCATGGGAAATAAGATCTCAGTTTTTTGAGGCTTTAATGGAAGAGGCTAACTTGAATTTAGTGGAGTTTATGGAGACATGGCTCACAGACAACCATGACTGGGATGCAATTATACCAGACTATGCTTTATTCATGAAGGTTAGGATAGGAAGAAGTGGAGAAGGAGTGGCTCTATATGTAAAAAATAATATTAAAGCTATAGAATTACAGGGCTTAAATGGGAGAGAGGATGCACTGTGGGTTAAATGAGAAAGAGAAATCTATTTGCATTGGTGTAATATGCAGACCTCCCTCACAGGGAGAAGAGGTTGACGAAGAGTTAATTGAAGACATATGCAGCATTGCCAGGGAAGTGCTACTGATATGTGATTTCAATATGCTGCATGTTGATTGGCACATCCCTGCTGTATTGTCATCTAGAAGTAAGGAGATAATGGATTCTCTACTGGGAGAACTATTCAAGCAACTGATAACAGAACCCACATGTGAAGGGGCCATACTGGACTTGATGCTTACCAATGGTGAAAGTGTTTCTGATGTTATAGTGGGAGATCATTTCACATCCAGTGATCACCAGATGGTGTGGTTCAGTATTGGGACTAGGGCTGATAAAATCCATTCAAAAGTGAGGGTCTTAGACTTTAGGAAAACTAACTTTGCCAAGATGAGCCAATACCTCAAGGAGTAGTTAGCAGGATGGGAACAGCTGGGGGATGTAGAAAAACAGTGAACAAAACTGACAGGGGATATTTTAAGGGTAACCAACCCTTTTGTTAGCAAGGTAAATAAAAGTAAAAGTAAATGGAAGCTGCTATGGTTCTCAAAAGAAGTAGCTGAAAAGGTGAAATACAAGAGGTCACAGAGATAGGAAGACAGGCATTTATATTTGGAAAAAGTTAAAGAAGCTAGCAAAGTAGTCAGGAAAGCAAAGATACAGAAAGAACAAATAGATGATGGAATAAAATGGGAGGATAAGACATTTTTTCAGGTATGTTAGTGAGAGGAGCAAGGGCAAAAGTGGTATTGTCAGACTCAAGGGTGAAGGGGAGGAGTATGTAGTAGCTGATGAGGATAAAGTAGAATTGCTTAGCAAATATTTCTGTTCTGTGTTAACAGATGAAGGACTAGGAGCAGAGTCTCAAAAACACCCATAAATAGGAGTGATGTGGATCTCAAACAATATTCAGAAGACTGTGTTCATAAGGAATTAGCTAAACTAAAAGTAGACAAAGAAATGGGACCGGATGGAACAGATCCGAGAATACTGAAGAAACTTGGGGACATTCTAGCTGCTCCACTGACTGACCTTTTCAATGCCTCTTTGGAGGTGAAAGTGGTGCCAGAGGATTGGAAAGAGGCACATGTGATCCCTTTACACAAAAGCAGAAGTAAAGATGTGGTTGAAAACTACAGACTGGTTAGTCTAACCTCTCTGGTGAATAAATTATTGGAAACGCTGCTTTAAGAGAAAATAGTGAGGTTTCTGGAGTTCAATGGATTACAAGATCAGAGGTAGCATGGATTCACCAGAGGCAGTTCTTGTCAGACAAATCTTATTGATTTCTTTGACTAGGTGACCAGGGAATTGGACCAAGGGAGAGCCCTAGATGTTGTGTACTTGGATTTCGGTAAAGCCTTTGACACCATTCCGCACAGGCGACATAAACAAACCGAATGCCCTAGGGATGGATCCTAAAGTTACCGATTGGGTTAGAAATTGGTTGAGTGGGAGGTGACAAAGGGTACAGATAAAGCTCACTCTGAGGAGAAGGAGGTTACCAGTGGTGTGCCGCAGATGTCTGATTCTTTTTAACATCTTTGTTAGTGATATTCCTGAAGGGCTGTTGGGTAAGTTTTGCCTCTTGGCAGATGATACCAAAATCTGCAATATACACCCAGGAAGAAGTAGATAACATGAGGAGGGATCTAGCTAAGCTTGAAGAATGGTCAAGAATTTGGCAGCTGAGATTTAATGTTAAAAAATGCAGGGTCATGGATTTGGGCTGCAAAAATCCAAGGGAGTGGTACACTGTAGAGGGTGAAGTACTTCTTTCCACAAAAGAAGAGTGGGACCTGGGCGTGATTGTGTCTGACAATCTTAAAGTAGCTAAACAGTTAGAAAAGGTGAGGGCGAAACCCAGAAGGATGCTTGAGTGCATAGGGAGAGGAATGGCCAGCAGAAAAAAGGAAGCGATAGTGCCTCTGTGTAAGTCTTTGTTATGACCTCATTTGGAGTGTTGTTTGCAATTCTGGGGACCACGCCTTGAAAAGAATATAAACAGGTTGGAGTTGGTGCAGAGGGTAGCTACTAAAATGATTAGTGGTCTTCGTTATAAAGAGCCTGATTCCAAGAGGGGCACATCTGTGCCATCCGGACATCCCTGTCCAGGACAGGGCCATTAGGGCCCAATTTTGTACTGTGGGAATAAAACATTCCCATGGCAAACAGATGGCCTGGCGTTCCCTTGCCTGCCTGCAGAGACATTTTCCCCGCAGACTCCCCTGGCAGTCACGGCTTGGCCCCTCCCTCTTCCCCGTCGCCCCGACCCACAGCTGGCCAGCTGGGGCCTGAATCAGGCAGCAGGGACCCCCCTACACCCAGCCCCTGCCCCGGGAGAGGATCCTCGAACCCGATCACTGGGTCAGAGCTGCTTATTCCACCTTTGAAGTGGAATAAGCAGCATGTTCCCACTGACCCTGCAGGACATACAGGGCCATCTCCTGAATCGTCCCTGTATGTCCTGTAGTGCTGGCCCACTTCATACTCCTCCCTGATCCCACCCCCTCACACCCCTCGCTGGCTCTCCCCATTCCACTGCTCAGGACATGTGGGGAGTGCAAGAGAGGGAATAGTGTCCGGACGGCTTGCAGGGCTACACATTCCTCTGGGACATTCAGCCCCGCAACCTGCGACTGAATCAGTCCCAAAGCATATAAGGACAGACTTAAGGATCTTAATACATATACTTTAGAGGGAAGGCGGGATAGAGGAGATATGACAGAGACCTTTAAATACCTCTGTGGCATAAATGCACAAGAGGAGAGCCTCATTCGATGAAAGCATGCTCTGCTACAAGGGACATAAGATGAGGGTGAAAGGGGATAGACTCAGGAGTAATATGCAGAAATATTTCTTTACAGAAAGAGTGGTAGATGCATGGAATAGTCTCCCAGTTGAGGTGGTAGAGATAAGGGTAGTATCTGAATTCAAAAAAGCATGGGATAAACAGAGGATCTCTAAAGGAAAAGAGGGGACTATTGTAATAGTTGATATGGAAGGACAGACTAGAAAGGCCATGTGGTCTTTTTCTGCCGTCAGGTTTCTATGTAACAGTAGACATTGCCATTGTGTAACAAGACAGCTTTCAGGCTTAACAGTGATGAATCAATAAAAAGGCGCCATTGTTGTGGGTCATGCTCACAACCCAAAGCCGTGAACAACCTAGCAATGTCAGTGCAGAAACAGAGGTTGTCAACCTGCACAAAGAAATTTTTTATATCTTCATGGCGGGTCCGAAAGTCAGAAATTTTTGTACATGACAACATCAAACCCCATTTTTGCAATCTTGAACCAAGTAGTGCAGCTTTTGTTTTGGACACATTTAAATTCCTCACGAGGTCATTCATTTCTGACTGTGTTATCAGATGAGGCACACCAGACATAAACGGTTCAAAATCTGGATCCATGTCATTTTCTACATCTGGCCCATGTACTGTGGCATTTTTGTCTGCCTTATCTAGGCTCCATGTCTCTGGTGGCTTCAGTACTGGAAATCTGTCTTCATGCAGAGCACAGAAAAAGCAGGGCACAGCGGTCTCTTGCGCAATCTGTACATTGATCAAGAAGCAACAGTTTGAACGGAACAAGGAGAAACAGAATGGTTTAAAATAAGGAAAGGTGTAAGACAAGGCTGCATACTTTCCCCCTACCTGTTTAATTTATATGCAGAACAAATCATCAGAGAAGCAGGATTGTATGAAGACAGCAGAGGTGTGAAGATTGGTGGAAGACTCATCAACAACCTTCGCTGTGCTGATGATACTACATTACTGGCTGAAAGTGAAGATGATCTGAAACATTTGCTTCTCACAATCAAAGAACATAGTCTCAAAATGGGCCTGCACCTTAATGTAAAGAAGACAAAGATCATGACAACTGGCATAATCAACAGGTTCATCATTGAAGGAGAAGAAATTGAAATCGTGAACAACTTTAACCTACTTGGATCAACTATCAATAAAGAAGCAACAAGCAGTCAAGAAATCAAACGACGCATTACTCTTGACAGAATGGCTATGAAAGACCTAGATAAGATTCTCAAGAGCAGAGATGTCTCTCTCCATACAAAGATTCGACTTGTTCAAGCCATGGTATTTTCAATAACATCATATGGATGTGAAAGCTGGACAGTGAAAAGACAGACAGGAAGAAAATTGATGCCTTTGAATTATGGTGCTGGCGGCGAATACTGTGTATACCATGGACTGCCCGAAGAACAAACCAGTTGGTACTAGAAGAGATCAAGCCTAAGCTTTCTTTAGAAGCTCAGATGACAAGACTTCGACTTTCATACTTTGGACACATCATGCGAAGAGAGAGATCGTTAGAGAAAGACATCAAGCTTGGCAAGATAGAAGGTCAACGCAAAAGAGGAAGGCCAGCAATGAGATGGATCGATACAATAACAGCAGCTACGGGTACCAGTCTGTCAACAATGAACCGCCTGACTGAAGACCGAACACAATTTAGGATAGCTATCCAGAGGGTCGCCATGAGTCAACTCTGACTCGATGGCACTTAAAAACAACAACAAGCATGCTGTAGGATGCAGCAGAGAGCTTTATTAAGTATCCACGAGGTCACTCTACATGTGTTTTGGCCAAAACCTTCTTTAGGCGATATTGACCCTTCTACAACAGAATATTGCACAAAACAATACATAAATATATTTAAAAGCATATATAATCGCATATTCATATAAATACATTCAAAATTTAAAAATGTATATAAAACAATATACTGCTAAAAAGTAAAAAAAAAAATAGTAGAAACAGAATACCAAAGATATGAAAGAATAAATAACAATAAGAAACAAAAAAACATCATAAGACCCAATAAAAACCATGATAAAAGACAATATAACATAAATGAAAATAAAAGATAAATGAATAAATAGAACCAAGCCAACCAGGCTAACAGACAACAGAGCAAAGCAGTAAAGATAATGGACGAGACCTTGGTAAGAAAAAAGTCCAGAAGTGTGGCAGTGTTCTGTTGTAGAGAGGTCAATATCCCATGAAGAAGACTTCGGCCAAAACACATGTAGGGTGACCTTGTGGATACCTAATAAAGCTCCCTGCTGCATCATATGGTGTGGTGTGTTCTGCTTTTTCTGTACCCTATAGATGCTGCAGGTGGGATGGTCCCTCTCTGTATACTGTCGTCATGCAACACTGGTCTCATGGCTGAAGGCAGACTGGGGTGTTCAATAGATTTCTTATTTTTAGCAGAGAAGCCGGATCCATTGGTCAGACAGAAGTAACAGTCGATCACGTGGTCCTTCTGTTCTCACTATATCTTCAGGACTGCAAATGCATTGACTTCCGAATACCTCTATGCCAAGCCTGAGATGGATAGCACATGTTGCACAGCAAATATGAGGAGCCCAGGATTTCTCTTGATCGCCAACTTTACAACCGAAGTAGAGTTCATACGCTTTCTTAAGAAGTGCAGTCATGCTATGTATTTGAGGCTTAAGCATATGCTTACCATAAATATTGTGGCAGGTGCAGGCCTGTGACCCACGGTGTCTGACATAAGCAGGCCAGCATGGCTAGCTTGACCTGTAAATGAGGCCTGTGGAGAGGCATATAGGATTGCACATCCCCCAATATGCTGCTATTGTAAGATAGAACTCAGTAGAAGTATTGAATTAGCTTAGGTAAGCAGAACCGAGAGATGGAAAAATACAGAAAAACATGTTTAAAAGTTACTGATAAGAAAAAGTACATCTGCAAAGAAATAATTGGGAGTGCTGACAGATGAGTTGCAGAGCCCTGCTCCTCTGCATGCACAAATTGGTTCTATGGCCTTGAGAGTGTGAAAGTAACAAGTTGATGAACTAACCATTGTAATTGGGACTAGAAGGGGGGTATGCAGGTGTCATGCCCACTGAAGGGACATAATTGGATAAACTTATCAGTACCGGGACCAATGGAAGGGGTACGGGAGGTACGGGAGGTTACCGGGACCAATGAAATGTTTTTCTATACCTAGAATGGAACAGAAGTCTATAAAAGTTGTTGTAATGCTTGAAAACTGGGCTCAGCCATTTTGAAATTGACTGGTTCGAGACTTGTGCACAAATAAATGATTTGGACCTTCTGAGCAGACTCCTGGTATCATTGGTTTGTCTGCGCTTTGCTGCTACAATATAACAGAATGTGTCATGGGTGGTGCGACATTGACGAGACATTTCTTCTGTATTGAATTGTCATTTAGACAAGAAGCTTACATGTAAATGATATTGTCAAGTACACAAACTGATATCAACGTCATGCATAGCATCTGTGTATGAAAGCTGCTTTTATAGACTGTACTGCCAGCATCCATCCTGACTATGCATGCCATTGCCCATGCATTTCTGAGCAGTAGCATTTACATTGCATGTTGTGAGTCTGCACTGAGAGCATGCCTAGGCATGCCTGGAATAAACAAAAAAAACTTATTTTCTAGGCAATGTATGAGTAGACTTACAAAATGTGAGGAAATCACAAAAATAGGCGATTGCAAAAACATTGTGTATGATAGGAAAATGTCAAGGTAATTTTTGTGATCGGCACTCCAAAATTCAAAAGATACACACAAAAGTGTTCAGGAAGCAAAATCGTTGTTGTCTGGAATTTTCAAAAAAAGGATGATATTCAAACCATGGCACTTAAATATTGGCAGGATATTCAGTGGCAATGTCTGGATAGGAACTGTCATTGAATAACCGAGCTGAGCTATCTGGATAAAAGCTAGCACTTATCCGGTTAGCAGGATTTTTAGCTGGCACTTATCTAGATTGCAACTTAGGACAGTTTTTCATGTGGCTTAAGTTGCCCAGATAAGTGCCGACTGAAAATTGCACTAACTGGATAAAATTGTCACTTATCCAGATAGCTCTTCCCACAGAGCCCCCCCCCCCCTGCCTTGCACTAACCAGATAGTGATGAGGCTATCTGTAGAGATATTCAGCTCTTTACCATATAAAGTCCCTGACTATCTTTCCTCATCATCATATGTTGCCTGTGCTCAATGCTGGGTAACTGTTTGTATATCCCTCTCCCATCAAAAGCAAAGTATGAGTCTAGTAAACACTCTTCATTCTTTTTTGTTGCCTCTTCATTGTGGAACAGCTTTCCCTCCCACATTTATCTCAAGCCAATGTACAAAAAATTCTAAACCTCCTTAAAGACTTATCTTTTTAAGCAGGCCTTCGCAGCTGGCCTGGGCCCTGGGGCTAACCTGATGGTGTCCATCTGATCTCTCTTCTCTTTCTGTATTCAAAAAAGCATGGGACCAACACAGAGGATCTCTAAAGGTAAAAAGTGGACTGTTGTAGTTGTTGATATGGAAGGACAGACTAGATAGGCCATGTGGTCTTTTTCTATCATCATGTTTCTATGTTTCTATGTTTCTTTTCTTGTCTATAACTATGGCGTTCCTTCTCCTCTTGCTTTCTTTTAGTTGTAAACCACTGTGAATGCTCACAAACTTTGGTATATCAAGTCAAATAAACTATAAACCACTATCCTTCTACATATTCAGGGCACTACTGCCACTGAATATCTTGGTCTGCACCCTTATCTGGGCAGCCTCCCACTTGCGATCTAAGATTCTGAAGAGCAGCCCATTTATTTTTTGAAAGTGAGTAGAAAACACCAAGAATCAGTATAGATCATTTTGGAACCCATCCCAAATGTATTATGTTCTGTGTGTATATCTTATGCGGTGCTCTGTCCTAGATTCTCTTGGACTGATATAACTGCAATAAGCCTGATGGAACTGATCCTCTGTCCTCTTCCTCTTTCCCCCTCACCTAATACTCAGTTCCAAAACTCCAACTCTTCCTTTTCTCCAAGTGTCACAGATTTGCCATCCAAAAATCTCATGAGAGCACCACCTATTTTTATTTATTTATTTATTTATTTTATTTACATTCTCTTATATACCGCACTATTCGGCATCAGCGCGGTTCACATAGAACAAAAAGTCTCAGTACAATAACATGCATGAGTTTACAGATAACAAGGGAAGGAACTTGGACAACAAGGGAAACTATTTACAGTCTATTTACAGATATAATACTACAGCATGGCTACAAGTTATTAGGAACAGGTGCTAATAATATATTCAATAAACAGAGCGATTCGTCCTATTTCTGTTATTGAGATACCATGGAACTGAATAGCTGGGAGGAATCACTGAAGTCAATGGGTGTAAATGGCTCTATAAGATGTTTGTTAAAGAGGTGGAACTTGAGGGCTTTCCTGAATTGTGATAAGCTGTCAATGGCCCGTATGCCAGGAGGTAGTGTATTCCAGCACCTAGGGGCACAGAGGGTAAAGGCTCTATTGGCTGTGGAAGAAGAGCAGCTTGTAAGGGCCTTTGGGAGTTTTAAGGAGTTGATGGCTGATGATCTTCTTGCTCTGTTTGGTGATGTGGTATGGATAAGGTCAGATAAGGAAGGAGCAGAGAGCTTATTGAGGGCTTTGAACGTGAGGAGTAGAGTTTTGAAGATAATTCTGGCCTGAATGGGTAGCCAATGTAATTGAATCAGCAAAGGAGTAGCTGTGTGTTTCTGGTTTGACTGCCTTTCCTGCCTGCTCCAGGCATTGCTGCTGCTGCCCGAGCTGCTCTCCTGATACAATGTCACTGTACTGCTGTAATGTTGCGAGCGCCGCTCTTAGCTATTCTTACCTGCTGAGATCAGCTGCCTTACCACTGTCTTGTTTCCACTGAGGTACTTTGTTCGCTGAAAGAAAAAATGAAGACAAAAATGCTAAAAAATCCAAAAAAGAAAAAATAGTTCTAGTGTTAGTATTTTGGGCTGTTCATGCCACAGTAGATTGCGCCCTTCCCAGTTTTTGGTGCCTTGCCCTGTTCTTGCTATTCTAACTGCAGCAGCATTACATGTTAAGCTTCCTTGTCAGATGCTAGTTTCCGCTGGGGTATTTTGTTCATTAAGAGAGGACATCTGTTTGGGTGATTACTATAATTGTTCTATTTAACGTTTAAATTCTGGGTTGGGGGCTAGGGGCCTTGAGGTTAATTCAAGGAAACAGAAAGTTTAAGGTTCACGTAAGGACACTAATACTCTTGCATTGACCCTACTTAAAATGATAACGCAAAAATTCTGATCACTGTAAGGATATTGTGTGCCCATACAACAGTTTGATTAGTGTTAGTTAAGTAGTCTCAAGATGGGAAGTGGTACACAGGTTTAGAGGAAGTGTTTCTGATACCCAAAAAGAGGCCAACAGTATTCCATTAAATGTGCTTTGACTGATATTTCTGTTAATGTTGCAGAAGTTAAAAAAACAAAGGGTTGGATTTTTAGCTGGTGTGTTGACTGTGTTAACCTTCACTTTAGCCCTCTCACAGTGTTTTGGGGTACTTATGTCACTGTCCCTTTATTTATTGATTTAATATGTTACCATCCTATTGTCCCAAAAACTATATTTAGGGCTGGCCAATAGTGGCTCATTTGTGGCAAGAGAACAGTACCAATGGATACTTAGGCTGCATTCCAATCTTACACTAACCCAGTCATAATCTCACACATACTCATTGATGTTTCTCAGCACTTACAATCTCTGAAACGTCTGTGCTTACAATAAGACCTTGAATGTTCTAGATATAATTAATATATGATTGCAACTAGTTATTACGTTTAACTGTTTATTGTAAATAGTTTTTCAGTTGCAAGATGTTCAGTGTTATTATGTTCCTGTTACACTGTAAATCACCCCTGATCTCTGGAAGGGGCGGTATAGAAAAGCATCCAAATAAATAAATCTTCCTTTCAAAGTAGGAGCCTTAAGTCTTTTCATGTGATTTGTCTGGCTGTGCCAGAGAAAGTAGGCTCTTGCCATCAAATTCTTGTGTACAACCCTCTCTATGGAACCGTTTGGAGCACTGATGCCAATTAGAATGCTGACCTGCTCACTAAACCCCAAAGGCCAAGTTTTTAGGATTACCCCAACCTCCATCACCACTGCTGAACACCATTGCCCAAATTTTCATCCTCATTGTCTTGGGGGTCTTCTTTGCCTTTCTCACTGTACCTTGGGGTTTCAATACTAATGTTAGTGCTTAGCCCCTTTCCTGGTTCCTTGGGATCTTCCTGACAATATTAGTGCTGCTTTGTCCTCTCTTCCCATGCTTCATTTCACTGTTTGGCTATTTTTGCCCCCTCGCAGTGGTTTGGTGATGTCATACACTTGTCAGTGCCTCTTGCCCTTCTTTTGGTATTGTGGAGTCTTTATGCTACTCTTCATGGCTTAGAGTGCTATTGTTTCTGTGGCAGTTGCCTGCCAGCTAGTTTTACACAAGTTGAATAAAAATGGATGGAAAACTCCACTGCCAGACTGTAAAATTTCTTGTCCCATTCACTTTGATGGACCCAAAGGAAACTAAGAGGGATGTTTACTAAACTGCGGTAATGTGCTTCGCGTTAGGATCCGCGGTAGAAGCAGAAATCCCATATAAGGATATGGGTGGTACATCGTTACCGATAACGCGCGTTACAAGGCGCCATAAATTAACGAGCGCTACATGGCACATTACCGCGTGTTAATCTTAAGAAGACACGCAGGCATGCAAGCACAGCAACAGAGCTGTAGCACAATGGTTACTACACTGACTGATGGTACAGGGGTCATGGGTTCGATTCCCCAGTGGGCCTAATGTATAAGGCTGGCTGAGGCATCACCCTTTACATGTAAGTAGTGATTGTTGAGGCATGTGACATGTATTTTAATTAGTGCTGCCAGCAAACACACCCTCACGGTGGCATAACCTAAGGTGCCGCATAAGGCACCCCATAACGCACTCCATAGGGCACATTATAAAGTGTACTGTCCGCCAAGGCACCCTATAATGTCCCCTATAGGACACCTTATAAGGCTGTGAACAAAGCCCTGGATGGCTGCAGAAGGACTGCACGTCACCACACAAACTGTCTGCTGTGGTTACCAGGATAGGGTTAACCCACCCGTACCCATGATGCACTGCACATGCAAATCAGCAGTCGACAGATGGGCACAAGATGGGGTATGCACCCCCACAGCACCTCGGCCTGGTAGGGGGAACAGACTGTGTGTGGTACTGGCACAGAGTAGCCACAGACAGTCACATTGTGCGGGTACTGTGCTCACACTGAGGTTGAGGTGGGGCGCCCAGCACCAGGTCCACAGCACCTTTCATGGCTAAAATACGCCATGCTGCAGGTCCCCATCAGTGTGTGATAGGAAGTTCCTTTAGACACACCTAGGATACATCTGTGTCCTTCTGTATTTCTCAGTCATGTCTAGCCCTTATGGGCGATGATGCACCCAGAATAGTGCATATCCTGTGTTGGTGCCATGGTTACCTGCTGTAGGTGAAAGGGGGGTGTTTGGACCCATAGGAAGATTATGTACCACCACACAACCCACCCTCTGGGGCTCAAGGTGGGAAACAGGATCACCCACCAATAGATCCACATTCTACCTCCCTGCAATGGTAGCAGTAGAGGGGACCATCAACCCCAGTCCTGCTGGGGAACAGACAGAGTGGTACACATCCATAATGCAATAGCAGACAGACAGTAGGCCTGGAAATGCTCAGCTGCCCCCCACCATTATCTGACATTCTCCAGCAGCAAGCCTCCAGCCGCTGCACCCTGCAAGGTGCTCCAGCAAGACACATACTAGCTGCAGACAGTCTGCCAGCTAGTCCATAGTGCATGGTCCTGGAGAAAATGCATGTACCCAGAACGGGGATGTCAGCATACACACCAAGCAGATAAGTCAGTGATTGGGCCCCAAAAGAAAACCCATAAATATCACATGAGAGAAATACTATATAGCACTATGGGGGAACCTAGTCATGCCATGGTCACTGCTCAGTCAGGGTGAGAGTGACCTCCCAGCAGGACATGCTCTGGTCAACCTGTCCGTGCAGGTGGTGGCCGGGCACTACAATGTCCGAGCCATTGCCCTATGCCCTGTGCAGATGCATCCAGGCCAGGCCACCCTATCAAGGCTATTCTCACGGTACCATGCTCCTCATTATGAACATTGGCAGGCCAATACTGGCAACAGTGCTAGCAGTGTGGGCCTTGGAGGGCGTAGGCAGCCACCTTACACTGGATAGACAGACACACCTATGCCAGCAGTTTGCAACTATAGAGGTGTTTGGCAGCCCAGGCCACCACACCAGTCCTGGGCACAGTGCAGGCATAGCTATGGTACACAATACTGTTGGGGTCACTCTGTCAGACTCAAGACCTGAGGCACACTCCACAGACATCAGAAAGGTTGCTATGATGCAGCTCAATCAGCGAATGGAGCTTTACTTAGGAATTGCTATCTGCCAGTGATCATAGCAACCTTTTGATAGCTGTGTACCATATTCCCAGGTTTAGGGTGTCATTGCTAAGGTATGCAAGTGCTAGTATTGGGAGATGCACGCAGGGCCCAACATCCTGCCTCTCCAGGAGGCATTGGATAATGGAGCCTGGGGGTGCGGGTGTGTCTGCCCCTGTTGGCTGCTGCTTTACGGCAGAGGTTCCCAACTCCAGTCTTGCGGTGCCAAACACTGTTCGGGTTTTCATGCTGTCCCTAATGAATATGCATGAGATACATCTGCATACCATGGGGGTGGCGCATAGAAATGCAGCACAGGCATCTTTATCAGAGGCAGCATGGAACCGGAATGGTGTTTGGCCCTCCAGGACTGCATTTGGGAGACTCTGCTCTAGGTAATGCACATGTTTATGGTGTCTGTGCTCTGTAGGGTAAAATGTAGATGTCTTGGGCATGTTTACGTCATCTGCAATAAAGGTGCCGTCTGTATCAGCACATTGTAGTGGTGGGTAAAATATGGGGACTGGATTGGCAGGAACCACAGCTGGGACTTGAACCTGTGACCTTCTGCTTCTGAATACACTGGTTTTGTGCACTGCACCACCTTGTTGTCACAGAGTCAGTACATTCCCTGGTGATACCATGACTGTTCGTCAGACAGGGCTTGTCTGTTGCAGTACACGGTACCCACCTACACAGGGCTAGGCCACGGTCTGCTCTGGGCAGCTGCCACTGCCCCCTCCACCACCAGTATCCCTCTGCCACCATGCTGACATGCCCTTCTGCTGGTGGTGCGCAGTCTCAGGCCATCCAGTGTGCAGGTTGGCGGCTGCCTATGGTGCGGGTTCTGGGGTAGGGGTGCCTGCATAGACGTCCACGCTCCCCCCCAGCCCTGCCTGCCAATGTTCCGTGCCCTTGGGGGTAGCTGTTGGGTACTATCCCCTGTGACACTGTGGGAAACACACTCGTGCCCATGCTGGGCCTTCAGCAGTTGCTGTCTGGCTGCTCTGCTGTTTCAGCATTCGTATGGGCCACCTAGGCATCATCCTAGTCTGCACTGTGGCCCAGCTGCACTACAGCATGTGCCGCCTGCGGCCCTCTTTATCCCCTTTTCCGGCATCTGTCCAGTTGCCGTTCCGACATGCCCGCCCTGATGTTGCGGGACATGTGCACGCCATAGGAACCCTGTCCGATGGAGGGGAAAACCCTGAACAGCGCTATTTCACTGTGGGCTCATTCACCTTGTATGGGGACAGAGCATAGACCCTTCCACGAGTAATATCTTTTTTGTGGAGCTTTCTCGGGGGGGGGGAGGGGGGTTGATGTTTCCCATTAATATCACTATTGGCCAGCTTGGTTATGGTTTTTTTCCAGTTTGTTGGGGTCATTTTCAATGTTTCTGTGCCCTTTTGTTCTGGGCACATGTATCACACTTATCACTTTATTAGGTTTCCCTGCCTATGCTGTACATTGCTGAAACTGAAATGGTTTCTCACCCCTGCAAATGTGCATCTAACGGCAGGTTTTCAATCGCGTTAGGATTCAGCTCTTCAGATCAGCGCGTTAGTGTGAGGGGAGCCTCTCCCCGCCCACTCTCCGCCCACTGACCCCTTCTTTCTGCCCTCTCTCCACCTTCTGAAGTGTTTTACCGCGCCACGGAACTTTACGATCATTAATTTAGGTTAACGCGCGTTATGTAACGTTAAAGATCGTTAATGCATTATAACGCGCGTTATGATGCGTTAACGATCGTTAACATTATTCATTTATTTATTTATTTATTTGAGAACATTTTTATACCGCTCCTTCCAGTGATCAGCAGCGGTTTACAATTAACAAATAACTCTGCAAAGATTAGCAGTTACATAAAACAGTAGAAATCTTAACGTTTGAAACAATTAACAAATAACTCTGCAAAGATTAGCAGTTACATAAAACAGTAGAAATCTTAACGTTTGAAACAATTAACAAATAACTCTGCAAAGATTAGAAGTTATATAAAACATTAGAATCATAACGTTTGAACATTAAAAGTTTAAAATTGTTTAGGATAACTCAAAAATAGGGATAGAAATACTGAATGAACGTTACCGCAGTTTAGTAAACATACCCCTAAGGGAACAAAGGACCTGATATTCAAAAAGACCAATATTCAAGCAGCATGATGGTCAGCTGCTGTGCTTAAATGTGGGCAGGATATTCAATGACAGTATCTGGATAGGGGCTGCCAATCCATATCTGGATTGAGCCAAATAAATGCCGGCATTTACACTGTCAACACGCTTATTTTTTATTTATTTATTTATGCTTTTCTTCTATACCGCTTTTTCCCAAGATCAAAGGCGGTTTACAATTAACAATGAACGGTTTACAATTAACATAATGAACATGGTTTTACATGGAACATCGTATTTTCTTCAAACTATGTACAATTAACTTTTCATGAACAATAACATGGAACATATAATTATACAACTGCTTTAACTATTTACATCAGTCAAATATTTACATTAGTCAATTATTAATCGTGGTTTTTAAGGGTTGTTTTTTCCTAAGTGTGTTGAGTTTTGAGGCTTTTTGATCTGTGGTTAGGGAGGATTTTTATGGAGGTGTGGTGAGGGGGATGGGGGGGGGTTCATTAGGATTTATAAAGTGTTCTTTAAACAGATATGTTTTTAGTTCTTTCCGGAATGTCTGGAGATCCTTTATTTTGCGGAGGCTTAGTGGGAGTTTATTCCATAGGGTGGGGGCTGCATATGGGGGCTGCATATGCTTATCACCGGCACTTATCTGAATTGCAACTTAGGCCTGTTTTTCATGAAGCGTAAGCTGTCTCGATAGGTGCTGGCTGAAGAATGTGTTACCACGCCAATATCAGGATAACCAATGGGAATAACACATTCATCAACTGCACATCAATAAATTCTCATGGATGTTATAATTCAAAAATTATTTTTTTGTCAAATCTTTTTTTCACCTGAAACCAGCACCTCCCAAGCTAGTTCAAGCTGAATCCAACACGGTCCATTTTAATTTATTTAATACTCTTATCAGTCTTTGATACAGTTCTCTTCTACCATTTGTTAAAATTTCTATCAGCTTCTTAACTTTACTTCCAAAACCCTTTCAAACTCCATGACTGACACAGCATCATGTTTCGATCCTCTCTTTTATCACAGAGGTTTGCCTCAGGGTATTAACGCAAAAAGTACTTATCTGACATATCGGCATTCACTCTTTAGTCACTGCAGATCTCTCTTCTTTTGGTACAGTATTCTATATGTTAATGTCTGGACTTACATAGACTATAACATTGATAGGAATGTATTGCTTTCCACTTGGTGAATAATAATCTGGCAGGATAAGTACCCAAACTTACCCAGATAGCACTGACATGCCATCGCTTCGCCAACGGACTACCCATGCACTAACGGGATAGTGCTGAGGCAGTGAGGCAGTCTCTAGAGACATTCAATGCCCTATCCAGATATTGCCGCTGAATATCATGGTCAGAGTCCTATTTGGACAGCCTCCTGCTGGCCAACTGGCTAAGAGTTCTAAATATCAGCCTTAAGGTTTTTGGATCCATTTGATCCAAACATGAACTGAATCAAAAATGTGCCCCATGCAACATCCCTACTGGATATCCTTTGGATCCAAGCACCAGGAGTATGTATAAAAGGATCTCAAGCTATACAGTATCACAGTTGCTGCTCAGAATATTCAAAGAACAAATCTGACCTGTTCTAGGGAAAATATGTAATTAAATCATGGAAAGGATCATGTTCTCTGCTACCTCTATCTCGGCTTTAATCACAGTATGACACAAAAAAGGGGTAGAGGCCCAGAATCCTGCAGCTCCTAAAAACATATTCCATGTCTCAGCCAGATTATAATCACAAAATTCATCACAGAATGAATTAAAACATACCTACCAAGACTAATCCGTACATATTAAACAGGTTTCATACAAGCCAGGAGGCTGCTGGCTGCTATATCAAATGAACTCAGGAAAGACCACAACAATGCAATTATTGTTGATATAGATGCAGAAAAGGCATTTAACATGATATTATGAGTGCATTTAAAGTTTTATATAAGTTTGGCATTGCTGAGAGTGTGTTGCAACATATTAAAACTCTCTATAACATGATTAAGATAATGATTTTAATAAATAGCTATGAAGAACTTATTAAAGCATTCCTCTTTGCAGATGCTAAGTTGCTATTCATAAACGGAAGGCAATATCAGAAATAATAAATCAGAGAAAACCATTTGATGCACGTTCCAGTTTTAAGATCAACTTTGAGAACTTAGGGGTATGTTTACTAAACTGCGGTAATGTCATTCGCATTAGGTTCTGCAGTAAAGGCAGAGATACCCATATAAAGGCGTGGGCATTGCATCGTTAGAGCAAGCTGTAGCAGCTAACATGCGTTACAAGGTGCCTTAGACTAAAGAGCATTACAAGGAGCCTGCAAGGTGCCCAGTAAGGTGCCTTATAAGGTGCCTAGTAAGGTGCCCTGTAAGGTGCCTCATAAGGCGCCCTATAGGGCCTCCTTAGGCTAAGCGCCATATTAGGCACCCTTGGACAAGGCACCGCAGAAGGCACCCTGGGCTATGGAACTATAGGTTAAGGTGGCCTAACAAGGTTATGGTGTCCTAGGTTAGTGTGCCCTAGGGACTGCAAGGTGCCTTAGGATGACATGCATGACCTGTGCAGAACAGAGACAGATGTAGTCCTAACACTAGATAGAGCACTCAGGAAAGGCAATGAACAGGTGAGTGAAGAAGGGAGAGGTGGGAGCCGCTGGACCTGCCATATCTGTGGGCATCCCATGTGCCTGCCAGTACTGATGACAAACATGGTGGGGCAGCTGTAGCACAGCACAGGGTGTTGGCAATGTAAAGTACCATAAAAACAGTTGGTGGCAGACGATGGGAATACGTGTCCCCCAGTGGAGGCAGAGGTGGCAGGATAGTTACAATGATGGGTGGACAGAGGAGTGGTGGTGCCATGCAGATCAGGCACAGGCGAGGCAAGCATGAAGAGGCACAATGCAGGGTAGCAATGCATGACATGGGGTGGCAGCCTGCACTGGCAGACAGGACTCTACACAGCTGACAGACGCAGACCTTATGGAATTCAGAAAGAAACTCAAGACACATCTTTTCCAGTGTCAGTACAATCTGATATAATCCCAGGGGTATAAATGATACCACCCAATGAAACATGGTTGCAGTTTATGTAAATATGTAATGTCTGACTCCTCTACATATGACCTCTCCCCATGTGCTGTGCTTCCCCCTCCAAATCAATGTCTATACCGCAAAATTTCTGTCATGATTCGACAAATTCATATCTGTAATCAAACCGCTACTGATCGCTGGAAGTAGCGGTATACAAATGTATGCTAAATAAATAAATAAAATAAGATAGACGGACCAAGGGAATGTTGACAATTGTGGCAAGGGTATTATGGGCTGGAAGCACAGATCTGCAAAAATATGACCTCTACAGGCATGCACACTATTTGAGTAGGACAGGCATGAGAGGAGGGAACAATGAGGAACTGAACCCATGAACACTGCCAAGAATGGCATTGTATTAACCAGTAGGCTATACCTTGTGATGCAGCAGACCAGTGGGGAACAGAAGAAAATATTTTAAACACGAAAAAAGGCATGCACAAGCTGCAGTATTTTCAGGAACCTGATAGGGGGAGCAAGAGGGACCTCCGGAAGACTGAGGATCCACGCCCCACAGGGTGTGACCAGAAGCCAGCCAGCCTCCAATCCAGGAAGGCAGGAACTCCTTTTAAAGAAAGTCTGGAAGACTGGAAAGGAGGAAGTGGCGGTAAAAGGGGAAGTGGCGGTAGCAGCAGGAGCAGTAGAGAAGGCAGAGAAGTTACAGAGCCTGCAGAAGCCGGAGGAGCGGCAGGAGCTGCAGAGGTGGCAGAAACGGCAGAAGCTACAGACGCTGCTGGAGCGCCGGAAGGAGGAACAGGCCAGAGAGACCTGAAAGGACGGAGAGTAAAGAAGGATCCAGGAGATCCGGGAACACGAAAGCAGTACTGGGACAGCTGTGTGGAGTCAACCGAAGGACGGTTGAAAAACCTACGCCAGATTGCAGGAGCAAGGCAGAATCTCAGCAGGAGTAGGCCTCAAGCCTCACCCCAAGGAGAGAAGCCAGCATTACAAGGCAACCCATACTTAGTTGGGAACAACCTTCAGAGAGCTAGCCGGTGGAGAGGACAGGAAACAGAAGATCCCTGTTCATGTAACACTTCTCAAGATACAAGGTATGAAAAGCTTTTATCAAATGAGAGACTTTTGAATAAGCAATGTTTGCAGAAAGCTAATATAAAACCTATGAAGAGGGAAGAATATTCGCCTGGTAGAACAGTTCATGACCGACGCCCCACTCTGAACCCAAGGCATTGGGAGGTCATACAGCGTTTGGCTGAAAAGCCCAATTATAGGTTGCCCAGAACCACGGACTCTGTTTCAGAGGCGTATGATCAGGAACCAATGCAAGTGGAATTGGTAGAATCCCTTTCAGAGGAGGAAATGGATTGTAGTTATTGTACCACTGGAAGCTTGGAATCCTTGCATAGCATGTGAGCAGTAAACTGGTGAAATAGGAAATGTTTGTGTTTTGTATCACCTCTATGAAGAGAACAGTTGTTGCTTTGAACCTGAGTTTTACTTTTTCTAACCTGATGTAAGGACATTTCTTTTGTTGTTTTGGGACTGATCCTTTGAACCTTTGCAAGACAAGGAAAATAAAGCCTTATTTTCCCTCCACTTGGAAACCTGTGTTCTTTGGGTATTGGGTAATAAGGACGCTACCAAGGCTATACATCCCTGGGCCCTGAAAAATAAGTACCAATCCCAACCTTATCTTTATTTGTGTCCGACCTACCTTGGTGCCCATTAGCCACCAGGGTGGCGTCGCGACAACCTCCATGGTGTATGTCACAGCAATGTCTGGGTACAGAAAAACTGCAGGTCACTGCACAAACTGTCTGCTCTGAGTGCCAGGATAGGGTAACCCCACCAGTACCCATGATGCAATGCACATGCTGAATAGCAGTCTACAGCTGATCACCAAATGGGGTCAGCACCTCTCCGGTACCTCAGCTTGTCATGTCATTGTGCAGGTTCTGTGTTCACCCTGAGGAATAGGATGGGTGCCCAGCACTAGGTCTGCAGTACTAGAGCTAGGTCCTGTTGTACATCCCCATCACTACCAGTGTATGACAGGTGTTCCTTGCAGTGCAGCTGAAGGTAATTTGGTGTCCATCTGTATTCACATGTGGTCCTGTGGGACCAGACACCAGCCAGATTGGTGTGTACCCCATGTTAGGGTCTGGCTGACATGGGCAGCTGTTATCAGGGCAGAGAGGTTCCTAGAATTGCATGAGGTGGGTGTAGCAGTGCCTTTATAGGTCACAGTGGTATACACTACATACCCAAAAGGGCCCACATCACCTTTTTTGTAGGTAAAGAACAAATGCCCCCCCCGCCCCAGGGAAGCAATCTCCATCCTGTTTGTATGAGACAGCCCTGCAGGGTTGGTAGGCCGGAGCCATACCTTTAACTGGGGCAGTGGCAGACCAGCAGCAATGCTGGGATTAGGTCTGGAAAACCCCAACTGCCTTCCACCAATGTCTGCCAGCCACCAGCAGACAGCACAGTCAAACTGTACCTTATAGGTGTTCTGACCAGGCACAGGCTAACTGCAGACAGTCCACCGGCCGGTCCATAGTGCATGCTTACAGAGAAACTATGTACAGTAAGCAGGCATCTCAGTGATAGGGACCCCAACACTGGGAAACACAAATATATCACTGGAGGCAGATAGTGTAGAGCGCTATGTGGGAACCTAGACCTGCCATGATCACTGCTCGGTCAGAGTGAGTGCCCTCCCAGCATGCCATGCTGTGGCCACCCTGCCAATGCAGGTGGTGTCAGGCACTACAGTGTCCCAGCCATTGCCCCACACCCTGTGAAGATGCATCCTGGCCAATCTGTCCTGTCCGGTCCATACCCAAAATGCCCTGCTCCTCATTATGCACCTATTCAGGCTAACGCTGGTAACAGTGGGATATTTTGGGCCCAGTGAAGGGTGGGCAGCCACAGAACAATGGATAGACATACACACACGCTCACTCCTATTGCCGCATTGTACAAAGATAGGGGTGGTTGGCAACCCTGCCTACCACACTGGTCCTGATCACAGTGCCGACATTGCTAAACTGTGCAGGGGGTGGTAGTAGTGCTTTGGTGACAATGTCAGCTCAATGCTGGGGCCAAGAGCCTGACTCTCCATGCATCTTTGGATTGTGGAACCTGTGTAGGTGGGTGTTTGTACCCCTGTTCACCACTGCTTTGGGCTTTGCACATGTTGCTGTTGTATCTTCATTGTAGGGTAAAACATAGGGACATGCTCTGCAGGAACCACAGCTCGGGCTTGAACCTGTGACCCTCTGTTTCTGGACACACTAGCTGGGTGTACTGCACCACACTGTTGCCACAGATGCACAATAGTCCCTGGGGCTACCTGTACTTTTCCTCAACCAGACTTTGTATGTTGCACTGCACACCATGTACTGATGCAGGGCATGGCCTTGGTCCACTGCCGGGAGGTGGCACTTCCCCCTCCCGCACGGGACACACACCCCTGCCAAGCTGACATGGCCATTTGCTGTCGGTGCTGGTAGTGCGCAGTCCCAGGCCATCCACTGTGTAGGTAGGCGCCCACCTAGGGAGCGGATCCCGGGGTGTGGAGGGGCATACATGGACATCCTCACATCACCCCCCATCACTGCCTACCAATATTATGTTCCTTCCACATGGGGGCGGGATGGCTGGGGGGATGTCATGTCAGTGCCCTAGCAACTATTGGCTAGGGTGAACCAGGTAGATATAGGTGGATTGTGTTTGGCCTTGGTCAGCTGCTGTCTTGCTATTTCCGATTTCTATGTTCCTATGTGCCACCTAGGTGCCCACCTGGTCCACCCTGTGCCCCAGCTGCTCATGCTACATGTCCCGCCTGCGGCCCCCTATGCTCCATTTGCACCATCGCCATAGTGGCCATTCACACTTTGGCACTATGGTGTTGCTGAAAATGGAGCACTACTATCACATTTCTTGTGCTCACTGCCTAGGCTGTACATTGCTGACACTTAAATGGTTTCTCTCTCCTGCAAATGTGCATCTAACGGCAGGTTTTCATTCACGGTAGGATTCAGCCCTTCAGTTCAGCGCGTTAGTGTGAAAGGACCTCTCCCCGCCCACTCTCCGCCCATTGACCCCTTCTCTCCATCCTCTCTCCACCTTCTGAGGTGTTTACCGCGGCCGGGGATGTTAACGATTGTTAAGTAACGCTAACACACGTTAACCACGCGTTAACGTTACCTAACGATCGTTAATGTTACATAACGCGAGGTATGTAACGTTACCGCAGTTTAGTAAACATACCCCATGTCTCACTGAATGAAAAAGACACTGTCCTCATCAGCCAGCAATGTCCACCATCATATGCAATTAATAAATGTAACAGATCAGCCAATAGAGGCGGAGGAGTTTGCATCATAGTAAGAAGTGACTTAGAATTCAACACTACCGACTCTAACTCCACTCCAGGTATGGACATTCTCAAAGTTTCCAATGGTTCTATATCACTGTGCTTGGTATATAGAACTCCACAAGGCAATGTCCTGGACCAATCCACACTAGTAGAAGCAGCCTGCTCCCCTCCAACCAATCACCACACCCTCATCCTTCTCAAAGACTTGAACTTATCTTCAACCTCCCATAAGCAGACTACCTCCTTCCTGGAAGCTATGGAAGCCCTCCACTTCACCCAGATCCTCACAATAAAGGAAATACTCTTGATCTGATCTTCATACCTCAAACTCTTATAGCTGACAGCAGCCAAACATCACACTCATTGCTCCCATTACCTTGGTCAGATCACACATTGATCCTCTTCTCCACCCCGCTTTCGAATTGCAGAAAGAAATCACCAATAATACTGCTGACAAATTGAAGATTCAAACAGCTCGATAACAACCTATTCCTCAAACTAGTCATCCCCCAACTAGAACTTCTTAAACATGTTAATCCTAATCTTGACTCGCAGATAGAAGGATGGAACAAGATAATGGCATCTGCAGCTCAAGCACCATCTTAACCTACCTCGACCACATGCCACAACAGAGCCCCATGGTTCTCAACATCACTACTAGCGCAAAAGAAGGAACTACAATGATTTGAAAAGAATTGAGACCCTACCATCCATGCCACCTATATAGAAAAGCAACGTGCATATTGTGAAGAAACACTAAAACATAAGAGAGAATACCAGGAAAATATCATTATGCATTCTTTAAATAAACCCAGAGAACTCTTCTCTATCACAAAATCTCTCCTGAATGAACCAAACAAACATGACTCAAGATGAAATATCCCCACAGGACATACAGTAGCTGATCACCTTTGCTCTAAGTACCATTCAACCTCTCCACCCAGAATTCATCATCTAGAAAATCCAAACACCAGTATCGCCTCTCAAGCCACATGGTCTGAATTTGATTCCCCATCTCTTGAAAATGTCATGACCAACATTAAAAACCTCAATTCAACTACTTCAGCCCTTGATCTCTGCCTGGTTACTTGGATCAAAAGTGCCAGAGAACACCTTAGCCCCTATATACTGAACACAGCACAAACATCCCTATCTACGGGGATAATGCCTACCTCACTGAGGAGAAGCTCAGTTCATCCAATCCTAAAAGGAAACAAACTAGACAACACTTCACCGAGGTCCTACAGACTGATAGCGAGTATCCCACTCTTATCAAAGATAATAGAGAAACTGGTGCAAAACCAATTCCAGAATTTTATTGATGACCATGCCCCCCTCGATCCCTTTCAACTTGGATTTAAACGGAACCAAGGAGTTGAAACTCTGCTCACATCCCTACTAAACTCAGTCCTCACCTATACTCAAACAGCCACCTGAGGCTGCCTTCTAATTTTCCTTAACATATCGTCTGCCTTTGATTCCTTACTACACCACCAACTTTTAGAAAGGCTACATGACATCGGCCTCAGAGGTACCACCCTGAACTTGTTCCGCTCCTATCTAGAATACAGGATCCAACAAGTAAGAATTGGCGACAAAATCTCCCACCCATTCCTCCAACAACAAGGAGTGCCTCAAGACTCAAGCTGGATCCTTACCATAAACAGGTAGTCATCCCTCACATACAATGAATAAGCACACGACTTTGTGCTCCAGGTGTCAAGGACTGGAGATAGGGATCCCACATCTCCAGGAAGTACGCCCAGCGTGTTGCATGTCCTCTAGCTTTCTCCTTCTCCAACAGGAGCAGGCCATGCAAATCATGACTCCACCCTCTGTCCCTTTACTGTGCAGGTAAATGCCCATTTACTCAGAGAAATTATTATTTCTATTGTAAATTTTACAAATGCAAAGAGATGAATACTGGAGCAACCCGGACATTTATTCCTCGATCATTGTTGCTTAATTTTTTTATTAATCATCTAGAAAAGAGAACAGTGGGAGAGATTATGAAATTTGCAGGTGACACAAACTTATTCAAGGTAGTTAAAATACAAGCTGATTGTGAGGAACTACAGAAGGACCTTTTGAGGCTGTGAAACTAGGGGGCATGTTTACTAAAACCCCGGTAGAGTGCGGGCCGCGGTAGAGTGCGGATGCCATATAAGGAGTGGGCATTCGGTCCTGAAAAAGAAAAGCCGGAATTTAAATAAGCGCTAAGGTGCGCGGTGCCCTTGTGTGCCCCGCACCTTAGTGCATCAGATGGCTGTGCGGGAGGCATATGTGGTACGCTGATGGGAAAGCAGAAGAACAGAGCCACAGCACAATGGTTAAGGCACCTACCAATGATGCAGAGAGCAAGGGTTCAATCCCCCACAATGCTCAATGATGCTGGCTGAGTTGTTAATTTATGAGGCAGAGAAATACTGGGCAGCCTAAAGCAGGGTACTGATGTTTTGGGCGGCATAAGGCAGCACACTGATGTTTTTAGCGGCAGTCTAATACTGAAAGGTATAAGCAGCGCGCTGATGTGCAAACAGAAAAGCAGAGCCACAGCACAATGGTGAAGGCACTTACCAATGATGCAGGGATCAGGGGTTTGTTCCCTCACTATGCTCAATGACGATGGCTGGCTGAGGTGATATTTCAGGAGGCATACAAATAATGGGCGGCATAAGGCGGCGCGCAGATGGGCATTAGGCAGTGCGCTATTGATTTAGGAGGCTGTTATATTATTGGGAGGCATAAGGCGGCATGCAGAAGCACAAGCACAAGGTCAGAGACCCAGCACAATGGTTAAGACACTGACCAATAATGCAGGGATCAGGGGTTCGATCCCCCACAGTGCCCAATGAACAAGGCTGTCTGAGGCATTGCATATTATGGGAAAGAGTGCTTTAGAGGGCATGTTATTTTTAGTTTAATTATCATTACTAGCAAACGCACCCTCAAAGCGTGTTAACATAAGGCGCCCTATAAGGCACATTTTAAAGTGCACTGTCCGCCAAGGCACCCTAGAATGTTGCTTATAGGGTGCTTTAGAGGGTGCCGTATGAGGTACCGCAAGGTCAGAGTACTGTTTTTGATGGCAGCACTGTGCAGTTTAAGGAATGAAAAGCATACGTAGGTGCGCTGACATGCATGGAGGAGCAGCAGTGGAGCACAATGGTTAAGGCACTGACTGCTGATACAGGGGTCATGAGATAGCTCCCCAGGGTGCCTAATATGTAAGGCTGGCTGTGGCATCAACTTTGCAATGTACATATCTGTTCCTGCAGCACCGTATGTGTATTTTATTAATTGCTGCCAGCAAACACGCCCTCACGTGCCGTAATGGAAGGTGCCGTAAAAGGCACCCTATATGGCACTCCATAGGGCACATTATAAAGTGCACTGTCTGCCACGGCACCCTAATATATCCCCTATAGGGCACCCTATAAGTTGCGTCACAGGATAATGTATAGTGCACCTTATATGGACGGGAACCAAAAGGTGCCCTATAGGGTGCCCTATAAAGCGCTCTCAGAGGCACCCTATGGGTACAGTACGCTGAGGGTGTTTTTGCTGGCATCAAAATATGTACATTAAAGAAAAACAATGCTTTATACAACCCTTTCAAATAACCCCACTGTGAGTTTGAACCCATAACCTCTGCCTTCACAGGCAGTGAAATAACCATTAGGCTACAGCTCTATAGCTGCTAGCAAGCCCCTGGCTGGCTGCAGAGAGCCTGCACATCACCACACAGACAGTCTGCTGTGGTCTCCAGGAGAGGGTTAGCCCACCCGTACCCATGATGCACTGCACATGCAAATCAGCTGTCCACAGATGAACACAAGATGGGGAATGCACCCCCACAGTATCTCGGCCTGGTAGGAGGAAGTGACTGGGTGCACCCAGACAGCACCTCGGCCTGGTAGGGGGTATGGACCGGGTGTTTTACTGGCACAGAGCAGCTACATACTGTCACATTGTGCGGGTACTGTGCTCACCCTGAGTGTGCGATGAGGCGCCCAGGACCAGGTCCACAACACCTTCCATAGCTGATGGAGGTCTAAAGCAGTGTTAATGTGTAAGATAGGTAGTTTTTGCACAAACATCATGGATATCTTTGTCTGTCTCAGTCAGGTGTAGCCCCAAGGTGGGCCATGCACCACCACCACCACCACCCCTCCTCAGGGCTGAGGGTGGCAAACATGGTCTCCCATCAATAGGTCCACATTCTACCTTCCTGTAAAGGTGACAGTAGAGGGGACCATCAACCCCAGTCCTGCTGAGGAACAGACACCCCACAGGGCAGTTAATGCAGCTCTATACACATCCATAACACAATAGCAGACAGACATTAGACAAGGTTATGGTAAGCTGCACCCCACCACTATCTGTTATTCTCCTGCAGCAAGCCATCAGCCACTGCAAGCCGCTCCAGCAAGACACATACCAGCTACAAACAGTCTGCTAGTTAGTCCATAGTGCATGTTTCCAGTGGAGATGCATGCACCCAGAACTGGGATGTCAGCATACACAGCAAGCAGTTATATCAGTGATTGGGCCCCAAAAGGAAACCCATAACTATCACACAAAAGAAATACTATATAGCACTATGGGGGTGCCTAGCCATGTTGTGGTCACTGCACAGTCAGGGTGAGAGTGATCTCTCAGCAGGACATACTGAGGTCACCCTGTCTGTGTAGGTGGTGGCCGGGCACTACAATGTCCCAGTCAGTGCCCTATGCACTGTGCAGATGCACCCTGGCCAGGCCACCTAGTCCGGCCTATACCCATGGTACCTTGCTCCTCATTATGCACATTGGTAGCCCAATACTGGCAACATTGCTGGCAGTGTGGGCTGTGGAAGGTGTTTGCAGCCACCACACACTGGATAGACAGACAGCCACCCCCACACCTATGCCAGCATTGTGCTATTATAGATGAGGTCAGCAGCCATAACCACCACACCAGTCCTGGGCACAGTACAGGCATGGATATGGTACTCAATACTGTTGGGGGTCACCCCCCAGGGTGGTAGACACTGTCAGGGACCAGACCTGCAGCACACACCGCAAACATCAGAATGATTGTTATGGTGGAGCTCAATGACCAAAATGTGCTTAACGTAGGAATTGATATATGGCAGTTATCATAGGAAGCGTTTGATAGCTGTGTACCGTATACCCAGGTGTAGGGTGGCATTGCTAAGGTTTGCAACTGCTAGTATTGGGAGATACAGGCAAGGCCCAATGTCCTGCCTCTCCAGGAGGCATTGGCCAATGCGGCCTGTGGGGCTGTGTGTGGGTGTGTCTGGCCCTGTTGGCTGCTGCTTTACGGCAGGGTTTCCCGACTCCAGTCCTGGTGTTCCATACACTGTTCGGGTTTTTATGCTGTCCCTCATAAATATGCATGAGCTACATCTGCATACCATGGGGGTGGTGCATAGATATGCAGCACAGGCATCATTATTAGAGGCAGCATGGGACCTGAATGGTGTGGGGCCCTCCAGAACTGCATTTGGGAGACTCTGCTCTAGGTAATGCGCCTGTTTATCGTGTCTGTGATTGGTGTGGTAAAATATAGCCGTATTAACAATGCATATGTTCTCAGCTATACAGTTTTGTCCTTACTATCACGGTTTAGTTGTGGGAAAAATATGTGGACAGGTTTGGCAGTAGCCCCAGCTGGGCCCTTCTGTTCTTGCACATACTGTCTGTGTGCACTGCACCACTGTGTTGCCACAGATGTGCTGCATTCCCTGGGGGGGCCATGACTGTACATGTGACAGAGCCTGTCTGTTGTGGTGGACCGTGCCAGCCTGCACAGGCCTAGGCCACTGTGTGCTGTGGCTTGCAGCCACTGGTCCCTCCGCCACCTGTACCCTTCCGCCAACATGCTGACATGTTCTTATCTTGGAAAAAGCATGTGACCGGATTGAGTTGTGGCACTCCAGGATTGTATTTGGGGGAATTGGCTGTAGGTAATGGCCATTGGTATGGTTTGTGTGCGGTGTAGGGTAAAATATGGGTGTTTGCACCATGCTTATGTGCTCTGCAATACAGGGGTGTCCTGACTATCACTGTTTTGTGGTGGGTAAAACTATGGGGACTGGGTTGTCATGAGCCCTAGCTGGGATTTGAACCTGTGACCCTTTGGTCCTACAGGCACTGGCTGTGTCTGCTACACCACACTGTGGCCACAGAGACAGTGCAGTCCCTGGAGATAGATAACCTGACCGAACGGCTCAGAAAACCTCTACACAAATTTACTGTGGACTCATTCACCTTGTATGGTGACAAAAGGGCAAATAAACATCAGAAATGACCTCGAGAAAATGGGAAAACAAACATAACCAAGCTGGGCACCAGTAATATCAATGGGCAACATTAAAAACACTCCCAGGTAAGCTCCAAAAAAATAAATGATTTTTGGAAGGGTCTACGCTCCGTAGACCCTTCCATAAATCATTCCTTTTTTTTGGAGCTTTCCTGGGAGTGTTTTTTATTGTTGGCCATTGATATCAATGTTGCCCAGCTGGATTATAATTTTTAAAGTTTTTTTTGTGGTCATTTCCATTGTTTATTTGACATTTTGTTCTGTGCACATGTATCACACTGCTCACGTATTTTAGGTTTCCCCGGTTTTGCTGTACATTGCTGACGGAAATGGTTTCTCTTCCCTTTAAATGCAGTTTTTACTTGTAAATTCGGCCCCGCTCCTGTGCGGGGAGCCTCTCCCCTCCCACTTTCCACCCATTGACCCCGTCTCTCTGCCCCGCGGGGGCCTTCCTCCGCCCTCCTTTCGCCTTTCCCCGCCTCTATCGCACAGTAACGCACCGCACACGTGTGCGTGTTCGTCGCACGTGTGCGGGGCCCGTTAGTGTGACGCGCACTCGTGCGGGACACTTAAGAGCACTTAAGTGCATCATTTGCGCACACCCAAGTGTGCCCCGCACAATTGCGCGGTTTAGTAAACATACCCCTAGGCATCTAAAAATGGCAGATGAGATTTAGGGGCCCTTTTACTAAAGGGCGCTAAGGTGTACACCTAACCCGACAAAAGCTTTGATACGATGGCATGGTAAGTGCAACACCACTGTGTTAACTGGTGGGGACATGGAAAGCATTTCCCCAGCAGTTAATATGGAGCCATAGTGCACACCACATTAGTGCCAGTGCACTTAACTCCACCTGTTGAAGTAGTGTTAGGTGATTCCACACTAATGCAGGTAGCATGCAGTGAGAAACATAGAACTAACTGTGCTGAGCTCACCATGCCCATTCTCTGCCCCTATCCCATCCACTCACGACCCTACCACAGGTTACACAGTGCATGAATCAAGCTGGCTGTCAGGGCCCTGTGCTAGCTAGCAACGTGTTTCCCAATGTACATTCAACCATTCAACACGCGCCATAACACACACTGCCATCTAGCGCCCTTTAGTAAACGACCCTCTTAATGTGGACAAGTGCAAAGAGAAGCACAAAGGGAACAATAATTCTGCCTGTACAAAATTCTGGGTTCCATGTTAGGAACCAGCACCCAGGAAAAGGAGTCACTGTGGATAATGCACTGAAACCCTCATCAGTGTGCAGCAGCTATGAAAAACAAACAGAATGTTAGGCATTATTTGAAATGGGATAGAAAAATCTAAAACTAAAATAATGTCCCATATCATTTTATGATGCGCCCACACCTAGAGAATTGTGTGTATTTCAGGTTGCAATATCTCAAAAAGAAAAGGCTAAACAGGGTAGGGCTCTTGAGCTTCGAGAAGAGTGACCGAGAGGGGGAATTATATAGGGGGGGGGGGGTTGTTTTTGGTTTTTTTTTAGTTTAAATTTCTTTTATTGAGAAATACGAAGAAAATTACAGGTATCCAACAAATATTATCAAGGAAAATACACAGAGACAAAACAGGATATCCATAATACAGTCCACATCAAGAGAAGCATGCAAATAAAGGAGAAGATGCTTACTCAATAATCAAACTCTTTCTCAAACTATCTGCTGTCAAGAAATTAACACAAAGAAAATATTTTAAGAAGCCAGGACACCATTAGATAGAAGAAAAGATTCCAATGCCGATGTCTCCAGAAAAACAAACTTAGGGGTATGTTTACTAAACTCCGTTGCTGTGCGGGTCCCCGTTAGTGTGCTGGTGCCATATAAGGAGTGGGCGGGCCAGGCAGAAAAAAGCAAAAAACCGGACCGTAAGTGTGTGCGTCGCGCTAATGTGCGGGGCCCACATTAGCGCGTGGGAAGGCTAAGTGGGGCGCTGCTACAAAACCAAATAACAGAGCCGTAGTACAACGGTGAAGACACTGACCAATGGTGCAGGGGCCAGGGGTTCAAACCCCCATTGCACTCAACAAAAAAGACCAGCTGAAGTACCAACATTTATGGGCAAAAGTGGTTAGGAGGCATATTAATTTTGGGCGGCAGAAGGCGGCGCACTGTTATTTTTATTACGGCATGAGGCAGCGCACTGTTTAGTGTGGGCGGCAGATGGCGGCGCATTGGTAAGTTTGGGCGGCAGAAGGCGGTGCGCTGATAAATGTGGGCAACAGAAGGCGGCGAGCCGGTGGGCAGAAGGCGGCGCGCTGATGTGTGAGGGGGCAGTCCAATAGTGGGAAGGAGAAGTGGCGCACTGATGTGCAAGCAACAGGAACTGAGCCATAGCAGAATGGTTAAGACACTGACCACTCGTGCAGGGATCATGGGTTCAATTCCCCACAGTGCCCATTGAAGACAACTGGCTGAGGCATTATTTTAGGGGCATTTCCATGTTGTGCGGCATAAGGCGGCGCGCTGTTAATTTAGTGCGCCACAAGATGGCGCACTGATGGCTACAAGGCTGCGCGCGGATGCACAAACACAGGAACAGAGCCACAGCACAATGGTTAGGACACTAACCAATGGTGCAGGGGCCAGTGAACAAGGCTGGCTGGGGCAGTATGTATCATGGTGAGGAGTGCTGTAGGAGGCCTTCCATTTATATTTTATTTCCCACCACTAGTAAACCCACTCTCACAGTGTGTTAACATACGGATGCCTATAAGGCACATGTTACAGTGCACTGTCCGCCAAGGCACCCTAGAATGTCCCCTATAGGGCACCATGTATGTTGCGACACAGGATAATGTATAGTGCACCCTATATGGATGGCAACCATAAGGTGGCCTATAGGGCGCCCTATAAAGCACCCTCAGAGGCACCTAATGGGTATAGTAAGCTGTGTGTGGTTTTGCCGGCATAGACATATGTACAGTAAATAAAAATAAAGCTGTGAACAGCCCTAGCAAAGGGCCCCACTCTGGGTTTGAACCCATGACCTCTGGCTGTACAGGGAGTGATATAACCATTGGGCTACAGCTCTAAAGCTGACAGCAAGCCCCTGGCTGGCTGCAGAGAGCCTGTACGTCACCCCACAGACAGTCTGCTGTTGTAGACAGGATAGGGTTAGGCCACCCGTACCCATGCAAATCAGCTGTCCACAGATGCACACAAGATGGGGAATGCACTCCAACAGCTACCCGGCCTGGTAGGGGGAATTGTCCATGTGCACCCACACAGCACCTCGGCCTGGTAGGGGGTCCTGAGCGGGTGGACTACCAGCAAAGAGTAGCTACACACCGTCACATTGTGCGGGTACTGTGCTCACCCTGAGGGTGTGATGTGGCGGCCAGGACCAGGTCCACAACACCAGCCATGGCAGAGCTCCAAAACAGTACTAACCTGTGAGATAGGAAGGTACTGCAGAAACATGTTGGATATCTCTGTCTGTCTCAGTTAGTGGAAACCCCCCATGGACCCCCTAGGTGGTCAAAGAACACCCCTCCCCCCCCATGGCAGCAGAGTGGACCATTAAACCCCAGTCCTGCTGGGGAACAGACACCCTACAGGGCAGTCCAAGCAGCTCCACACACATCCATAACACAATAATCAGACAGACTTTAGGCCTGGATATCAAAAGATGCACCCCAGCACTATATGATATTCACCTGCAGCAAGCCATCAGCCACTGCACCCTGCAAGGCACTCCATCAAGACACATACCAGCTGTGAACAGTCTGCTGGTTAGCCCTGACAGAAATGCATGCACTCAAAACTGGGGTGGCAGCACACACAAGCAGAGAGTTCTGTGAGGAGGCCCCAACAGGAAACCCATATATATCACAAGAGAGAAACACAATACAGCACTATGGGGGTGCCTAGCCATGCTGTCATCACTGCACACTCAGGGTGAGAGTGCTCCCCCCAGCAGCACATACAGAGGTCACCCTGTCTGTGTAGGTGGTGGCCTGGCACTACAATGTCACAGCCAGTGCCCTATGCCCTGTGCAGATGCATCCTGGCCAGCCCACCATGTCTGACCTATACCCATGGTACCTTGCTGCTCATTATGCACATTGGCAGGCCAATACTGGCAGTAGTGCTGGTAGTGTGGGTTGGGGAAGGTGTTTGCAGCCAACACACACTGTATAGACCAGGGGTGGGCACCTCCGGTCCTGGAGGGCCGCAGACCAGTCAGGTTTTCAGGATATCCCTAATGAACATGCATGAGATATATATGCATTAGAGATATCCTGCCAACCTGACTGGTTTGTGGCCCTCCAGGGCTGGATCTGGAGACCCCTGCCTTACACCTCTGTCATTTAAGATCGTGAGTGGGCAAGGTACAGATGTCCTAGACATCGAAAGGGTATATAGAATGTGTCACATTCCTCCTCGATTCTCACCACCACCAAAAAGTTGTCTAATAGACAATTTTTTGGTGGTGGTGAGAAGTGAGGAGGACTGTGACAAATTCTATTTAACCTTTTTGATGTCTTGGACATCTGCACCTTGTCCACTCACAATCTTAAATGACAGAGGTCTCCAGATCCAGCCCTGGAGGGCCACAAACCAGTCAGGTTGGCAGGATATCTCTAATGCATATATATCTCATGCATGTTCATTAGGGATATCCCGAAAACCTGACTGGTCTGCGGCCCTCCAGGACCAGGTTTGCCCACCCCTGGTATAGACAGACACACACTCCCACACCTATGCCAGCATTGTGCTACTATTGAGGGGGTGATTAGCCTTGGCCACCACACCGGTCCTGGGCACGGCACAGTCATGGATATGGTACGCAGTACTGCTGGGGGTCACTCCCCAGGGTGGTGAACACCGTCAGAGGCCAGGCCTGGAGCACGCACCGCAGACACCAACCAGATTGTTCGGATGGGGTCAACTAGCAGTATGTGCGTAACATAGGGATATCTATCAGCCTGTACTCTTAGCAAACGTTTCAGAGCTGTGTACCTCAGGTGTAGGGTGACATTGCTAAGGTATGCAGGTGCTGGTATTGGGAGATGCACGCAGGGTCCAATGTTCTGCCTCTACAGGAGACATTGGCCAATGGGGCCTGTGGGTGTGGGTGTGTCTGCCCCTGTTGGCTGCTGCTTTATGGCAGCGCTTCCCCACTCCAGCCCAGTTTTGCATCACACTGTTCGGGTCTTCCTGCTGTCCCTCATGAATATGCATGAGCTACATCTACATGCCGTGGGGGTGGTGCATAGATATACAGCACAGGCATTTGTATGAGTGGCAGCATGGAACCTGACTGGTGTGTGGCCCACCAGGACTGCATTTGGGGGATTCTGCTGTAGGTTCTGCCCCTGTTCATGGTGTCTGTGCTCAGTGGGGTAAAAGATAGACGTATTACCATTGCATATGTCCTCGTCATGAAAGGTGTGTCCTTACTGTCACTGTTTATTTGTGGGGAAAATATGTGGGCAGGATTGCTGGTAGCCCCAGCTGGTCTTTGAACCTGTGACCTTCTGTTCTTGCATGCACTGTCTGTGTGCACTGCACCACTGTGTAGCCACAGCTTGGCTGAATTCCCTGGATAGTCCATGACTGTGGATCCGGCAGGGCCTGTCTGTTGCTGTGGACTGTGCCAGCCTGCACATGGCTAGGCCTCTGTCTTCTGTCGATAGCAGCCACTGCCCCCTGCACCACATGTACTCGTCCGCCAACATGCTGGCATGAGCTTCTCCCATAAAAAGCAGGTGACCTGATTGGAATGTGGCAGTACGGGACTGCATTTGGGGTACTTGGCTGTGGGTAATGCCCATTGTTGTGGTGTGTGTGCGTTGTTAGGTAAAATATGGGTGTTTTCCCCATGCTTATGTCCCCTGCAATACAGGGGTGTCTGCGCTATCTGTGTTTAGTGGTGGGTAAAATATAGGGACTGGGCTGGCAAGAGCCCCAGCTGGGCTTTGAACCTCTGCCCCTTGAGGTACTGACTCTGTCTGCTGCACCACACTATGGCCACATAGACAGTGCAGCCCCTGGAGGTAGTAAGCCTGGCAGGATGGAGTCACAAACCCTGCTTTACGCAAATTTACTGTGGGCATATGCACCCTGTCTGGTGACAAACGTGCACATAAACCCCTTAAATGACCACGGGAAATGGGGGACAAAATATCACCACGCTGGGCAACAGTGATATTAATGGGCAACCATAGCAAACACTCCCAGGAAAGCTCCACAAAAGGAAATGTTTTTTGGAAGAGTCTCCGCTCCGTAAACCCTTCCAAAATTCATTTCTTTTTTCTGGAGCTTTGCTGGGTGTGTTTTCTGTATTTGCCCATCACTATAACTGTTCCCCAGCTGAATTACTATTTTTAATAGTTCTGTTGTGGTCATTTTCTATTTTTATTTGCACTTTTGTGCTGTGCACATGTATCACACTGCTCACGTTTTGCTGGTTTCCCCGGTTTTCCTGTACATTGCTGACGGAAATTGTTTCTCTTCCCTTTAAATGCTCTCTACCGCGAGCGTTTCCCTCGCGGTAGTTTTTACATGCAAATTCGGGCCCAATACTGTGCGGGGAGCCTCTCCCCTCCCACTCTCCACCCATTGACCCCGTCCCTCCGCCCCTCCAGAGCCTTCCTCCGCCCTCCTTTAGCCGTTCCACGCCTCTATCGGACATTTGCGGGCCCGCACTTGTACGGGGTCCGTTAGTGTGCCACGCACCTTTGCGGGGGTGACACGCATGTGTGCGGGGCGTTTAAACGCGTTTATTAGCGTTTCAGTGCCGCGTTTCCATGCGCTCTTTTGCGGCGCGCACATTTCCGGTTTTTAGTAAACATCCCCCTTAGTGCCTTTAAAAGTAATAATACATTTGCAGGGAAATTTGAGGAAAAACATGGCACCAAGAGCCAAAACGCGTGGCTTCAACATCAAAAAAGCCCTACGACGTAGCTGAGTTTTCCTGGAGACATCGGGGAAAATACTAACCTTCTCTCCACAGAAAATAGATGCTTTATTTGAAAAATATAAATGCATTACAGCATATATAGGTTAATAAAATCAGGAGAAGGCAGAGCAAGTAAGTAGATAACATTATTTAGTCTTTCAAATAGCCCTAGGATTACGAATGTGCATTAATTAATTAATGCACATTCTGGGGTATGCTTACTAAAGTAGGCTAAGCACTTAGCATGGGCTTAACCATGCCGGAAACACCCTGCAGTGGTAAAAGCCCATGATAAGTGGGTGTATTTATTTATTTAGCACATTTCTATACCGCTCTTCTACAAGTCAGAGCAGTTTACAAAGGTTGGGGCAGGATCAGGGAAGGTTCGGGCAGAGAGTGGCTGTGGTGGCTCATGACAGTATATGGGATGATACCGCATTAGTTGTCATGACTGCCGATAGTACTGTATGGCAGCACTTAGTGCTGCCCAAGTAATCTTTATAAAAAATAACCCAGTGCTTTGACATCAACCACCATCCGATCCCCCACAGAACTCCCTGATTTGATCTGATTCTCCAATAAACCCCTCCATCTGATCCTCCCCCTGCAGTTAACAACACCCCCTCCAATCTCCCCCTTCAGCACCCAACAAACTAGACAGCAATACCCCCCCCCCCCCAGTAGAGGCAATTAATATAGCCATGCCCTGATTCAGGAGACCCTGACTCATCAAGGCCCCCTTCCCCAACAGAACCCCTACCACCAGACTAAAGTTCCCCATCAAGAGGTAAACCTAACCCCTCTTGGGGGGTTACTCAGGGGCTCCCCAGTGGTATAAGTAAATGGGACAGGAGCAGTGGGGGTAACCTCTAGCAGCAGTCTTGTGGCACTACTGCTAGGGATTGTGCTCTAGTAGTAACATCATGAGATGACCGCTAGGGGATACTGCTGCCATTTTGAAAGTGGCTAGTGACTGCGGCAAAAGTGGAGGGGGGCCACTTCTCCCCCATTCACTTAAACCACCAGATAGCCTCTGAGTAAATCATTGAAAGGACTGATGTGGGAGGAGGATTGCCAATTGGTGGATCCTCAGCTTGGCAGTGGCAGTTCAGGGGGTTCTCTAAGGGGAGGCCTTGATCGGAGGAGTTCTGCCAATCAGGCAGTGGCCATATTGATGGACTGTACTTGGGGGAGGACATTAGGGGCCCAATATTCATTTTGCCATCGCTGGCAAAATTTAACTCTGGATATTCTATACTGCAGATATACGTGGCCCCGGCATTTGAATATCTGGGGTCACCGCACAGCCAAAGACACCGCAGAACCTAGCCGGGCAGCGGCGATATTGAGCGGCTGCCCAGTTAGCTCCCATGGGTAAAGATAGGCCAGCTTTTGCTGGCGTGCTAACCGGGCAGCGGTGCAATATCGCTGCTGCCAGTTAGTGACTTTTGCTGCCCCGAGAATGCTCACAACATGCCCCATTGCCACATGGGTAGCATCGGGGCATGTGGTGGCATTAATCGGGGATATTCAGTGGCACTAACTGTGTTAGTGCTGCTGAATATCCCTCTCAGTGGCATTTACATGGTTTATAGGTCTGTAAATCATGTAAATTCCTTTGACTATTGGGCCCTAGGAGTCTAGTTGGTTAGATGCTGAAGAGGGGGATTGCACTGAAAAGATTTGTTGCATGTAGGAGAAGGATCCAGTTGGAGTATTCAGCATAGGGGGGATTGAATTGTATGGTTCTGTGTGGGGGATGGGAGCTGCTAATTTTTTTTTTTTAATTTGGTGGGGTCCATATTAAATGCCACAGTATCTGCTGAGACACATAACATTGGCCTATGAGGTAAGTATCTGCCTTGTGCTCTAAATGCAGGACAGATGCTAGGCACTCTCCCTGCATTTACTGCACAAGCTTTGTACTTACAACACCTTAAATTTTGCAGTGAGGGCGCAGAAGTGCAAAACCATACCAGAGTTTAGTAAATTTGGTTTCTTAATGTACCTTAAACAATTTCGTTTGCACTAAAATGATTTAACATGCATAAATCAACAGCATACTTTAATTCATCGATTAGTGAGCATTAAGGGGCCCTTTTATTAAATCCCCAGCAAGGGTGTGCACTACCACACATTGTGAGGAAAATGTAATGCATGATAAGTGCAACAATCATGCTTTAACTGGCGGGGGAGTGCCCAGAATTTCCCCAACAGTTAACGCACAGATGGACAGCAGCAGCAGCATTCACAGTTGACGCAGATGCACCTAATACCATCCATAGAGGTATCATTAAGTGCTATGCTAATTGCAACACTAACAGTGAGCATGCAATACGTAGCTCTGCACTAACTGCTATGAAATCACAATACCCATGCTCCGCCTCTAACAGGCCCATTCCCCATCCCATCGCATGATGGCCAATTAAGGCTCATTTTAGCCCACGGTAGTTGTCATTCCCATGTGGTAACAGTCACTGCAGCCCCCATGCTCATGATTACTGCATGATAAAACATGCATTTACCACATAGTGCACTTTAGTAACAAAGCCCCTAATCAGTTTAGCATGAACTAAAAGCTTCCTATTAAAATTAATGTGTGAAATTAATCAAAAACACCTGAAGCTTGGCAAAAATTAATGAATCCCCCCCCCAAAAAAAAGCCCCTAATCAAATGTTTCTTACCTATGCACATCCCTACCTAGGACTAGGGTGAAATCTGTAGAACATATCAATAGCACATGTAAAAAAAAATTAAGAAAGGGGTATCTTTACTAAACTGCGGTAATCGTACATAACGCGCGTTATGTAACGATAACGATCATAAGCGCATCATAACACACGTTATGACGCGCTTACGATCATTAACGTTACATAACGCGTGTTAACCGTAGTTAACGATTGTAAACTCCTGCGGCGCGGTAAGACACCGCAGAAGGTGGAGAGAGGGCGGAGAGAAGGGATCAATGGGCGGAGAGTGGGCGGGGAGAGGCTCCGTTCACACTAACGCGCTGATCTGCACATTACAGAGGAGAGAAACCATTTCAGTGTCAGCAATGTACAGCCCAGGCAGGGAAACCTAAATAAAGTGATAAGTGTGATACATGTGCACAGAACAAAAGGGCACATAAACACTGAAAATGACCCCAACAAACTGGAAAAAAACCATAACCAAGCTGGCCAATAGTGGTATCAATGAAAAACATCAACCTCTCCCCCCCGAGTAAGCTCCATAGAACAGATATAAATCGTGGAAGGGTCTATACTCCGTCCCCATACAAGGTGAATGAGCTCACAGTGAAATAGCGCTGCTCAGGGTTTTCCCCACCATCAGACAGGGTTCCTATGGCGTGAACATGTCCCGCAACATCAGGGCGGGCATGTCAGAATGGCAACTGGACAGATGCCGGAGAAGGGGATACAGAGGGCCGCAGGCGGCACATGCTGTGGTGCAGCTGGGCCACAGTGCGGACTAGGGCGATGCCTAGGTGGCCCATACGAATGCTGAAGCAGCAGAGCAGCCAGACAGCAACTGCTGAAGGCCCAACATGGGCACGACTGTGTTTCCCACAGTGTCACAGGGGATAGTACCCAGCAGCTACCCCCAAGGGCACAGAACATTGGCAGGCGGTGCTGGGGGGAAGCGTGGAAACCTATGCAGGCACCCCTACCCCAGAACCCGCACCATAAGCAGCCGCCTACCTGCACACTGAATGGCCTAAGACTGCACACCACCAGCACCACCAGCAGAAGGGCATGTCAGCATGCTGGCTGAGGGATACTGGTGGTGGAGGGGGCAGTGGCAGCTGCCCAGAGCACACCGTGGCCTAGCCCTGTGTAGGTGGGTGCCATGTACTGCAACAGACGGGCCCTGTCTGACGAACAGTCATGGTATCACCAAGGAATGTACTGACTCTGTGACAACAAGGTGGTGTAGTGCACAAAACCAGTGTATTCAGAAACAGAGGGTCACAGGTTCAAGTCCCAGCTGTGGTTCCTGCCAACCCAGTCCCCATATTTTACCCGCTAATACAGACAGCACCGTTATTGAAGATGACGTAAACATGCCCAAGACACCTATATTTTACCCTACAGAGCACAGACACCATAAACATGCACATTACCTAGATCAGAGCCTCCCAAATGCAGTCCTGGAGGGCCAAACACCATTCTGGTTCCATGCTGCCTCTGATAAAGATGCCTGTGCTGCATTTCTATGCGCCACCCCCATGGTATGCAGATGTATCTCATGCATATTCATGAGGGACAGCATGAAAACCCGAACAGTGTTTTGCACCGCAGGACTGGAGTTGGGAACCTCTGCCGTAAAGCAGCAGCCAACAGGGGCAGACACACCCGCACCCACAGGCCCCATTATCCAAAGCCTCCTGGAGAGGCAGGACTTTGGGCTCTGCGTGCATCTCCCAATACTAGCACTTGCACACCTTAGTAATGCCACCCTAAACCAGGGAATATGGTACACATCTATCAAAAGGTTGCTATCTGTACTGGCAGATAGCAATTCCTAGGTTAAGTACACTTTTCTGAGTGAGCTGCATCATAGCAACCTTTCTGATGTCTGTGGAGTGTGCTACAGGTATTGTGTCTGACAGTGTTTACCAACCTGGGGAGTGACTCCTACAGTATTGCGTACCATAGCCATGCCTGCACTGTGCCAAGGACTGGTGTGGTGGCCTGGGCTGCCCAACACCTCTATAGTTGCACAATGCTGGCATAGGTGTGGGGAGTGTGTGTCTGTCTACTCTATCCAGTGTGTGGTGGCTGCCAACATCCTCCACAGCCCACACTGCAAGCACTGTTGCCAGTATTGGCCTGCCAATGTGCATAATGAGGAGCAAGGTACTGTGGGAATAGCCTGGATAGGGTGGCCTGGCCTGGATGCATCTGCACACGGCATAGGGCAATGGCTCGGACATTGTAGTGCCTGGCCACCACCTGCATGGACAGGGTGGCCATAGCATGTCCTGCTGGGAGGTCACTCTTACCCTGACTGTGCAGTGACCATGGCATGGCTAGGTTCCCCCATAGTGCTATATAGCATTTTTCTCATGTGATGTTTATGGGTTTCCTTTTGGGGCCCAATCACTGACTTATCTGCTTGGTGTGTATGTTGGCATCCCCGTTCTGGGTACATGCATCTTCTCCAGAACCATGCACTTTGGACTAGCTGGCGGACTGTCTGCAGCTAGCATGTGTCTTGCTGGAGCACCTTGCAGGGTGCAGCGGCTGGAGGCTTGCTGCGGGAGAATGTCAGGTAATGGTTTGGGGGGGTGCGGGGGCAGCGGCAGCTGAGCATTTCCAGGCCTGCTGTCTGTCTGCTATTGTGTTATGGATGTGTACTGCTCTGTCTGTTCCCCAGCAGGACTGGGGTTGTTGGTTTTCTCTACTGCTGCTATTGCAGGCTGGTAGACTGTGTTTCCAACCCTAAGCCCCAGAGGGTGGGTTGTGTGGTGGTACATAATCTGCCTCTGGGTCCATACACCCCCCCCTTCTCTCCTTCACCTACAGCAGGTAACGATGGCATCAACACAGGATATGCACTATTCTGGGTGCAGCATCGCCCATAGGGATTAGACATGACCGAGACATACAGTAGGACACAGATGTATCCTAGGTGTGTCTAACTGAACTACCCATCACACACTGATGGGGACCTGCAGCATAGCGTATTTCAGCCATGAAAGGTGCTGTGGACCTGGTGCTGGGCGCCCCACATCAATCTCAGGGTGGGCACTTTACCCGCACAATGTGACTGTCTGTGGCTACTCTGTGTCAGTGCCACACACGGTCTGTTCCCCCTACAAGGCCGAGGTGCTGTGGGGGTGCATACCCGATCTTGTGCCCTCTCTCGACTGCTGATTTGCATGTGCAGTGCATCATGGGTACGGGTGGGTTACACCTATCCTGGTAACCACAGCAGATAGTTTGTGTGGTGATGTGCAGTCCTGCAGCCAGCCAGGGCTTTGTTCACATCCTTATAAGGTGTGCTATAGGGGACATTATAGGGGGCCTTGGCGGACAGTACACTTTATAATGTGCCCTATGGAGTGCGTTATGGGGTGCCTTATGCTGCACCTTAGGTTATGCCACCGTGATGGTGTGTTTGCTGGCAGCACTAATTAAAATACACATCACATGCCTCAACAATCGCTACTTAAATGTAAAAGGTGCTGCCTCAGCCAGCCTTATACATTAGGCCCACAGGGGAATCGAACCCATGACCCCTGTACTATCAGTCAGTGTTGTAACCATTATGCTACAGCTCTGTTGCAGTGCTTATATGCCTGCGTGCCTTCTTAAGATTAACGCGTGGTAACGTGCCCTGTAGCGCTCGTTCATTTATGGCACCTTGTAACGCGCGTTCTCGGCGCGTTCTCGGAAACGATGTACTGCCCATGTCCTTATTTGAGGTTTCTGTCTCTACCGCGGCTCCTAATGCGAATCGCACTAACGCAGTTTAGTAAACATACCCCAAAGTATTTTTTCAGTTAATTCAAAACTAAACTGTGAATTTGTTATCAAAGAATATGGTCAAATCTAGTATTACTGCTGAATTTTAAAAAGTGTTTAGTCAACTTTCTGGAAGACATGCCTGTTAACAATTATAAGCCATCTAGATTTAGGATTCACACTCGGAAATAGATTGCCCCATTTTGTCTGTCGGTACCCTCAAGAATCCTGAGTTGGCCACTTTCAGATAGAGAATGTTGGACTCAATGCACGGTGGTGATTTGCTGCCAAGGTCATGCTAATTCACATATCTAAAGCAATTTGTTACTGATTCAAAACCTTTTTGAACTTGATACCTTTTCCACATTGTAGTTGAGTAGACGGCAGAGTCGGAAACCTTTTTTTTTTTTCAGAAAAATTACCATTGTCTGCACCATAGATTTGATTTAGCACGATACATCTTATGGTTATATGTCTGCTGTCTAGTGGCTATATCTAGCAGCACATAATAGAGTAAATACATAGCAAAAACAAAGTTATTATTTTGTAACCAATTGAATTTGAGTAAACTGGGGCATGGAACGTCAAAGTCCAGTGTCACACAGATTAGTAATCTGAATTTATGTCACTAGATATTTCCACCAGACCACAGATCACATCCACACTAAATAATTTATGATTTCATTTTTCCTAATCATAATTTAAGTTTGAAAGTCTAAAACTGTTACATCCATATGGGTGATTAATGATGTTATTTTTCTATCTACATTTTCCTAATTAAATAGACTGGTTAATTATGCTTAATGAGTATGCTGCTGTGGATATAATTAACATAATTTCTTCTGAACACTGTATGAATAAACACGCAAAATAATAATTTCTACATAATATCAGCTGCAAATTCTTCTGAAGCCCAACTAATAGAGAGAAAGAGAATGTCCCATATCATTCTCCTTACTGGTTGTGGAGGACAGATTTTGCAAACTAGTTTTTTATTTACCGTGGATCTTTTGAAAATGGTGATGGTGGAAAGGATCTGATAATAAAAATGTCCTATACATTATCCTCATATTTCTAATCATGCTATTATTACAGCTATATGTGTTCTGCTTGTTTTAGTATGGATGGATCTGTTTTTCACCATGCCATTTTGATCTTACATTTAAAGACTTATATATTAACATAAATAATCCCAGGACTGTAACACCCCCCCCCCCCCCCCCACCTTTCAATTGTTCTAGGTATGAAGGTCAGATCTCAAATGAAATAACAGAGACACTCCCTTGGTAATAAATATTTTGGATTAAATTTACTAAAGTGCATTACTGTAAAAGCATTCCTAATGTATTAATGAGTCTAATTTATCTTGAGTCTTGTTTTATACAATCAGTCCTATTTACTAATAAAACACATTAACATTGTTAGCAATGTTTACTTACCTGATGGCTTTTACTTACCTGGGGGCTTTCTTTACCTATCCACAGTGAATCTAGTTTAAAGCCCTCTTCAGTAGATTAGCCAGTCTGCTGTGGAAGACACTTAGGGGTATGTTTACTAAACCGTCTTAATGTGCGCTCTGTGATGTTATCGCGTGATAAGGTACCTTATCGTGCGATAATGGCGCTTTTTCAGGTGCACAGGTACCTTATCGCGCAATAACATGCGCAGCGGCGCAAAAGAGCGCTGAAGGCGGGGAAAGGCTCCCGGAGGGCGGAGGAAGGCTCCCCAGGGGCGGAGAGAAGGGGTCAATGGGCGGAGAGTGGGAGGGGAGAGGCTCTCTGCACACTAACACTGTGAAATCCGAGGCTGAAAACTAACGCCAGTGAAACCCTGGCGTTAGAGCTGATTTAAAGAGAAGAGAAACCATTTCTGTCAGCAATGTACAGCAAAATCAGGGAAACCTACAAAAAAGTGATAAGTGTGATATATGTGCACGGAATAAAAGTGCAAATAAACATTGAAAATGACCCCAACAAAATATAAAAAAAAACATAACCAAGCTGGGCAATAGTGATATTAATGGGAAACATCAAAAAACACTCCCAAGAAAGCTCCAAAAAAAGGATATGAATTTTGGAAGGGTCTACGCTCCATCCCCATACAAGGTGAATGATCCCACAGTGAAATAGCGCTGATCAGGGTTTCCCTCTCCATTGGACAGGTTTCCTATGGCATGCATATGTTCCACAACAGCAGGGCGGGCATGTCAGAATGGGCAACTGGACAGATGCTGGGAAAGGGGATACAGGGGGCAGCAGACGGCACATGCTGTGCTGTAGCTGGGCCACAGTGCGGACAAAGGTGATGCCTAGGTGGCCCATAGGAATGCTGAAACAGTAGAGCCGCCAGACAGCAACTGATGAGGGCCCAGCATGGGCACGAGTGTGCTTCCCAAAGTGTCACAGGGGATAGTACCCAGCAGGTATCTTCAAGGGCACAGAACATTGGCAGGCGGTGCTGGGGGAAAGTGTGGACATCTATGCAGGCACCCCTACCCCAGAACCTGCACCATAGGCAGCCACCTATCCGCACAATGGATGGATTGAGACTGTGCTCCACCAGCACCACCAGCAGATGGGCATATCAGCAGGGTGGCATAGGGGTACTGGTGGTGGAGGGGGCAGTGGCAGCTGCCCAGAGCAGACCGTGGCCTAGCCCTGTGTAGGTGGGTGCCATGCACTGCAACAGACAGGTCTTGTCTGACGAACAGTCATGGTATCCCCAGGGAATGCACTGCCTCTGTGGCAACACAGTGGTGCAGTGCACACAGCCAGTGTGTTCAGGCACAGAAGGGCACAGGTTCAAATCCCAGCTGTGGTTCCTGCCAACCCAGCCCCCATATTTTAACCACTACTACAACATGCTAATACAGACAGAACCTGTAGTGCAGATGACGTAGACATGCCCAAAACACCTACATTTTACCCTAAAGAGCACAGACACCATAAACATGCGCATTACCTAGAGCAGAGTCTCCCAAATGCAGTCCTAGAGGGCTAAACACCATTCAGGTTCCATGCTGCCTCTAATAAATGTGGCTGTGCTGCATTGCTATGCACCACCCCCATGGTATGCAGATGTATCTCATGCATATTCATTAGGGACAGCATGAAAACCCAAACAGTGCTTGGCCCTCCAGGACTGGAGTTGGGAACCTCTGCCCTAGAGCAGCGGCCAACAGGGGCAGACACACCAGCACCCATAGGCTCCATTATCCCAAGCCTCCTGGAGAGGCAGGATGTTGGGCCTTGCATGCATCTCCCCATACTAGCACTTACATACCTTAGTAATGCCACCCTAAACATGGGAAAACTGTACACAGCTATCAAAAAGGTTGCTATGATAACTGGCAGATAGCAATTCCGACTTTAAGCACAATTGGCTGATCGAGCTGCATCATAGCAAACTTTCTGATGTCTGTGGAGTGTGCCTCAGGTCTGGTGTCTGACAGAGTGACCCCAACAGTATTGCGTACCATAGCAATGCCTGCACTGTGCCCAGGACTGGTGTGGTGGCCAGGGCTGCCAAACACCTCTATAGTTGCACAATGCTGGCATAGGTGTGTGGAGTGTGTGGGGGATGTTTACTAAAGTGCGTTAAACGTGACTAACGCGCGTTATACGACGTTAACGACCGTAAGTGCTGTATAACGCGCGTACCAACGTGCTAACGACTGTTAACGTCATACTACGCGCGTTAACCGTAGTTAACGATCGTAAACCTCCGCGGCGCGTTAAAACAGCGCAGAAGGTGGAGAGTGGGCGGAGAGAAGGGGTCAATGGGCGGAGAGTGGGCGGGGAGAGGCTCCCCTCATACTAACGCGCTGTATTTCAGAGCTCAATTCCAACGCGAATGAAAACCTGTCGTTAAAGGCATTTAAAGGGAAGAGAAACCATTTCCGTCAGCAATGTACAGAAAAACCGGGGAAACCCACAAAAAGTGAGCAGTGTGATACATGTGCACAGAACAAAATTTCACATAAAACGTTAAAAATGACCACAATAAACATTATAAAAAGCAGAATTCAGCTGGGCAACAGTGATAGCAATGGGCAACAAGGAACAACACTCCCTGGAAAGCACCAAAATAAAAGGAAATGATGTGTGGAAGGGTCTACGCTCCGCAGACCCTTTCAAAGAGCATTACATTGTAATGGAGCTGTCCTGGGCGTGTAGTGTAATGTTTCCCAATGATATCATTGTTGCCCAGCTTGGTTATGGGTGTGTGCCCCTTTTGTGAGGTCGTTTCTGAGGTTTATGTGCACCTTTGTCTGCATAAAAGGTAAATAAGGCCACAGTAAACCTGTTGCAGAGCAGGGTTTCTGACTCGTCAGGCCGGTTTAACTAACTCCAGGGACTGCACTGTCTCTGTGGCCACAGTGTGGTGCAACAGACGCAGCCAGTGCCTGTAAGACCAGAGGGTCACAGGTTCAAATCCCAGCTGGGGCTCTTGCCAACCCAGTCCCCATAGTTTTACCCACCACTAAACAGTGATAGTAAAGACACTCCTTTAGTGCAGAGAACATACGCAAGGCCTATATTTTACCACACCAAACACAGACACCAGAAACAGGCACATTACCTAAAGCAGAGTCTGGAAGCAGTGTTTGGAACACCAGGACTGGAGTTGGGGAACTCTGCCGTAAAGCAGCAGCCAACAGGGCCACACATACACCCACAGGCCCCATTGGCCAATGCCAGCTGGAGAGGCAAGACATTGGGCCCTGCCTGTATCTGCCAATACTAGCAGTTGCATACCTTAGCAATGCCACCCTACACCTGGGTATATGGTACACAGCTATCAAACATTTCCTCTGATAACTGGCAGATATCAATTCCTATGTTAAGCACATTTTGCTCATTGAGCTCCACCATAACAATCATTCTGATGTCTGCGGTGTGTGCTGCAGGTCTGGTCTCTGACAGTGTTCACCACTCTGGGGAGTGACCCCCCAACAGTCTTGTTTACCATATCCATGCCTGTACTATGCCCAGGACTGGTGTGGTGGGTATGGCTGCTGACCACCTCTATAGTAGCACAATGCTGGCATAGGTGTGGGGGTGGCTGTCTGTCTATCCAGTGTGTGGTGGCTGCAAACACCTTCAACAGCCCACACTGCCAGCACTGTTGCAGTATTGGGCTGCCAATGTGCATAATGAGGAGCAAGGTACCATGGGTATAGGCCGGACAGGGTGGCCTGGCCAGGGTGCATCTGCACAGGGCATAGGGCAGTGACAGGCACATTGTAGTGCCCGGCCACCACCTACACAGACAGGGTGACCTCAGTATATCCTGCTGAGAGATCACTCTCACCCTGACTGTTCAGTGACCACAGCATGGCTAGGCACTCCCATAGTGCTATCTAGTATTTCTCTCATGTGATAAATATGGGTTTCTGTTTGGGGCCCAGTCACTGATGTATCTGCTTGCTGTGTATGCTGACATCCCAGTTCTGGGTGCAGGTATCTCCACTGGGCACTAGCAGACTGTTTGTGGCTTGCAGGGTGCAGTGGCTGATGGCTTGCACCAGGGGAATATCAGATAGTGGTGGGGTGCAGCATACCATATCCAGGCCTAATGTCTGTCTGCTATTGTGTTATGGCTGTGTACAGAGCTGCATTGACTGCCCTGTGGGGTGTCTGTTCCCCAGCAGGACTAGGATTCATGTTCCCCTCTACTGCCACCGTTGCAGGGAGATAGACTGTGTATCTTTTGATAGGAGACCCTGTTTGCCACCCTCAGCCCTGGGGGAGGGGTGTGGTGGTGCATGGGGGCTACACCTGACTGAAACAGACAGAGATGTCCACGGTGTTACTGCAGAAACTACCTATCTCACACAGTAACACTGCTTTGGACCTGTGCCATGGTCTCTTTCAGCCATGGACGGTGCTGTGGACCTAGTGCTGGTCGCCTCACTGCACCCTCAGGGTGAGCACAGTACCCGCACAATGTGACGGTGTGTAGCTACTCTGTGCCAGTACAACACACGGTCGGTACCCCCTATCATGCCGAGGTGCTGTGGGGGTGCACATGGTCAGTTCCCCCTACCAGGCCGAGGTGCTGTGGGGGTGCATTCCCCATGGTGTGTATCTGTGGACAGCTGATTTGCATGTGCAGTGCATCATGGGTGTGACTGGCCCAATCCAACCCTGTGAAACACCAGCACCTGCTCACAGGCTCTGCTAAACCATAGGCCATCACACGTACATCTGTTAGCATAATGCATAGGTGCAGGACACCCTACAAAGTCTGTAATATAAGATGCCCACACTGGTAAAAACACACGTACCCACGCACGAATGTACGCACGCGGCTACGCACGTACCAATGCACGCACCAACGTACGTGGCTAGGCACACTCCGAGGGTGTTTTTCTGACACCAATACTCAGCGTAACGAAAAACATGCCTCCTCTTTCCTTCTGTAATGTACAGGATGATGCCTGAGACAGCCTTTTGCGTTAGGCACACTGGGGGATCGAACCCATGCTGCCTGTAACAGCGGTCAGTACCGTAACCATTGTGCTACAGCTCTGTTTCAGTGCTTTGTGTCTGTACGTCTTCTTACGATTAACGCGCAGTAGTAACGCGGCACGGCGCCCGGTAACGCTCGTTAATTTTTCTAACGCGCGGTAGTGGTAACGATGTACCGCCCATGTCCTTATTTGGGGTTTCTTTCACTACCGCGGCTCCTAACGCGGATTGCACTAACGCAGTTTAGTAAACATACCCCTGTGTCTGTCTACCCAGTGTGTGGTGGCTCCCAACACCCTCCACAGCCCACGCTGCTAGCACTGTTGCCAGTATTGGCCTGCCAATGTGCATAATGAGGAGCAAGGTACTGTGGGAATAGCCTGGATAGGGTGGGCTGGCCTGGCTGCATCTGCACAGGGCATAGGGCAATGGCTCGGACATTGTAGTGCCCGGCCACCACCTGCACAGACAGCGTGGCCACAGCATGTCCTGCTGGGAGGTCACTCTCACCCTGACTGAGCAGTGACCACGGCATGGCTAGGTTCCCCCATAGTGCTATATAGTATCTATGTCATGTGATATTTATGGGTCCTGTTTGGGACCCAATCACTGACATCTTCTTGGTGTGTGTGCTGACATCCTAGTTCTGGGTACATGCATCTTTTCCAGGACTATGGACTAGCTAGCAGACTGTCTGCAGCTAGTATGTGTCTTGCTGGAACACCTGGCAGGGTGCAGTGGCTGGAGACTTGCTGCTGGAGAATGTCAGATAGTGGTGGGGGGCAGCTGAACCTTTCCAGGCCTGCTGTCTATCTGCTATTGCTTTATGGATGTGTACAGCTCTAGATTGCCTGCGCTGTAGGGTGTCTATTCCCCAGCAGGACTAAGTTTGATGGTCCCCTCTCCTGCTACCATTGCAGAGAGGTAGAATGTGGATCTATTGGTGGGTGATTCTGTTTCCCACCCTGTGCCCCAGAGGGTGGGTTGTGTGGTTGTACATAATCTGCCTATGGATTCAAACACCCTCTCCCCCTTCACCTACATCATGTAACCATGGCACCAACACAGGATAATGCACTATTCTGGGTGCATCATAGCCCATAAGGGCTAGACATGACTGAGAACTACAAAAAAGACACAGATGTAACCTAGGTGTGTCTGCAGGACCTATCTATCACACACAGTAGCACTGATGGAGGACCTGCAGCATGGCACATTTCAGCTATGAAAGGTGCTGTGGACCTGGTGCTGGGTGCCCCACCTCACCCTCAGGGTGAGCACAGTACCCGCACAATGTGACGGTCTGTGGCTACTCTGTGCCAGTACTACACATGGTCAGTTCCCCCTACCAGGCCGAGGTGCTGTGGGGGTACATACCCCATCTTGTGCCCATCTGTCGACTGCTGATTTGCATGTGCAGTGCATCATGGGTACAGGTGGGTTAACCCTATCCTGGTAACCACAGCAGACAGTTTGTGTGGTGACGTGCAGTCCTTCTGCAGCCAGCCAGGGATTTGTTAGCAGCTGTAGCCCACTGGTTACTTCACTACCTGTGAAGCCAGAGGTCATGGGTTCAGAGCCCATGGTGGGGTTATTTGATAGGGCTGTCTGAGGCATTATCTATTTTCAATTTACATTAGTGCTGCCAGCAAAAACACCCTCAGAGTACTGTAACCTTAAGGTGCCTCATAAGGCGCCCTATCAAGCGCCTTAAAGGTGTCCTATAGGGGACATTATAGGGTGCCTTGGCGGACAGTGCACTTTATAATGTGCTCTATGGAGTGCGTTATGGGGTGCCTTATGCGGCACCTTAGGTTACGCCACCGTGAGGGTGTGTTTGCTGGCAGCACTAATTAAAATAAAAGTGAAATGCCTCAAAAATCACTACCTAAATGTAAAGGGTGATGTCTCAGCCAGCCTTATGCATTAGGCACACTGGGGGATCAAACTCATGACCCCTGTACCATCAGTCAATGTATTAACCATTGTGCTACACCTCTGCTTCTATGTTTGCATGTTTGCGCGCCTACTTAAGAGTATCGTGCGTTAACGTGCTTAGCGGCGTTTTGCCCAATAATGTGCGCAGCCCGCATTATCATGCGATAATTCCCTTTTGCTATGTTAAGACCGAAACGCCCACTCCTTTTATGGCATCCTGCACACTATCACCAGGTGCACGTTAAGACTGCTTAGTAAACATAACCCTTAGACCTTTCTTGGATATGTGAACAGCATCTCTGCTCAGTAGCCCTTGAAAAATCATTCCATGATCCAGGAAACCAAAATGTTCTCAGTGACACCACTCATGTAACCATGCACTCATCTCTAGGATGAAAGCTTCTGTGCCTTCACCTTTATCCTCAACAGGGAGGATAGAGTAGAGCATCATATGTGCTTCTGATGTCATTCCTTCCTCAGTCCAATAATGTGTATTTTAGAAATGGCTCCATGATTAGCAGAACCTAGTCCACACAACAATCAAATAAAAAAAACCCACCCTATTTTCTTCTTTCCTCAGGGAGACACACTCAATCCCTCACTACAATATACACAATTCCATCTCCCAAGCAGATCTTCACATAGGTATGCTTTAACTAAATGTTTAAATGGGAGAAACAGGCTGTTGGAGTGATTTACATTGGATCATTTGTAGTCACGCCCCAGAAGAAGCCAATGTTCCAGTGAAATGAAGATCTTTGTCGGGCGATTGTTCCATCTGAAGAGCTGACGATTAAAGATAAGTCTTGGAGCACTGTGTATGCCGATGTTAATTGTTGTCCTCCAGTTAAGTTTCTTTCTCTTTTAGAAACGCCGTGAAGCTTTGAAGATGTTAAGAGCTTGCCTGACAGTCCTATAAGACAGTGTTGTTTTGTTTGGCCGGTTAAGATTTGCAGCCAGCGGAAAACTGGCCGGTTAAGATTTGTGGCCTGAAAGGAATGCCTTATTGTGCTAAGGTGTTTTGCCTAAGAAAATGGGTATTATTGTTTTTGAAACTGAATGGTTGAGAAGTGGTTTTGAGGCTTCTAGGAGCTATTTCTATATATTTAAAAACATTATGAAAATTTAAATTTTAAAAAATTAATAAATTGAAGAATTTAGTGATTGTGTTTATAAAAGGAAGGTTTTTTTAGACCTGTGATGATAAAGAGCAATGAGTTCCCCTTCGGGCAAGCAATTGCTGTATAGACAGATATTATTGTAAGTTATTGAGGCACTTTTTTCCCGTTTAAATATTTAACGTATACCTGTGTGAAGATCTGCTTGGGAGATGGAATTGTACTTTTTTAAGGTTTCAAGTGCCTACTTGACATCCAGGGCCTCCTTCTCGATCACTGCATAATGCTTCTCCCGAGGAAACAGTTTCCTGCTGATGAATGTGATGGAGTATTCTTCACCCCTGACTTCCTGGACCAGAACAGCTCCAAGACCCACCTCCAAGGCATCGATTTGCACAATAAATGGTAGAGAGAAATCAGGGCTACTCAGGATTGATTCAGAGCACATGGCCTTCTTCAGATGCTGGCATGCCATTTCCAGGTCCAGTTGCCACTAGATCCATTCAGGAGCTCTCTTTCAGAGGAGACTGATAAATGGCTCCACCCCTTTGCAAAGTTAGAGATGAACTGGTGGTAATAGACAATCAGTTCAAGGAAGACACAAACCTCTTTCTTTGAGTTTGGGATGGGGATCTGTGTAATGGCATCCATCTTCCATAGTTGAGGTTGAATCTATCCATTGCTAATGAAATGCCACAGATATTAAATGTCTCGACCTGCCAGGAAACATTTCTTGGGATTGGCCATCAGCCCGGCCTTCTACAGGCTGGTCAATATGTCTTGTACTTGAGTAGAGGAGTGGTCCAGCCTCTGCTGTAGTTAACAATGTCAAGGTAGGCAGTCACATACTCCTTATGCGGTCTCAATAGGCAGTTGACTAGGCATTGAAACATGGTGGGAGCCCCGTGTAATCCAAAGGACAACACCATAAACTGAAACAGATCCTACAGTGTCAAAAAATCAGATTTTTCCCTGGCAGCCAGGATCAAGGGCACCTGCCAGTACCCCTTGGTCAAATCCAAGGTTGATATAAAGCATGCTTCTCTGTCACCAACGATAACACTTGCTGATGATAGAGCTGGGGAACTATTGTAGTTCTAGCACTTCCCCCTCTAGGGCCCCCTCGGCTACTCTCTATAATAGATCTCCTTTTAGCACAAAATAGGAGAAGGTTCTTGCAGGCTACTCTCCATTACCTATGGGAACCCCATCAACCTCCAAAACCCACTCTCAAGCATTTTTAAGGGACTCATCCTCTAGCTGGGCCCTCCTGGAGCTCCCTGGGTCTTCCCTCAGCTCCCACTCTGGGAGAGGAACAATTGAATTTGGGTCACTACCACTGATCCCTGAGCTATCTCCAGGGGTTACTTCCCTAGGCTCTCCCATCCTGGATCCCTCCCCCATAGCCACCCTCAGATTCTGTTGGTAGTGTAGCTTTTCCTGGTAATGTTGATTCCAGGACTTAGCAGGCTTGGGAGTCTTGACATATAGATCTCTGGGAAATCTTCCTAGTGCAACTTAGCAGAGTTGACAGGAGGTCACAGGTGCTCCTTTAAAGATCTGATTACACAACTATAGGCCTTTGAGCCGAAATGTGACTGGTGTTTTTTTTGAGACTATCCCCTCACAGGGTGCCATTTATGCATACCCCCCGAAGAAGGCTTGTGCCAAAATGCATAGGGGTCTTTCACTAATAAAAGCACCTGTGACCTCATTTTGCCTCTCGCTAGTTGTGTCTCCACTTGTTATTGCGAGGGTCTTGCTCCCTCTGTATCCTGACTTAGCAGAGCCATCAGTTAGCCGGGCGCATATCGCTCTGAAGTTGGGTAGTCAGCTGATCACCACTAGATCCGGTAACTAGGGCAGTACCATGACCCTGAACATGACTTGTCCTGATGGAGTCTTATGAAACCTGTGCCATTGGATACTGCTTCTGGTCTCCATGCACACAGGCCAATGAAACTGTCTTTGCATATCAATTTGAAACCGGGCTATGGTTTTGCAGCTCATAAGGGCCTGCACACTTCTGTAGTCTATCAAGGCCTGGAGGTGGGTCCCTTTGAGCTCTAAAGGAATCACAAAGTTCTGTGACCCTGTCCACAAAAGCACAGGTGTGAGTGGTGGTTAGGCTGATCTCCATGGTTCTTCCATACCCAGGGGACATTCCCAAGAAAAGTGTTCTCGGGCTCCACAACTAAAACAACTGAAGGGGTCGTGGATAGAGCCAAGCCCTTTTTTAGGCAGTGACTTTGGAGGTTGGAACACAGGAGCCAACATCTGTTTCGGCTTCCCTTTCCATCCTCCTGGGCTAGTGGGTGACATCTTTCCCTTCTTACTATCTGCTTCACTCACTGGCTGGGCTTCATAGTACCCCTCTGTTATTTCCAATGCACTTTCCAATGTAAGCTTGGGGTGCTGACATACCCACTGTCTCATCAGGCAGTCAAGCCCTCAAAAAACTGCTCCAACAGCACAATCTTGGCTACAGTACCCCAGGCCCTCTTCTTCCCTTCAATTGCAGCCACTTCCATGCAAGATCCTTCAAGCAATAGAGGAATCTTCGAGAGCTCTCATTAATCTGGAGTCCCCCCTTTTGAATCTCTGGCGATAGGCCTTTGGGGTACAGCCAGCCCATTCCAATATGGTGGCTTTGACAGCTGCATATGTGGCTCGCTCCAGGTTGGCATCCTGGAATGCAGCCTAACTGCTGCCCATCAGCAGATTTCCCAAATAACTGGCCCATATCACATCTGGCCATCTGGCCATGCGGGCGGTCCATTCAAAGTTCACCAAGAAGGGATCTGGTTCATCTTTTGCTGTCATTTTAAGAAGTGCTTGCGTTGGAGGGTGGAGTTGCTGTCTCTGCAGGACCTGGGTCAATTGATCCAGGGAGCTCTTCTATAGCTCCCCCTGTGCGAGCACAAAATTCTATAACTGCTGCTGACATTGTTGTTGTTGCTACATTTCTACTAACATCTGGAGAATCCGCTCCAATTTGGCTTGTCACTACTCACTTGCAACCCACAATCACAGCTCACACTTCTGCAGCCATTCTATGGTTCTTCTTTTATCCATTTTAGAAAGACATCTTTTATTTGCTATGTCAGCTCTGCTCTCTTCAAGTTCAACATATTTATTTATTTATTCAAAGGGTTTTCTACTGCCTTATCATAAATTCAAAGCGGTTTACATTGTAACCCAAAGTAGAAGTTACATTATAACAGGGTTAAAGAACTTGGGGCCCGATATTCAAAGGTTTTTGCATTGGTAACTTCCTTAGTTACCTGTGTAAAGGCCTTATCTGGGATTTTCAAAGTGCACCTACATGGGTAGTACCCTTCAGAAATCCAGGATAAGTCCCTAACGTACCCAAAATCAGGGCATTCCGGGGGCGGAGGAAGGGATTACACGGGTAGCAGCAATTTTTGATGCTACCTACATAGCCCTCTATGCCTTAAAGATAGGCAAGGTTTTTCCTCGCTTATTTCTAAGATGCAGAGGCTATGCGGATAGCATCAAAAATCGCTGCTACCCATGTAGCCTCTGCATCTGCCGGGGCATCCAGGCTAACCTGGATTTTCACTTCTGCTAGAGTGGAAGTGAAAATCCGGGTTAAAGGAGTCGGCAGGCAGCCTATGTGCCGCTGCTGCGCATAGCCTGCCTATCTCAATTTAGAGCCCTTGGAGAATAACAATAGAATAGAACTTACATTATAAGTTTGGAGGGGAGAGGGACACGAGTGGAAGGTCTTTTTGGCGCCTTAATGAAATCCTTCTGCAGGATACTGCAGTGATTGATAATGTAGCTGACGAAATCCGAAATTACTGTGCAGTGAATGATACAGGGGACGTATCCCTGGGGATTCAATGGGATGGCTTAAAAGCGGTGTTACGTGGAGTGTTGATACAAAGGGCTGCCCGCAAAAAGAAAGCTACAGGGGAAAAGATGGCCCAGCTGCTCCAAAGGGTTAAAGAGTTGGAACACCGGCATAAACATGGGGGTGGAGCTCAGATTAAAGCGCAATTGGCACATACACGAGCAGAATTAACCTCCTTGCAGATGGAGACAATTAATTTTCAACTTCGCCGCATTAATCAACATTATTATGAATTCCATAATAAGGCGGGCAGACTATTGGCAAGGAAGCTGCAGGAAAGGGACCAGCGCTCCACTATTTTGAAGGTCAAGGGCCCGGGAGACAGGCTTCTTTTTCGCACTAAAGATATTCGAGAGCAATTTCGACAATTTTATAAAGCTTTATATACTAGCGAGATTGCAGGGGATCAAACAGGAGCGATCACGTATATCCAGGACGGAGGTGGTCTCCCGGTAATCTCTGATTTGGATCGTGATATCTTAAATCAGGAGATCACCCTTGATGAAATTTACCAGGTAATTAAGGGTTTACCCCAGAATAAATCCCCGGGACTGGATGGTTTCTCAACGTTGTTTTATAAGAAATTACAGACATCGTTAGCCCCGATGTTGCAGCGCTTATTTAATGCTGTTCTCCAGGGGCAACAGTTGCCTCCTTCAATGTGTCAGGCGGGGATTACGGTGATAGCAAAGCCGGGTCGAGACCCCACCGTCTGTGGCTCCTATCGACCCATTTCTCTTTTGAATACGGATGGGAAAATACTGGCGAAGATTTTAGCAAACAGATTGGGGCGAATACTGCCAAAAATTATTCATTCAGATCAGACGGGGTTTGTCCAGGGCAGAAACACGGGGGATAATATCAGAAGAGCAATTCAGGTGATGTGGGCTGCCCAGCACCAGAAGCAGGAACTTCTTATATTAGCGATCGATGCTGAAAAAGCATTTGATAGAGTAGAATGGTGGTTTATGTTTGAGGTATTAAAAGCAGTAGGGATAGGCCCCAATATGATGTCATGGATAAGAGCGTTGTACGCCCATCCTGTAGCAACGGTCAAAATCAATGGCAGACATTCAGAGTTTTTCTCCCTAGAGAGGGGCATGAGACAAGGGTGTCCACTCTCCCCCCTGTTGTTTGCTTTAACAATGGAGTCCTTGGCGCAGCGTTTACGACAGAATATGGATGCAACGGGTTTAAGAATAGGATCGACCGTACACAAGCTGGCGATGTTCACAGATGACCTGTTGCTGTTTATCACCCGCCCGTTGTTAGCATTGCCTATTTTTATGACGGAGTTGAAACGCTTTGGGACGGTCGCAGGATTTAAGATTAACTGGGATAAAACGGAGGCATTGAGTGTCAATCTGCCTGGAACATTAACAGCACACTTACAGGAGTGTTTTCCATTTCGTTGGGCTGCCAGTAAGATCAAGTATTTAGGGGTGAATTTAACTCGTAATTTAGACCAGCTGTACGAAGCTAATTACCCTGTGCTGTTTGAACGGATAGGCAGAGATCTGGAGAAATGGAACCATGAGTGGATATCTTGGTTGGGCAGGATAGCAACGCTTAAGATGATGGTGTTGCCTCAGCTGTTGTATTTGTTCCAAGTATTACCTATTAAAGTTCCCCAAAAGGTTTTACATAAGCTTCAACGGAAGCTGTTTTTGTTTGTGTGGAGACGCAGACCTCCACGCATTGCTCGGAATGTCATGTATAGAGCACGAGAGAAAGGGGGGCTGGGAATGCCGGTGATTGCGGATTATTACCTAGCGGTGCAAATGCGGCAGGTGATGGAGTGGAGGGAACCAGTACAGTCGAAAGGGTTTCTTACTATTGAGCAGCAAGCGGTACCACATTATAAACTTCATTGTTTACCCTGGTTACAGAAGGGCATTTTACAGGTTGAGTGGATGTATAATCCCTTTATACGTCACCTTTTGGGAGAATGGGGTAGAGGATGGCAGAGAGTAAACGTTAGCCCAGGGACGTCTTTGCTCTCACCGATGAGAGCCACTCCAGCCTTCGAGCCGGGCAGGGAAAGGATCTTCCAGGTTTGGGAGGAGTGGGGCCTGACTCAATTTGTGCATTTATTAGAGGCTGACGAGGTCAAGTCCTTTGATCAATTGAAAGCGGAATTTCAGTTAGAAAAGCGCGACTTTTTCGCCTATCTGCAGGTTACACATTACCTGCACCAAAAAATTATTCGGGACCGTATAGACGAAGGACTTAATGACCTTGAAGCCCTGTGGGTGGGCCACCATTCCTCTAGAGGATTGATACGCTTACATTATATTACTTTACGAAAGGCCCTGGAGGTGGAGCCCAAATTAAAATATATGGTGGAATGGGAAAAAGATCTGGGGCTGACTTGGGATGGAGAGGGGTGGAAGGCTATCTATAAAGCGGCGGCCCGATCCTCTATTTGCACTTTAATTCAAGAGAATACCTATAAAATTTTAATGCAGTAGTACTATACTCCCGAACGATACCATAAGATGTTCCCAGTGGTTCCAGATCTCTGTTGGAGGGGCTGTGGGGATAGGGGAACATATTTTCATATGTGGTGGGATTGCCCCTGGTTTCTCTCTTATTGGACGCGGGTCCGGGATCAGATGGAAATTATCTTTGGGGTAAGGTTAGAACTTTGCCCCTCTCTGTTTCTTTTGGGAGTCTGGCCAGCCAATCTGTCGTATAAATGGTCCCGACCCATGCGGTCATGTATAGTGGCGGCGAGGTGTGAAATAGCCTGGAGGTGGAGACAGGGGGGTTCTTTGGATCTTCATCATTGGATTACGAGATTATATAAAGTCATGCATATGGAGCGTTTGACTGCCATTAGGAAAAATCATGGGGAGCGTTTTGAATACCAATGGCAACCGTTACTCGCTCACTTGGCAACCTCAGGTATGAGATAATATTTATAGTTGGGGGGGGAGGTGGGGGGGAATCAAGACAGGTGTTTTCACAGCTCTGAAGATGTTGATAGCAAGGGGAGCGGGGAGGGGATGGGTGGGAGGGTGGATGTAAATTGTATATCTTATATACCTATATAATTGGTATTTATGTTTGCGGGAGCAGAGGTGGAGGGTAAAAATTTGTATTATCATTTTGTGTTATGTCATGCTCCGTGTTTTGATTTGTTTGTTTGGAAAAATTAATAAAGATTAAGTTATAAAAAAAATAAATCATTTCATTTTATTGGAGCTTTCCTGGGAGTGTTTTTTATGTTGACCATTGCTATCACTGTTGCCCAGCTTGGTTTTGGTTTTTTCCCCTTTTTTCGAGGTCATTTTTGAGGTTTATTTGCACTTTTGTCCCCATACAAGGTAAATGAACCCACAGTAAAATTGTGCAGAGCAGGGTTTCTGACTCGTCCGGCCAAGTTTCCTATCTCCAGGGACTGCACTGTCTCTGTGGCCACAGTGTGGTGCAGCAGACATAGCCAGTACCTGTAGGACCAGAAGATCACAGGTTCAAATCCCAGCTGGGGCTCCTGCCAACCCAGTCCCCATAGTTTTACCCACCACTAAACAGTGATAGTACAGACACTCCTTTATTGCAGAGAACATAAGCATGGTTCATACACCTATATTTTACCCTACACTGCACACAAACCATAACAATGGGCATTACCTACAGCCGAGTCCCCCAAATTCAGTCCTGGAGTGCCACAACTCAATCAGGTCATATGCTTTTTCCAACATAAGGACATGTCTGCATGTTGGCGGAAGGGTACAGGTGGTGGAGGGGGCAGTGGCTGCAAACCACAGCAGACAGTGGCCTAGGCCTGTGCAGGCTGGCACCGCCCACCGCAACAGACAGGTTCTGTTGGATGTACAGTCATGGACTCCCCAGGGAATGCAGCACATCTGTGGCAACATGGAGGTTCAATGCACACAGACAGTGTGTGCAAGAACAGAAAGTCAGAGGTTCAAAGCCCAGCTGGGGCTACTGCCAATCCAGTCCACATATTTTTCCCACAACTAAACCGTGATAGTAAGGACAAACCTTTATTGCTGAGAACATACGCATGGTTACTACGCCTATATTTTACCACACCAAACACAGACACCATAAACAGGCGCATTACCTAGAGCAGAGTCTCCCAAATGCAGTCCTGGAGGGCCCCACACCATTCAGGTTCCATGCTGCCTCTAATAAAGATGCCTGTGCTGCATATCTATGCACCACCCCCATGGTATGCAGATGTAGCTCATGCATATTTATGAGGGACAGCATGAAAACCCGAACAGAGTTTGGAACACCAGGACTGGAGTTGGGAAACTCTGCCGTAAAGCAGCAGCCAACAGGGCCAGACACACCCACACACACACACACAGGCCCCATTGGCCAATGCCTCCTGGAGAGGCAGGACAGTGGGCCCTGCGTGCATCTCCCAATACTAGCAGTTGCATACCTTAGCAATGCCACCAGATACCTGGGTAAACGGTACACACCTATCAAATGTTTCCTATGATTACTGGCAGATAGTAAGTCCTACGTTAAGCACAGTTTGCTCATTGAGCTCCATCATAACAATCTTTCTGATGTCTGCGGTGTATGCCTCAGGTCTGGTCTCTGTCAGTGTTTACCACCCTGGGGAATGACTCCCAACAGTATTGCGTAGCATATCCATGCCTGTACTGTGCCCAGGACTGGTGTGGTGGGCAAGGCTGCTAAACTCCTCTATAGTAGCACAATGCTGGCATAGGTGTGGGAGTGTTTGTCTTTCTATAAAGTGTATGGTCGCTGCAAACACCTTCCACAGCCCACACTGCCAGCACTGTTGCCAGTATTGGCCTGCCAATGTGCATAATGAGGAGCAAGGTACCATGGGTATAGCCCGGACAGGGTGGGCTGGACAGGACACATCTGCACAGGGCATAGGGCACTGGCTGGAACATTGTAGTGCCTGGCCACCACCTACACAGACAGAGTGACCTCTGTATGTCCTGCTGGGGAATCATTCTCACCCTGACTGTGCAGTGACGACAGCATGTCTAGGCACCCCCATAGTGCTATATAGTATTTCTCTCATGTGATATATATGGGTTTCCTTTTGGGGCCCAGTCACTGATTTATTTGCTTGCTGTGTATGCTGACATCCCAGTTATGGGTGCATGCACTATGAACTACCTAGTAGACTGTTTGCAGGTGGTATGTGTCTTGATGGAGTGGTGTGCAGTGGCTGATGGTTCGCTGCATGAGAATATCAGATAGTGGTGGGGTGTAACTTAGCATATCCAGGCCTAATGTCTGTCTGATATTGTGTTATGGATGTGTATGGAGCTGCATTGACTGTCTGTTCCTCAGCAGGAATGGAGTTAATGTTCCCCTCTACTGCCACCTTTGCAAGGAGGTAGAATGTAGATGCATTGATAAGGGAACCTGTTTGCCACCCTCGGCCCTGGAGGAGAAGGGTGATGGTGGTACATAGCCCACCTAGGGGTCCATGGGGGCTACACCTGACTGAAACAGACAGAGATATCCAAGGTGTCTCTGCAGAAACTACCTATCTCACACATTAACACTGCTTTGGACCTCCAGCATGGCCTCTTTCAGTTATGGAAGGTGTTATGGACCTGGTCCTGGGCGCCTCACCGCACCCTCAGGGTGAGCACAGTACCCACACAATGTGATGGTGTGTAGCTACTCTGTGCCAGTAAAACACACGGTCAGTACCCCCTACCGGGCCAAGGTGCTGTGTGGGTGCACACGGTCACTTCCCCCTACCAGGCCAAGGTGCTGTGTGGGTGCACACGGTCACTTCCCCCTACCAGGCCGAGGTGCTGTGGGGGTGCATTCGCCATCTTGTGTTCATCTGTGGACAGTTGATTTGCATGTGCAGTGCATCTTGGGTACGGGTGTGCTTAACCCTATCCTGGTGAGCACAGCAGACTGTCTGTGTGGTGACGTGCAGGCTTTCTGCAGCCAGCCAGGGGCTTGCTAGCAGCTCTAGAACTGTAACCCAATGGTTACATCACTGCCTGTGAAGCCAGAAATGATGGGTTCAAACCCACAGTGGGGTTATTTGATAGTGTTGTCCAAAGCATTATCTTTTTTTAATGTACATATTTTGATGCCAGCAAAAACACCCTCAGCGTACTGTACCCATAAGGTGCCTCTGAGGGTGCTTTATAGGGCGCCCTATAGGGCACCTTATGGTTTCCGTCCATATAAGGTGCACTATACATTATCCTGTGACGCAAATTATGGGGTGCCCTATATGGGAAATTGTTTTGGGTGCCGTGGCGGACAGTGCACTTTATAATGTGCCCTATGGAGTGCCTTATAGGGTGCCTTATACGGCACCTTCAATTATGGCACATGAGGGCATGTTTGCTGGCAGCAATTAATAAAATAAAAATAAGGTGCTACAGGAAAAGATATGTACATTGCAAAGCTGATGCCACAGCCAGCCTTACGTATTAGGCACCCTGGGGTGCAAACTCATGACCCCTGTATCAGCAGTCAGTGCCTTAACCATTGTGCTCCACTGCTGCTCCTCCTTGCCTGTCAGCGCATCTACTTATGCTTTACATTCCTTAAGCTGCACAGTGCTGCCATCAAAAACAGTACTCTGACCTTGCAGTACCTCATACGGCACCCTCTAAAGCTCCCTATAAGCAACATTGTAGGGTGCCTTGGCAGACAGTGCACTTTAAAATGTGCCTTATAGGGCGCCTTATGTTAACACGCTTTGAGAGTGCGTTTGCTAGTAGTTATAATTAAAATAAAAATAAAATGCCTCCTAAAGCAAACTTCCCCATAATATGCAAGGCCTCAGCCAGCCTTGTTCATTGAGCACTGGTGGGGATTGAACCCCTGATCCCTGCACCATTGGTCAGTGCCTTAACCATTGTGCTGTGGCTCTGCTCTTCTGCTTGCATATCAGCGTGCCACCTTATGCCTCCCAATATTAAATAGCCTCCTAAATCAATAGTACGCCGCCTAATGCCCATCTGCGCACCTCCTCATGCCGCCCATTAGTTATATGCCTCCTAAAATAATGCCTCAGCCAGTCATCTTCATTGAGCACTGTGAGGGATTGAACCCCTGATCCCTGCACCATTGGTCAGTGCCTTAACCATTGTGCTGTGGCTCTGTTTGTCTGCTTGCACATCAGCACGCCACTTATGCCTCCCGCGCAGCTCTCTCATGCGCTAATGTGCGGGGCGCACATGGGCGCCACGCACCTTAGCGCATATGTAAATTCCGGATTTTCTTTTTCAGCAAGAAACGCCCACTCCTTATATGGCACCCGCACACTACCGCGGCCCGCACTTTACCGGGGTTTTAGTAAACATGCCCCACAGACTGGTTTTTTTGGTTACTTACGAGGTAGTTGCTCTTTTATTTTATTTATTTATTTAAAGGGTATTTCTATCCCGCCTTATCCTTCAATCAAGGCGGCGTGCACATCAAACAATCAGTGGTAATGGTGTTTGTGTTAGTTAGGTTTATGTACAGTGAGGGTGTATGGGTGTATGTGTGCTGATTAGCGTGAGCTATTTACAACATGTGCTTTTTACAGTTATATACAAGGGTTTGCTGTTTCTGCAGCGTGCTGTGGTTGATCTTCAATCGAGTCTGAGGTACTGTTATGTGGTTGGTCCGAGTCTGTATAGTCTGGTTATGTGCTTGGGCCATAGTGTTCGGTGAAGAGCAATGTCTTTAGGTGTTTTCGGAAGTCCTTTGGATCTTCAGTTGACCGTAGCTCATCTGGGAGTGTGTTCCATATTGTTGGAGCTGCCAGTGATAGGGCTCTTTGTGTGGTGGATTTGCATGCTTTTTTGTAGTTGTTTGGGGTGTTGAGTATATCTGCTGTGGTCTTTCTTCTAGGTCTGGTGCTTGCGTCGGGGAGTATGAGGGTTTGCAGGCTGAGTGCAGAGCTCTTGTGTTTGATTCTGAATATGTTTAGTATCATTTTGTATTTGATGCGGTGGCTGATTGGGAGCCAGTGGAGGTCTTTTAGTATGGGTGTGATGTGGGCTTGTATTGGAGAACTGGTGATTATTCTGGCTGCTGTGTTTTGAGCCATCTGAAGTGGCCTGAGTGAGTGTTTTGGCATACCGCTATAGATCGGGTTGCAGAAGTCAAGGATGGGAGTTATAAGCGCTTGGCAGACTGTGCGGAAGTGGTCTTGTGTGAGTAGGAGCTTGAGGTGTCTGATTACTCTCATCTTGTAGTATGCATTCTTGGTGGTTCTTCTTATGTGTGATTGTAGGTTCAGCTCTCTGTCGAGTGTTATTCCGAGGTATTTCACTTCGTTCTTCAGTGGTATTGCTGTGTTTTTGGTTTTGATGAAGGGAGGGGGGCTGAAGGTGTTGTTTCGCTGTTTTGGTTGGACCCCTGTTCATACTTGGACATCCTCACCCTGGGGACATCCACTGATCCGGCTTCTAAAATGACTCAGGGGATGTCTCTATAATTTGGATGTCTGCATGCCCATTTGCAGATGTCCAAATTGGGAATAGCCACTTTTAAAATAACACCTTATGGCTGGCATTCTGTCCCGCAAATAGTGGGGTTAGACATATGGGCTGGACATCCAACTTGCGCTTAGCTCCCGAAGCCGACTCTGTCACCAGTGCTCCCTGCATGTACACAACATTTGTAGGGACGTGCTGGATGGGGGTGGGAGGGAGAGGTGCTGGGACAGAGTGGGGGCGGGGCCAGCAGCCGGGATGTACAAAGGCAATTCTGGTCATGCATCTGTACGTTCCTCGGCACCGAGTTAGATGTCTGGCTTCTTCCACCCCAATGGTGGAATAAGTGTTGGGCACTTCGTTGTTTGCAGGCTGAAGTCCCCAAACCTCATCACACCACTAGAGTACAGCACCCACCACCTGATCCAAGTCTTGGGGTCCCCTGCTGATGGTCAGACAGCAGTGTGCTAGGGCCGCTCCCTGAAGTCTCCCTCCACAGAATCAGGTGCCACACCAGGCCATCTAACTGCCCGATTCTGCAATTGTGGGTACATACCAATCCCACAGTTGCGGAATTGGGTCCAACTTGGCCCCGTCCAAGTTGTAGACATTCAGATAGCCCAGGCATGCACACCACAAAATCGGCCTCCACATTCTTTTTCTTTTAGCTCTTTCTTCCATTTCTATCTTTTCTGTTTATACACTTAAATTGCACTTTCCTTCTCACCTTCACTTCTCAATCTCCCTCTTGTTACCTTTTACCTATCAAATTTCCATCCCCTTCTCTCATCCTTCCTAGCCCATTTCCCCACTCTTTCCCTCCCACTAGCCTTCCCATTTCCTTTGTTTTATACTCTCATGCTTTCTCAGCTCTTAATCCCTTCTGTCTTTCATCCAGTTCCTCTCCTCTTCCTACTTCCACCCTTTGTACTCACTTCATTCCCTGCACTTGTCTACTTTTTTCTGACTCTCATCCCCTCATTAGTCCCAGTGCCCTTCCTGTAGGTCATGCACTCCAGTCCCTTTCTTCTATTTCTTAGACTCACCCAGTGTCTGACTGCTCCCAGCTTTATTTCCACCCTGATCTCTTTATCAACCCCTATGGCCTCTCCCATATGGTTCCACCATGGCCAGAATCACTCCTCTTCCTTCTCTCTTCCCCCCACCCCCATCTCCACTCCACAACAGTCCAGCATTTCCCCTCTTCACTTTCCCACTCCCTAACAGTTCAACATCTCGCCTCTCCCCTTTTTCATCACCTTAATAGTCTAGTATCTTCCCTCTCACCGACAGAACAGCATCTTTCCTCTCCCTGCAGCTGGAGGAAGGATAGCCCAAACCCCAGCTTTTTCATTTCAAGCTGAGATCCTTTCCTAAGTCATAGTAGGAAGCCTTGATCAGTAAATAATTCACTTCCACTGGGCGGGGGCAGTCTCAACACAAAAGCCGTGTACCAGAAATGAAGTTTGTACTAATAGTGCTTGCTGCTGGGATCTGGAAAAGAAAGGAGTTCAGCTCAAATTAGACTAAAAACATCTGGGGCTTACGCTATCTTTCCTCCTGCTGTTGTTGCCACCTTGGAGCGGCTAGCCTGCCTATCTCCAGGTTCTTGCTGGAAGTATACCTCCCAGCAGCTCCTTCACCTCCATCCTCAGATTAGTGCATGGGGGCCAAGGCCTCCACCTATCCCCCTCCCCTTTCGGTAGGCCACTGTTTCTGGACTCCATATAGGTGAAGAGCCTCTATCACTCTGCTTCATCAGGTACTATTTTTTATTGTTGCCTTTGAAGTTTCCTAGACCTTGCTGGGATGCTACAAAGTGGACGTGGCTTAGGAACACTCTCCTAGTCCTGGAATGTAATACAACTACATCCCAGACATCAATGATTATTTCTACCATGAGCTGTTATGTGGTTTGAGGTCTACTAGGCATTTTTCCCCAGCTAGGGCTGGGTGCCTGGACCTTTTCATTTACTTGAGTGATGGACTGTTTGATAAATGATAAGAGATATTGCTGCCACTGTCCCACAGGTTATTGATTTTAAATATCAATGAACTGACCTGATTATACCTCTAACATGGTGCTTCTGAAAAAGATATTGTGCACGTTCTTCAGACTTCTCCAATTTTGAGATTCTTTCAGTCCTGGGAGTATTTCGTCTTCAGAAGTAAACACACAGAATATTTCTACCAGGCATGGAAAGAAGAGAGCAAAAATAGGAGGCCAATTCTAATTTACTCTGTGGCCCTTTTATTAGAGCCCGTTAACGGAATCAGATTATATTTCGAAGTTTGTGATAAGAATATAAAAGATAGTTTGGAAAGAAGTAATATTTTGTGGCTTAACACAAGAGGGTGATATTGAAAGATATTGCTTCAGTGTTGATAACTTTGATATGCTCCATTTTTCAGTTTATGTCTTTGTTATAAACACAGAGTGAACATTATGCCCTGAAGCAGTTTTCAGTGAAACGCTGCCAGCGTTGGCGTAATAGTGAAGTAGTGGATTAGCAGTACCAGACAACATGAGGGAAGCCAGTTGAAATATATGCTAAAATCTGCTGTTTGCTAATGTCTGTAGCTTGTGCATGATGGTCAGTGTAAATATAAACATTGCGAGTACCAATATGAGGCTTCTAGATGAGCAGTAGAAAGCAGAGGCAACCGTATATTTATGGAAATAATATTTTATATTAAAAAGTGGGAGGTAATATTGGAGAGCCGAATCCATTGGCATAAAAGTACTGAGCCTGAGATACAAGGCTCCAGAGGTTCTGAGGTCGTTTCCCTTCTACCTATAAAGATTTTATTAATCAATTCTTAATAATTTTTCTTTTTTTTACATATTGAAGGAACTCCAAGTTTAAGAGCAAGTGGAAACACTATGGGGTATGTTTACTAAACTGCGTTAGTGCAAATCATGTTAGGAGCCGCGTTAGTGAAAGGAAAGCCAAAAAAGGACATGGGCGGGACATCGTAACCACTAACGCGCGTTCCAAAAACTAACGAGTGTTACAGGGCGCCGTGGCGCGTTACTGCGCATTAATCGTATGAAGGCGTACAGACACAAATCACTGAAACAGAGCTGTAGCACAATGGTTAGTGTCCTGACCGCTGTTACAGGCAGCATGGGTTCAAGTCCCCAGTGTGCCTAACGCAGAAGGCTGGGCAAGGCATCGCCCTGTACATTACATAGGGAATGAGGAGGCATGTTTTTCTTTAAGTTGAGTAGGGGTTACAGAAACACACCCTCGCAGTGTGCGTAGCAATGTACTTTGGTGCATGCGTACAATCGTGCGTGGGCACCTTATATTACAGACACTTTAGGGTGTCCTGCACCTATGCATTATGCCAACAGATGTACGTGTGATGGCCTATATGTTATCAGAGCCTGTGAACAGGCGCTGGATTTTCCCAGGGTTGGATTGTGCCAGTCACACCCATGATGCACTGCACATGCAAATAAGCTGTCCACAGATAAACACAAGATGGGGAATGCACACCACAGCACCTCGGCCTGGTAGGGGGAAGTGACCATGTGCACCCCCACAGCACCTCGGCCTGGTAGGGGGTACTGACCATGTGTTGTACCGGCACAGAGTAGCTACACACCGTCACATTGTGCGGGTACTGTGAGGCGCCAAGCACCAGGTCCACAGCAACGGCCATGGCGCAGGTCCAAAGCAGTGTTAATGTGTGAGATAGGTAGTTTCTGCAGAAACACCTTGGACATCTCTGTCTGTTTCAGTCAGGTGTAGCCCCCATGGACCCCTAGGTGGCCCATGCACCACCACCCCCCTCCCCCAGGGCGGCAAACAGGGAATCACATCAAAAGATCCACAGTCCACCTCCCTGCAAAGGTGGCAGTAGAGGGGAACATAAACCCCAGTCCTGCAGTCAATGCAGCTCTGTACACATCCATAACACAATAGCAGACAGACATTAGGCCTGGAAATTGTATGCTGCACCCCACCACTATCTGATATTCCCCTGGTGCAAGCCATCAGCCGCTGCACCCTGCAAGCCACTCCATCACAACACATAACAGCTGCAAACAGTCTGCTAGTGCCCAGTGGAGATGCCTGCACCCAGAACTGGGATGTCAGCATACATGGCAAGCAGGTACATCAGTGACTGGGCCCCAAAAGGCAACCCATATCTATCACATGAGAGAAATACTAGATAGCACTATGGGGGTGCCTAGCCATGCTGTGGTCACTGCACAGTCAGGGTGAGAGTGATCTCTCAGCAGGACATACTGAGGTCACCCTGTCTGTGTAGGTGGTGGCCGGGCACTAAAATGTGCCTGTCACTGCCCTATGCCCTGTGCAGATGCACCCTGGCCAGGCCACCCTGTCCGGGCTATACCCATGGTACCTTGCTTCTCATTATGCACATTGGCAGCCCAATACTGGCAACATTGCTGGCAGTGTGGGCCGTGGAAGGTGTTTGCATCCACCACACACTGGATAGACAGACAGCCACCCCCACACCTATGCCAGCATTGTGCTACTATAGAGGTGGTCAGCAGCCATACCCACCACACCAGTCCTGGCCATAGTACAGGCATGGATATGGTCCACAAGACTGTTGGGGGTCACTCCCCAGAGTGGTAAACACTGTCAGAGACCAGACCTGCTGCACACACACCGCAGACATCAGAATGATTGTTATGGTGGAGCTCAATGAGCACAATGTGCTTAACGTAGGAATTGATATCTGCCAGTTATCATAGGAAACGTTTTATAGCTGTGTACCATATACCCAGGTGTAGGGTGGCATTGCTAAGGTATGCAAGTGCTAGTATTGGGAGATACAGGCAGAGCCCACTGTCCTGCCTCTCCAGGAGGCATTGGCCAATGGGGCCTGTGGGTGTGTGTGTGTGTGTGTCTGGCCCTGTTGGCTGCTGCTTTACGGCAGAGTTCCCCAACTCCAGTCCTGGTGTTCCAAACACTGTTCGGGTTTTCATGCTGTCCCTCATAAATATGCATGAGCTACATCTGCATACCATGGGGGTTGTGCATAGATATGCAGCACAGGCATCTTTATTAGAGGCAGCATGGAACCTGAATGGTGTGGGGCCCTCCAGGACTGCATTTGCGAGACTCTGCTTTAGGTAATGTGCCTATTTCTGGTGTCTGTGTTTGGTGTGGTAAAATATAGGCGTAGTAACCATGCGTATGTTCTCTGCAATAAAGGGGTGTCTTTACTATCGCTGTTTAGTGGTGGGTAAAACTATGGGGACTGGGTTGGCAGGAGCACCAGCTGGGAATTGAACCTGTGACCCTCTGGTCTTACAGGCACTGGCTGTGTCTGTTGCACCACACTGTGGCCACAGAGACAGTGCAGTCCCTGGAGATAGGAAAACTGGCCTGATGAGTCAGAAACCCTGCTCTGCACATTTTACTGTGGGCTCATTTACCTTGTATGGAGACAACAGTGCAAATAAACCTCAAAAACGACCTCAAAAAAAGGGGCAAATACCCATAACCGAGCTGGGCAACAATGATATCATTGGGCAACAATGAAAAACACTCCCAGGAAAGCTCCAATAAGATGAAATGCTTTTATGAATGGGTCTCCGGAGCGTAAACCCTTCCACACATCATTTCTTTTTTTGGAGCTTTCCTGGGAGTGTTTTTTATTGTTGCCCAATGATATCATTGTTGCCCAGCTGAATTATCATTTTTACACTGTTTCTTGTGGTCATTTTAAAGTTTTATTTGAAGTTTTGTTCTGTGCACATGTATCACACTGCTCACATTTTTCAGGTTTCCCCGGTTTTGCTGTACATTGCTGACGGAAATGGTTTCTCTTCCCTTTAATATGCCTTTAACGACAGGATTTCATTCGCGTTGGCATTGAGCTCTGAAATTCAGCGCGTTAGTGTGAGGGGAGCCTCTCCCCGCCCACTTTCCGCCCATTGACCCCTTCTCTCCGCCCACTCTCCTCCTTCTGCGCTGTTTTAACGCGCCGCGGGGCTTTACGTTCGTTAACTACGGTTAACGCGCGTAGTATGATGTTAACGGTCGTTGGCGCGTGATTACACGCGTTATACTGCACTTACGATCATTAACATCGTACAACGCGCGTTATTCACATTTACCGCACTTTAGTAAACATACCCCTATTTGTTTATTGGTTTATTAACTTTTTATACTCTTTTGGGTATTGTTTCAGAGAAGGTAAACTCAAATCTGTTAAAAAGAGATGAAATATCTTTATATGCTTGCACCAAGAATATATTTTAGTCTTTGAAAGTTGATTCCTGAAAAGCTGTATACGACAATTGATGACATTAAGGGGTATGTTTACTAAAGTGCGGTAAACGTGAATAACGCGCGTTGTACGACGTTAACGATCGTAAGTGCAGTATAACGCGCGTAATCATGCACCAACGACCGTTAATGTCATACTACACGCGTTATCCGTAGTTAACGATCGTAAAGCCCCGCGGCGCGTTAAAACAGCACAGAAGGTGGTGAGTGGGCGGAGAGAAGGGGTCAATGGGCGGAGAGTGGGCGGGGAGAGGCTCCCCTCACACTAACGCACTGAATTTCAGAGCTCAATGCCAACGCGAATGAAAACCTGTCGTTAAAAGGCATATTAAAGGGAAGAGAAACCATTTCCGTCAGCAATGTACAGCAAAACCGGAGAAACCTGCAATACGTGAGCAGTGTGATACATGTGCCCAGAACAAAACTTCAAATAAAACTTTAAAATGACCACAAGAAACAGTGTAAAAATGATAATTCAGCTGGGCAACAATGATATCATTGGGCAACAATAAAAAACACTCCCAGGAAAGCTCCAAAAAAAGAAATGATGTATGGAAGGGTCTATGCTCCGGAGACCCATTCATAAAAGCATTTCATCTTATTGGAGCTTTCCTGGGAGTGTTTTTCATTGTTGCCCAATGATATCATTGTTGCCCAGCTCGGTTATGGGTGTTTGACCCTTTTTTTGAGGTCGTTTTTGAGGTTTATTTGCACTGCTGTCTCCATACAAGGTAAATGAGCCCACAGTAAAATGTGCAGAGCAGGGTTTCTGACTCGTCAGGCCAGTTTTCCTATCTCCAGGGACTGCACTGTCTCTGTGGCCACAGTGTGGTGCAACAAACACAGCCAGTGCCTGTAAGACCAGAGGGTCACAGGTTCAATTCCCATCTGGGGCTCCTGCCAACCCAGTCCCCATAGGTTTACCCACCACTAAACAGCGATAGTAAAGACACCCCTTTATTGCAGAGAACATACGCATGGTTACTACGCCTATATTTTACCACACCAAACACAGACACCAGAAACAGGCACATTACCTAAAGCAGAGTCTCGCAAATGCAGTCCTGGAGGGCCCCACACCATTCAGGATCCATGCTGCCTCTAATAAAGATGCCTGTGCTGCATATCTATGCACCACCCCCATGGTATGCAGATGTAGCTCATGCATATTTATGAGGGACAGCATGAAAACCCGAACAGTGTTTGGAACACCAGGACTGGAGTTGGGGAACTCTGCCGTAAAGCAGCAGCCAACAGGGCCAGACACACCCACACACACACACACAAGCCCCATTGGCCAACGCCTCCTGGAGAGGCAGGACAGTGGGCCCTGCCTGTATTTCCCAATACTAGCACTTGCATACCTTAGCAATGCCACCCTACACCTGGGTATATGGTACACAGCTATCAAACATTTCCTATGATAACTGGCAGATATCAATTCCAACGTTAAGCACATTGTGCTCATTGAGCTCCACCATAACAATCATTCTGATGTCTGCGGTGTGTGTGCAGCAGGTCTGGTCTCTGACAGTGTTTACCACCCTGGGGAGTGACTCCCAACAGTCTTGTGTACCATATCCATGCCTGTACTATGGCCAGGACTGGTGTGGTGGGTATGGCTGCTGACTACCTCTATAGTAGCACAATGCTGGCATAGGTGTGGGGGTGGCCGTCTGTCTATCCAGTGTGTGGTGGCTGCAAACACCTTCCACAGCCCACACTGCCAGCAAAGTTGCCAGTATTGGGCTGCCAATGTGCATAATGAGGAGCAAGGTACCATGGGTATAGCCCGGACAGGGTGGCCTGGCCAGGGTGCATCTGCACAGGGCATAGGGCAGTGACAGGCACATTTTAGTGCCCGGCCACCACCTACACAGACAGGGTGACCTCAGTATGTCCTGCTGAGAGATCACTCTCACCCTGACTGTGCAGTGACCACAGCATGGCTAGGCACCCCCATAGTGCTATCTAGTATTTCTCTCATGTGATAGATATGGGTTGCCTTTTGGGGCCCAGTCACTGAAGTATCTGCTTGCTGTGTATGCTTACATCTCAGTTCTGGGTGCAGGCGTCTCCACTGGGCACTAGCAGACTGTTTGCAGCTGGTATGTGTTGTGATGGAGTGGCTTGCAGGGTGCAGCAGCTGATGGCTTGCACCAGGAGAATATCAGATAGTGGTGGGGTGCAGCATACCATATCCAGGCCTAATGTCTGTCTGCTATTGTGTTATGGATGTGTACAGAGCTGCATTGACTGCAGGACTGGGGTTTATGTTCCCTTCTACTGCCACCTTTGCAGGGAGGTGGACTGTGGATCTTTTGATGTGAGTCCCTGTTTACCGCCCTGGGGGAAGTGGGTTGTGGTGCATGGGCCACCTAGGGGTCCATGGGGGCTACACCTGACTGAAACAGACAGAGATGTCCAAGGTGTTTCTGCAGAAACTACCTAACTCACACATTAACACTGCTTTGGATCTGCACCATGGCCGTTGCTGTGGACCTGGTGCTTGGCGCCTCACTGCACCCTCAGGGTGAGCACAGTACCCACACAATGTGACGGTGTGTAGCTACTCTGTGCCGGTACAACACATGGTCACTTCCCCCTACCAGGCCAAGGTGCTGTGGGTGTGCATTCCCCATCTTGTGTTTATCTGTGGACAGCTGATTTGCATGTGCAGTGCATCATGGGTGTGACTGGCACAATCCAACCCTGGGAAAATCCAGCGCCTGCTCACAGGCTCTGATAACCCATAGGCCAGTGTTTCCCAACCCAGTCCTATGGGGCACACTGGCCAGTCAGGTTTTCAGGATATCCCTAATGACTATGCATGAGATATATATGCATTAGAGATATCCTGCCAACCTGACTGGTTTGTGGCCCTCCAGGGCTGGATTTGGAGACCCCTGCCTTACACCTCTGTCATTTAAGATTGTGAGTGGGCAAGGTGCAGATGTCCTAGACATCGAAAGGGTATATAGAATGTGACACATTCCTCCTCGATTCTCACCACCACCAAAAAGTTGTCTAATAGACAATATTTTGGTGGTGGTGAGAAGTGAGGAGGAATGTGACACATTCTATATACCTTTTTGATGTCTTGGACATCTGCACCTTGCCCACTCACAATCTTAGATGACAGAGGTGTTAGGCAGGGGTCTCCAAATCCAGCCCTGGAGGGCCACAAACCAGTCAGGTTGGCAGGATATCTCTAATGCATATATATCTCATGCATAGTCATTAGGGATATCCCGAAAACCTGACTGGCCGGTGTGCCCCATAGGACTGGGTTGGGAAACACTGCCATAGGCCATCACACGTACATCTGTTGGCATAATGCATAGGTGCAGGACACCCTAAAGCTGGGGTAGGGAACCCTGGTCCTGGAGAGCCGTAGACCAATCAGGTTTTCGGGATATCCCTAATGAATATTCATGAGACATATATGCATTAGAGATATCCTGCCAACCTGACTGGTTTGTAGCCCTCCAGGGCTGGATTTGGAGACCCCTGCCTTACACCTCTGTTAGTTATGATTGTGAGTGGGCAAGGTACAGATGTCCTAGACATCAAAAGTGTATATAGAATGTGTCACATTCCTCCTCGATTCTCACCACCACCAAAAAGTTGTCTAATAGACAATATTTTGGTGGTGGTGAGAATCAAGAATGAGCGTGACAAATTCTATCTAACCTTTTTGATGTCTTGGACATCTGGACCTTGCCTACTCACAATCGTAAATGATAGAGGTATAAGGCAGGGGTCTCCAAATCCAGCCTTGGAGGGCTACAAACCAGTCAGGTTGGCAGGATATCTCTAATGCATTTATGTCTCATGAATATTCATTAGGGATATCCCGAAAACCTGACTGGTCTACGGCTCTCCAGGACCAGGGTTCCCTACCCCTGCCCTAAAGTGTCTGTAATATAAGGTGCCCACGCTGGTAAAAACACACGTACCCACGCACGATTGTATGCACGCACCAACGCACATAGCTACGCACGCACCAATGTACATTGCTACGCACACTGCGAGGGTGTGTTTCTGTAACTCCTACTCAACTTAAAGAAAAACATGCCTCCTCATTCCCTATGTCAGTGTTTCCCAACCCAGTCCTATGGGGCACACCGGCCAGTCAGGTTTTCGGGATATCCCTAATGACTATGCATGAGATATATATGCATTAGAGATATCCTGCCAACCTGACTGGTTTGTGGCCCTCCAGGGCTGGATTTGGAGACCCCTGCCTAACACCTCTGTCATCTAAGATTGTGAGTGGGCAAGGTGCAGATGTCCAAGACATCAAAAAGGTATATAGAATGTGTCACATTCCTCCTCACTTCTCACCACCACCAAAATATTGTCTATTAGACAACTTTTTGGTGGTGGTGAGAATCGAGGAGGAATGTGTCACATTCTATATACCCTTTCGATGTCTAGGACATCTGCACCTTGCCCACTCACAATCTTAAATGACAGAGGTGTAAGGCAGGGGTCTCCAAATCCAGCCCTGGAGGGCCACAAACCAGTCAGGTTGGCAGGATATCTCTAATGCATATATATCTCATGCATAGTCATTAGGGATATCCTGAAAACCTGACTGGCCAGTGTGCCCCATAGGACTGGGTTGGGAAACACTGCCCTATGTAATGTACAGGGCGATGCCTCGCCCAGTCTTCTGCGTTAGGCACACTGGGGACTCAAACCCATGCTGCCTGTAACAGCAGTCAGGACACTAACCATTGTGCTACAGCTCTGTTTCAGTGATTTGTGTCTGTACGCCTTCATACGATTAACGCGCAGTAACGCGCCACGGCACCCTGTAACGCTCGTTAGTTTTTGGAACGCGCGTTAGTGGTTACGATGTCCCGCCCATGTCCTTTTTTGGCTTTCCTTTCACTAACGCGGCTCCTAACGCGATTTGCACTAACGCAGTTTAGTATACATACCCCTAAATATACTTTCATTGATTAAGAGCAATGGTTCCATACCATGCTTTTGGAGCAAATGTGTATCAGATGCCTCAATATTTCCTTCTGTACCTGCTTCTTTATAAGTATCTAGCAATCTACGGGACTGGGAGACTGTGCTGGACCTTGCAATTAAAAAACATAGATTGTGCAAAGACAGATGCTCACATCACCAGTCTGTATGTTCTGCAGATGTTTCAGAGGTGATGGTTACTTTACCAGACTGAGAGCGAATACTCTGCATATTTCCAAAGATGTCTTGCAGATGGTAACTGATTTTGACATTCAATGAGATGTGCAGTGTACACTCTGCTTCAGTATTTGAGCTTCCTGGCTTTCTGTGCAAGAAATGCTGGAATAATTTCCTGTAACTAAACATGCAGCTGCTCCAAAGCTGGAGAATGAGTTGACGTCTGAATCCCTTTACAAGTGAATTTACTACAGATCTCAGATAGGCAAAGCTTCAGCCTTATGCTGCCTCTGACTTCCCCTTATATTTTGCTGATTAAATCCAACAGTCATTATCATCTCAACACTACCCTTCCCACAACAATCCTGTAAAAATACATAATTGGATCACATACTTTTAAATATTAAGCTTTGCTTTGTATGTACAGTGTGTGAATGCCTACTCTCCCTGCAGGTAAATGTATATGCAATTGATGGCTCTCAGGATCTATAGTTTTGATCTGACTGCTGCTGCTCTTGACACCTCTCAGAAAAAGCCTTCACTACTGTAGATTCTACCTGTCCTTCCAGTTATCAGCCTATCGCTCTCCTCCCCTTTGCTTCAAAACTACTTGAACGAGCGGTTCACTGCCACTGTCTTGACTTTCTTTCCTCTCAAGCTCTTCTGGATCCACTGCAATTTGGCTTTCGCTCTCTACATTCCACAGAAATGACTCTTACCAAAGTCTCCAGCAAATTGTTTCTCAACAAATCCAAAGGCCTCTACTTGATTCTCATCCTTCTTGACCTTTCTGCTGCCTTTGATACAGCTCATCACCATCTTCTCCTTGATGCGCTGCCCTTGCTTGGATTTAGAGGCTCTGTTCTGTCCTGGTTTTCTTCTTATCTCTCCCATCGCACTTTTAGTGTATGTTCTGGTGGATCCTCCTCTACCGCCAAACTGCTTTCAAGTTGCAGCATAGACAATGCGTACATGAACTTTTTTTTTTAACATTTGGATACAATCTGTCTTTGCAAGTCATCAGCTTCTCATACCCTTCAATTTGCTAATGCATTAGAAGATTGTTTCTCTTATTATAATACCCGGTTTTTGTTGTTGTTTGAGCATATGTGTTTTTCTATGTTTATGTGTATGAGTGCTGATGTTTTCCCTATTGTTTTCTATGCAGCAAAGGTAAAAGGTAGTTACTCACCTGTAGCAGGCATTCTCCATGGACAGCACAAATTCTCATGTATGGGTGAGGTCCCCAATGGAGCCTGTGCGTGAATGATCCCCAGCTACTATTGAGAGCTTTTGGGAGGTTACATCAAGCTTGGGTATTGTTTAAAAATACTATCTTGGAAGTCCAGACCAGCTGTATTCCATGCTTTAAGAAAAGTGGAAGGAAGTCCAAAAAACTGCCAGCATGGTTTAAAGGTGAGGTCAGAGAAGCTGTTGTTGCCAAAAAAGGCTCTTTCAGGAAATTGAAAAAAGAGCAGAATCACGAAAACTGGAAACACAAGCACTGGCAAGTTAAATGCAAGGCATTGATAAGGCAGGGAAAGAGAGAATTTGAGAAAAAGCTTGCTGTGGAAGCAAAAACACGCAATAAAGACTTTTTCAAGTACATTTGTAGCAAAAAACCTGTGAGAGAGTGTCAGTTGGAACATTAGATGATAGAGGGGTAAAAGGGGCACTAAGAGAGGACAAGGCCATAGCGGAGAGACTGAATGAATTCTTTGCTTCGGTCTTTACTGAGGAAGATGTAGAGATGTTACCCATTACTGAAGTGGTATTTAAAAGTGATACTGTGGAACAAAAAGTGGCAAGAAGAATTGGGTCAAAGAAAGAAAGACAAGTGGCAGATGTTTTTAGCATCTTATCCTATAGATCATGCTGCTATTACAGCCTGAGTATGATCAGTATGATTTTCCCACATTTTTCTATAGGAGGTTGCTATTGGCAGAGCAACTTTGCATGAACAATGGGAGATAATGAGGCTCATTCACAAGGAAATTAGACAACAAATGCATTCTGTATTTCATTGCACAGTTGTGCTGAAATGCCTCAACAGCTATAACTAGTAAAGTGTGCTACTGCATTAGTATGCGCTACTGCCATTAACGTTCATGATTACTAGCTAGGTCCTATTGCATAAAATGGGACTTGAGGTAAAATAACACATGATGATGGTGTTAGCGTGCACTAATATGGCAGCTGACATTAGTAACTCCAGCTAGAAATGCCCATTTTCATCCTTTTCACCCCTTTTAGGCCTCTCATGCAGCTACGATATTTACTAATTGCTCTTCCTAAATAGTGATTTCCTCAGTCTCCTTTAGGTGAACCGTCCCCAGAGTGAACAATCCATTTGCATATTTATGCCTGTGGTCTGGAGCGACATTGGATTCCAGGTATTTCTGTAGGAATATCCAACTTACATGTATTGCTTTTATGCTCTTTGAGTGAGTTTTTCAATTATATGTTACACATCAGACTTTTAAAGTTGACTTCATTTGATCTCACTGGTAAACGTGGCACAATGTAGGATACTCTACCCAGCACTTTAGTCCAAGAGTGTGTATTTTATTCTAACCCATAACATCTAAATAGTCATGGTTCAAGGTCCAGAGCCTTAATTGATCTTAATAGCATATGTGAAAAATACCAAAACTATCAAAACAAAGTAACAGGAACACCTTTAGAAGGTACCTGTTAGCTGTGATCCCATTAGATCAACTACTATGTTTGAAGAGCATTGAAATTGAGATTATAGCTTGCCATTTTGCTATTGTTAAACTCATTCTATTATAGCCCTGTTTGGAGTGGTCAGTTGTCACTGTACCACTTGGAGGAAGGCCATTAGTTCAGCATGTCAAACTTTATGAAAAATAGAGAACTTTTATGACCCCAGTCTTACACTATTTATAACAAGTTGAGAAAGTAAAATGGCTCTGCTTCTAAATCTGGCATTTTCTACACTATGTAATTTATGGTAATATAATAAGTAATTTGAAAATAAAAGATTTGAGACAATGTTTCAGCATTAGCGTCTTGTAAGTCCAAATAAACTTTCAAAACAAAACCTAAGCCAACCCAAAGAAATCTATCATTATAATCCAACTTTCTGCTAAATTTATAGGGATTAATTAACCCCTTTCCCTCCTCCGCCCCCCCCACCCTGTGGCCGTTTTGATCTTCAGGAGGCAAACAGTATTCAGATATCATATTTTCCACAAATATATACTGTCTTAAAAGGAGATGTAAAGCCATAATTTAGCATGATTCTAAATTCTCAAAAGACAGGATGAGAGTGTTAATTCCTGCATTTAAGATGCATCAATATATCTCAGTATGGGTGTTATCTAACTCCCGAGTGTAATTCAACTTATTTGCATATGTCTAGGGGGTTACAGTATGGTAATGTGATGCACAAGCAAATGGTCCAAGAAAAAAAATGTGTCAATGGTCCCATAGTAGATTAAAAGGTCATTTACACACATGTGCTATCTCTCACGGGGCCCATATGAATAAAATGGACCCTGTAGCAAATAGTGTAACTAATGCTGTTAGCATGCACTTAGTAAATAAGCTCCTCAGTGTTAATTCAAGACCTATATAGGCCACTTCAGGCAGGAGAGTTAATCATATCTTAAGAGATATAATTAACTTTCTCGCCTGTGATCCATATCATCATGCATCACCATTTCTCCCAAAACACAGTAATAACCCTCTGCAACCCCACTTTTTTTTTTAAAGTCTTTGTTTAACATTTCTTATATACTGCCTTTCATGATATCAAGAAATCACTTCTTGATGTAATTTTGTTCTCTTTCTTAATTTAAATAGAGTTTCCAGGCCCATGAGCTCCTGCACTGCTGATATCTAAGGTGGTTTCTGGGTCCATTAAACTCCCATTCTGGAACAAAAATGGGCTTTCTTGGCCCTTAAAATTCCCCTAACCTCACTCCCATCCTCAATGAAGACAAACCTTTTGGTTTTCCAAGAAACCCTTGGAACAAATAGAGTTCTTTCCCGAAGACAGACCTTCAAGGTTTTCTGGATACCTTATCCATCAACGGCATGAGGATGGGTATTCCAGGCTTCCTTATAATCAAGACATCCATTCTTGGGCCTTCTGAAACGCTCAGACCTGAATGCTAATGCTCACTTTGGAAAAATACAAGTATCTTAACATATTATTCACATATGCCCCCCAGACCACATTCATAACTTTTTTTAGATCACTCTCAGAAAACACCAATTATTCATTCAAATACGCCACTAAATCTGGATTAAAAACAAGCAAAAGCCCATTAAACAACTAAGAAGGAAATGTGTATATTTTTTAAAAATGTAATATAATTTCTTTCCCTTCATTTTGCAAACAGAAATTTAGGTCCTGGGCTTCTCAAACTTTTACGTGGAGAAAGTTTTCTTTTCTTTTCCTCCTCCAACTTTTATTTGATAAGAAATATGACCACAACTGGATGTAGCTAAAAGGATGCCTCACTGGCAAATCAGAAGGCAATTGGCACAAGGCAAGAAAGATGACAGCATGTGGAGCTTAACCTCTAATAAATTTGATTTCTTCATCTCCAGAACAATCCCCAAGGCATGCTCATATGTCTGGACTGGAAGACACTAGCCCTTTGGAGAGATTGCTGTGTGATTCGGGATGTCAGGAGGAAAAGTAGTAAGAAGAAATTTGGATACAGAGGGGTTAGGTATGCTAAGAAACATGGGCAAAAGTACAGAGAAAGAAGGCAGATAAGAGTGAAGACATAGGGAGGGTAATTTTCAAAAACAATTTACCCATCTAAATGGCTACTTATGTGGGCAAAAGGGATATCTGAAAACTGCCTACCCTCTATGAAGACAAAAGGTTGCTTGTTTTTCCATAACAAGTGCAATTCTTCCTTCATTTTTCTGGAGACATTCCCAGGGTGGGGTTAAACTACATGAGTTAACTATGAGGGCCAGCCCACCCATTAAGAAATACTAGGTGGTTGCCTAGGAGCCATCAAGAGAAGCAGAAAAGCAAATAGACCCTGGCATTCTTTTATCTGCAGGGCTCATACATACATAGAAATTAATATTATGCATTTTTACAGTATTGTTGTGAGGCGGATGGAGTTTTGATGATCATGATCGTTGAGTTTAGTTATAAAAATCTCAGGGGTAGAGAGGACTCAGGTTGAAGGCTCGCCCAATACCTTGCACAAGCCCTGGTAATAGTTACATGTTGTTGTTGTTATTAAATGCCATCGAGTCAGTGTGGACCCATGGCGACCCTCTGGATACCTGTCCTAAACTGTGTTTGGCCTTCAGTCAGGCAGCTCATTGTTGATAGAGTCCATCTCATTGAATGCCTTCCTCTTTTATGTTGGCCTTCAACCTTGCCAAGAATGATGTCTTTCTCTAATGATCTCTCTCTTCACATGATGTGTCAAAAGCATGAAAGTTGAAGTCCTGTCAACTGAGCTTCTAAAGAAAGCTTTGATTTGATCTCTTCTAGTACTGACTGGCTTGTTCTTTGGGCAGTCCATGGCATAAACAGTATTCTTTGACAGCATCATAATTCAAAGGCGTTGATTTTTGTCCTGTCTATCTTTTTCACTGTCTAACTTTTGCATCCATAGGATATTATTGAAAATATCATCTCTTGGACAAGTTGAATCTTTGTATGGAGAGAGACATCTCTGCTCTTGAGAATCTTGTCATAGCCATTCTGCTAAGAGCAATGCATCATCTGATTTCTTGACTGCTTCTCATTTCTTTATTGATTATTGATCCAAGCAGGGTAAAGTTGTCCACTATTTCAATTTCTTCTTCATCAATGATGAACTTATCGATTTTGTTAGTTGTCAGGATCTTTGTCTAGGTTAAGATGCAGGCCCATTTTAAGACTATGGGGTATGTTTACTAAACTGCAGTAATGTCATTTGCGTTAGGTTCCGCGGTAAAGGTACAGATGCCCATATAAAGGCATGGGTGGGGCATCATTATGGCAAGCATGTCAGGTAACGCGCATTATAAGACACCTTATTAGACACAGTACAAGGCACTACCTTAACGTGCTTTGTACTGTGCCTAATAAGGTGCCTTGTAACGTGCCTTGTACTGTGCCTAATATGGTACCTCTGTGATTGGGCCCCAGAACTGGGAACACACAGGTAGCACTAGAAACAAATAATATGTGGCACTATGGAGGAACATAGACATGCCATGGTCACTGCTCAATCAGAGTGAGAGTGACCCCCCCTCCCCATGCGTGCCATTCTGTGGCCACCCTGTCCATGCAGGTTGTGGTCGAGCACTACAGTGTCTCAGCCATTGTCCTCCACCCTGTGCAGATGCATCCTGGCCAATCCACCCTGTCTGGGCCATACCCACAATACTTTGCTCTCATTATGCACATTTGTAGGCTAACGCTGGAAGCAGTGTGAGCAATGTGGGCTCAGTGAGGTGTTGGAAGACACAAAACAATGGAGAGACATACGCACACTCCCACACCTATCTCAGCATTGTGGAGAGATGGAGGTGGTTGACAACCCTACCCGCTGCACTGGTCCTGATCACAGTGCCGACATTGCTGATCTGTGCAGGGGGTAGTGGTAGTGCTCTGGTGATAACTGCAGCTCTGTGCTGGGGCTAACAGCCTGACACTCCATGAAGCTGTGGATAGTGGAGCCCTTGTGAGTGGGTGTCCGTACCCCTGTGCACCACTGTGTTGGGGTTTGCCCATGTTGTTGTTGTGGCTGCATTGTGGGCTAAAACTATGGGGAGATGCTCTGCAGGATCCACAGATGGGACCTGAACCTCTGACCCTCTGCTCTTGGACATGCTGAACAACACTGTGGCCACAGCAGCATAGTTGTCCCTGGGGCTACCCTTATGTTCCTCGGCCAGACCTCTTCTGTTGCACTACACACCACGTACTGGTACAGGGCATGGCCTAGGTCCACTGCAGGCGGGTGCCACTGCTCCCTCCAGCACAATCACCCACCCCCCTCTGCCATGCCACCATGACCATATGCTGTCGGTGACAGTGGTGCGCCATCCCAGGCCATCCAGGGGGCAGGTAGGTGGTTGCCTAAGGTGTGGGTTCTGGGGTAGGGGTGCCTACATAGATGGCCACGCTTCCCCCGGCACCGCCTGTCAATGTTATGTGCCCCTTGGGATACCTGCTGGGTAATGTCTCCTGGATGGGACACTGTGGGACACAGACTCATGGGCATGTCTAACCCTGGTCAGTTGCTGTCTTGCTGGTTTCCATTTTCTGAGTTCCTATGTGCCACCTCGGCAACCGCCTAGTCCACCCTGTGCCACATTAGCCCCCACTGCATGTCCCACCTGCAGCCCCCATGCCCCATTTACACCATCACCATAGTGGCCTTTCATACCTGGGCACTATGCTGTTGCTGCAAATGGAGCACTACTATCACCTTTCTTGGGCTCCCTGCCTATGCTGTACATTGCTGACACTTAAATAGTTTCTCTCTCTTGCAAATGTGTGCTAACGCCAGGTTTTCAGTTGCGTTAGGATTCAGCCCTTAATTTCTCCGCATTAGTGTGAAAGAGGCCTCTCCCTGCCAACTCCCCGCCCATTGACCCCTTCTCTACGCCCTCTCTCCACCCTTTTCTGGACTTACTGCGGCCGGGAACGTTAAGGCATGTTATGTAACGTTAAGGCGCCTTAACGTTACATAAGGCACCTTAACGTAGCTGCTGCTACGTTACCGCAGTTTAGTAAACATACCCCTATGTTCCTTGATATTGAGAAGCAAATGTTTCAGATCCTCTTCACTTTCAGCCATAGTGTGGTGTCATCAGCATAGCAATGATTCTTCATGAGTTTTCCACCAATCTTCACATCTCTGTTGTCTTCATACAGTCCTGCTTCTCTGATAATTTGTTCTGCATATAAATTAAACTGATAGGAGGAAAATATGCAGTCTTGTCATATACCTTTGCTGATTTTAAACCATTCTGTTTATCCTTGTTCCGTTCAAACTGTTCTTCTTAATCAATGTAAAGGCTGTGCAAGAGAACTGTCAGGTATTCTGGTATACCTATGCTTCTTAACGTGGCCCAAAGTTTCTCATGGTTTAGACCAGGGGTCCCCAAACCTGTCCTGGAGGGCCACAATCCTGGCAGGTTTTTGAGATAGCCCTAATGAATATGCATGAGATATATATGCATTAGAGATATCCTCCCAACCTGACTGGTTTGTGGCCCTCCAGTACTGGATTAGGAGACCCCTGCCTTACACCTCTGTCATTTAAGATTGTGAGTGCGCAAGGTACAGATGTCCTAGACATCAAAAGGGTAGATAGACTTTGTCACATTCCTCCTCGATTCTCACCACCACCAAAAAGTTGTCTAATCTGTACCTTGCCCACTCACAATCTTAAATGACAGAGGTGTAAGATAGGGGTCTCCCAATCCAGTACTGGAGGGCCACAAACCAGTCAGGTTGGGAGGATATCTCTAATGCATATATATCTCATGCATATTCATTAGGGCTATCCCAAAAGCATATATAGATATCTTCTTGTATTCTTTTGTCTTTTCAAGAATCCATCTTATATCCATGATGATGTCTGTCATTCCTTGCCCTTTCGTGAACCCTGCTTGGACTTCATGCAGTTCTCGTTCCAGATATGGTTGTGTTCTCTGCTGAATGATTTTGAGTAGAATCTTGCTGGCATGTGGGATCAGAGCGATTCTTCAAAAATTTCCACAATCAGTCGGATCATTTTTCTTCAGTATTGGTATAAACGCAGATTTCCAGTCAGTTGGCCATGATGTTGTCTTCCAAATTTCTTATGCAGAGCCTTGCAAGTTATGGCAATAGCTGCATCTGATTGCTGTAATACTTCAATGGGACTGCCATCAAAATCTGGTGCTTTGTTCTTTGATAATGCTTTCAATGCTGCTTCGACTTCTTCTTTCATCACCAATGGTTCCTGATCATAAGGTACAGGTTGAAATAGCTGTTGGTCCACTTGATCTTTATGGTATCATGACTGTATATTCTTTCCACTTTTTCTTGATCTTCTCAGCATCATTCAACATGGAACCTTGAGCATCTTGTAGCATCCCAATTTGAGGATGGAATTTGCTCTTTAACTTTCATAGCTTTAGGAAAGCTGAACTTGTTCTTCCTCTAATAGTTTCTGATTCTATTTCCTTGTATGATCATTATAGTACATCTCCTTATCTTGTCTCACTGCATGTTGAAAATCTCTGCTGAGTTCTGTGATTGCCTCTCTTTCTCCTCTGGCTTTAGCTTCTCTACATTTCTGGGCAATTTTCAGAGTTTCTTTGGTCATCCATTTTGGCTGTTTTTGCTTTTTCACTTTTTGTAGAGACTTTCTTTGCACACAACTTTCTTAATGTCATCCCATAATGCTTCTCATGTTCTGTCATTTGTATCCAAAGCAGCAAACTGATTTTGCAGGTAGTCTTTAAATTCTGGTAGTATATTCTCAAGGTCGTATTTTGCTACGTTCATGAGTGGCTTGTTCTTTTTCAGCTTTAGCTTGAGTTTGCATACTAGTAGTTGGGGTGATCTGTGCCACAGTCAGTTCCAGGTTTTGTTTTTGTTGATGTTATTGAGCTTTTCCAATGTTGGCTTCCACAGATGTGGTCAATTTGATTTTTGTACAATCCACTGGGTGAAATCCATGTGTACAGTCATCACTTGTGTTGCTGGAAGAAGGTGTTTGAATAGATCACACTAGTCAACAGGTTTTTACAAAAGTCATGTTACTGAAATAAAAATAGTAATTTCTTATCAATTTTTATATGCTGAACACAAATATGACTGTGAAATTGCAAAGTTGGCTCTAGTTTTTTTGTAATCTACAAAAATTAATGTTTACATCACGAAATGCATGTCAATAGTAAATATAATAGGCCTTCGGTTAATACCTGTAAAAAACCAAGTCATAGACTACTTAGATTGTTTCGCCTGTCTCTTGTACAGCTGTTCAGGAGCTTCTCTGGGGAGTGTCCAGCAGTAGTCAGCCAGCATTGTAGTGGACCATTTTCCCTGGTATCTTTGCTTCATCGTTGCAATATCCTGGTGAAAATGTTTGCCATGTTCATCACTAACCATACCACAGTTGTCAGGAAAGAAATCGAGATGGGAATCAAGGAAATGGATCTTTAGAGACATATTGCAACCAAGTTTCTGATACTGCTTCAGCATGTCTTTTACTAGTTCCTTGTAATTTTCTGCCCTAACATTCCCGAGAAAGTTTGTTGACACTAGGCGAAAAGCAATCCATGCTTGTTTCGCATCACCCTGCAGCAAGTTGTTGAACCGGTCATCTTTGAAGAGCTCTCGAATCTGAGGACCCACAAAAACTCCCTCTTTAATCTTTACTTCACTGAGTTGAGGGAATTTTTCATGCAGGTATTGGAAAGCTGGCAAAGTGCGGTCCATGGCTTTCACAAAGTTTTTCATCAAACCTAGTTTGATGTGAAGGGGTGGTAGCAGGATTTTGTGAGCCTCAGCCAGAGCTGGGTGTTGGATATTCTTCTCTCCAACTGTTACATTTTGTCTGCGATTCCATTCCTTCCACAAGTAGTGCCAATCCCTTGCTCGGCTATCCCACTCACATAAGAAACACATGTATTTTATATATCCCTGCTGCAGTCCCATTAAAAGGGCAACTACCTTCAAGTCACCACAGAGGTGCCAGCTGTACTTGTTATAGTTAATGGAAGTCAGTAGATGCTTTAAGTTATCGTATGTCTCTTTCATGTGGACAGCATGCGCTACTGGAATAGATGGAAGACGATTTCCATTGTTCAAAAGCACAGCCTTCAGGCTCAGTTTCAAAGAGTCTATAAATAGTCTCCAGTCTTGTGGGTCATGAGTGATTTTTAAGGCATTCATGAGGCTTTCAATAACGGAACAGAATACCAGATTACTTTCCTTTCTGACTGCGTATAGTACACTGATGACGTCAGATGGCTTCAGCAGCCGTCTGGCAGTAGTATTGCATTGCATCAGAAAATGATGCAATCAACTCTGGATGATGTGTGCATGCTGGTATTATGCAATGTGATGCAATATTACATAATTCAAGGCTTATTTGGGATGTTGTTGATGTCCTACTGGATAAATTTACACGGTGAAACGTCAAAAATGAACTACATGCAATATCTTCAAAACGAGAGCCAATAAAATTGTTTTAATGTTATATTCGTGTTCAGCTCACTGATATACTACAGATTAGGGCCTTTTAAAGTCAGTAACGATTTCAATGTTGACCAGTGTCATTGGTCTTTCATAATTCTATTAGTCTTTCTCCAGTTTCATTTCTGTTGCCAAGTCCATATTTTCCAACCATTTTGCCTTCTTTTTTGTTGCCAACTTTTGCATTCCATTCACTAATGACTATTAGGATATCCTGTTTGCATGTTCTGTCAGTTTCAGCTCGTATTTGTTCATCCTCTTCTGCAGTTGTTGTTGGGGCATGTACTGTACCTTAATCATAGTTGTGTTGATGGGTATTCCTCATAGACAAATAAAAATTAAGTGTTTACTGATTGCATCATATTTCATTACAGTTCTTGCAAGTTTCTTCTTAATTATAAATGCAACACATTTTCTTCTTTGTCTTTCACTTCCAGCATAGTAGACCATGTGATCATCTGATGCTAAGTGCTCAATGCTGTCCATTTCAGTTTGCTGACACCCAACAGATCAAGTTGTACACAATCCATTTCATTGTTGACCACCTCCATCTTCCTTTGGTTCATACTTCGTATGTTCCATGTCACAATATGTGAGACATCTTTGCAGCTTCTGACTCTCATTTCATGCGCAGCTACATCAGCAGTCAGATGTCCCGAGGTCTTTAATCCAACCACATCATACATGCTGGCTTTACTCTGAAAAATCTTCAGCTCTTCCTCAGTAGCCAATTGAGTGCCTTCTGACCTGAGGGTCTCATCTTCCCACACTATTGTGCAATTTGTTTTGTTGTGACCATCCATTGGGTTTTCGTGGCAAGAAACAGATGTAGATTGCAAGGCCTTTCTTCTGTGCTAGTGTTGTTGCCATTGTCACAGAAATGTGATCCTCTGCCAACAACACTGTGCCATTCTGCTGATGCCCAGGTGAGTGGTTTGTCTTAGTCTGGCACCTCAGCTGAGACCTGTCCTTCTTGAGAGACCCTGCCAGTAGTTAAGCTACTGACAGCTTAGCTCTCAGCATCACTGATACACACAAGCCCTCATAGCACGACAAGCTGCAAACAAATTGAGAGACTGTTGCTGCTTTTTTAAAAAAACTTTCAAAAGTCTATGCATTTGTTTAACTGGAAAAAAATGCCTGCAGAAGCAAGAGGTGCAAATTTCTACAGGTACATTTCCTTTGACAATTTTCAGTAAGCAAGTTGAGAAGCATCTTGTACTTATAGGTGATTCCAACAGTAAGATTTGGAGAATGGCCAAGAAAAATTATTGGTAACAGTCTTTGGTCTCCCATTCAGTCCATTTGTTCGTGCATGACATAGTTAATTCTGTTGGTGCTAAGAGGCATCCATGACCAGTACGATGATAGACAGAGGTATGCAGGCCATCCTAGCCTAGAAGGCAGCAAGGAAAATATTTGTATGGATCATCTAGGTCCATAAATTGAAAAAAAAAACCTAGTATGTTATAAAAGGCTAAATAAATATGGAACTTTTTCTGAAACTTTGTGGCATTAAAAAAACACACACACATACTGAGAGCCACACATACAACTGGAACAACATTTTAGAAAAGAAATATGTTCAAAAGGAGTGGAATAAATAGGGGGCTTGCATGTGTAAATGGCAGCACATGTACATACAGGTCTTGACTTGCTATTTACAGGTGTCACTGGCACCACTTACGCATACAAATGACGGATTTTGGAAATCTGGATGTCCACAAAGAAAGGATTAAGGAGCCATCCCCCAAAACTCTACAGTTCAAGGCGGTTGTGAATGCCAGTGACATGAGCACAATTCTCCCACCCTTCAAAATCCATCTGAGAACTTAACCAAGCATTATGCATGACTCAAAGCAGATGCAAACACCGAAGGGAAATTTTCTAGGACATAGGCGTAAAATACAAAATACTCAATCACATATAGCTTGATGGACCACCCAAATGATGTTCAGAACGTATCTCCGTGAAATCTGTGCATGCCGCAGCATGTGCATCCAAATAATGTTGTTTCAAAAAATCCTTCTTATATATGCACATGTTGATTTTCATGTGCAAATGCACTTTGTGCATGTGCAAATAGTGTGTAGCTCTTCTAAAATTGCCTCCAGTTGATGGATAGCATGAGTATTCTAAGGAAAGTTCATTTTCTGGATTCTCCTTGAATTAGAGGAAATGTATTTAAGTGTAATATGAGTTATTCAGTAATAAAGCATCAGATCAATGGCTGCTTTGTCTAGCAAAGCTTAATTCAGAAAAGTTGTGGTACCCACTTTGACCTCAAAATGAGATTCCTTACAATTTATTTATATCCTGCTTTTCACCAGGTCAAAGTGGTCAGTTGGGGATATATTTAACACGAGGGGATATGAGACACATATGCTAATACTTACAGGGAACATGGGCAATGGAGGGTTAAGTGGCTTGCCCAAGACCACAAGGAGTGCCTATAGGACTAGAAATCCCAGTCCCTTTGGCCTGAGATTGCTGTCCCCAGGTGGGACTTGAGCCCCTGGCCCTCTGGCCTGAAGTACCTTGTCCTAACCACTAGACCACTCCTCCCTATACAAAGATTGAGGATTACTATGCTGAGAGTCCAACAAGCTCCCTTTGTAGGGGTTTGTATTTATGAGTGTGCATTCAATTCATCTGGGCACCTAAAACTTTGATGTGCATGCAAATCATTTTCACCCACGGATAACTACATATTGGTGTGCATGCGACTGTGTGCCTAAAAATTCATTTTAAAGAAGCACAAACTGAACCCTTTTTTTGGCCATGCACACCCCTATCCCTCTTCTCCCATCTCTTCCTCTTGGGTATGCATTGTGCTTGCCACCTACTTGGCACTGAGAGCTAACATTTCTAACATTCATTCACTCTACAGAAGCAATGGGTCCTCTTTCTCTGTGAGTGGAACGCTAGTGGCAACAGAATCATCCACATCAGGACCCAAAAGCTTCAATGCTTAAGCAACCAGCGGAGTACTGGCAGCATGAATAGGGTTGCACAACAAGCAGAAGCAAGAGATGAACATCCGTTCAGGTGAATGTATTTTTAAAGCCTTGCAGTCCGCAATTCTTGTCATTGGTTTTTTGAAGTCTCTTCATAAACATATGTTTTAGGCCGTGCACCTTTTTTCAGTGGCAAGATACTCACGCCATTGATGATCAAAGGGTCTCTACACCTTAAGATCACTCCAACGGCACTTCGGTGCATAGTTATACCCCTCCCCCCGAAGAAGGCGTCAGCCGAAACGCGTTGGGGACTCGAATAAAGCACCCTCTTAAGCAACTGTGTTCATCTCTTGCTTCTGCTTGTTGTGCACCCAAGATTTGTCTGCAGGAGCTCCGCTCTCCTTGTGCCTTATATAGCATGAATAGGGTTGCCATCTTTTTGAAAGAGAGAAACCCGCCACCTGTGGCTAGCCATGCTCTGCCCATGCCTGACCCCACACTGCCCTTGCCCCACCCCATCCCACCCTTGCCCCACCCCCTGCCCCAAAAAATAATTGCAGAGAGGGCAATGTGCAAACTGAACAAGCAAGATTGTTACACATTCTTAAACAGAAGTTCCATACTAACAGAATACCCAGCATTGGTTGTAGACACACACACACAATACAGACAGGCCTTCATCAATAAATGAGCATAAAACAGAAATTTATAGAAACAATTAAACTAAAACCTCAGAGAACCAGGCACTGCATGTACTGTAACACAAATGAAATAGAAATGCAGATGTCAGGACTGGCATTAGGAGGGATGCAACTTGGCAATTGCCCTGGACCCACAAGCCAGAGAGGGCCTTAAATCTGTTAGAGATGGAAAAAGGCACAGCTTGCTAGTGGGCTTTAGACAATGCAATGTGTGCCTTTGAGTCAATGCCCACTCCTAGTGACCCATCAGCACATGGGTTTTCTTGGCAGTGTGACTAAAAGCAGATTGCCAGGCTTTTCTTCTGAGGCAATGGAGAGTTAAGTGACTTGCCCAAGGCTACGAGGAGTGCTAGTGGGAATTGAACCCTGTTCTCTTGGCTACTGTCAGTGCTTTAACCACTAATTCCAGCCCCTTCCAGCATCAGCACCCTTCCAGTCCCAGCACCAACCAGTATGAGCTCCCTTCTAGTCCCAGTCTCTCCCAGCAGCAGCTCCCTTCCAATCCCTGTCCCACCCAGTATCAGTACCTCTAGTTGCAGCCCCCCTTCAGCATCAGTCCTCTAGTATCATCTCCTTTCCAGTACCCCCATCCTCCAGCATCAACCCATTTCCAGTCCTATTCCAGTGCTAATGTAACCTAATGTGTAAAACAAAAACAAACAAGTATTTACTGAGGTTCCATGGCATCAAAGAAGGGTTTTTTTTAAAGAAAATGAAGCCATGGCATGTCACAGATGTCGAGGCAGGGTAGCAGGACAGCTTTGACTGCGATCAGGGCTGTCAGCAGCCATGGTGGGCCTGACTTCAGCCATGGATAGTAGCAGCAGAATTTAAAAAGAAAAGTGAAGCCACGGGGCTGGGCTCAGGCAGCATATGGGGTCATGCAGGCGTACCTTACAATATCAATTCCCAGGACTACCACTGTTATCCATTTCCTTCCAGTCCCCCTCCTTCCCCACTGTCCAGCCCCTTCTAGTCCAAATATCATCCTAGGTATCAGCTCACTTCCAGTCCCAGTGCCACCCCCCATGTCAGCTCATTTCCAGTCAACCTACCCTCTGTCCATCCCCCTTCCAGTGCCATCCCCATGTGTCAGCTCCCTTCCAGTCCCAGTGTCCCCTCCCTTCCAGCCCCCCACCACTACCCAGCCACCTTCCAGTTCCATCCCCAGGTATCAGCTCCCTCCAGTCCCACCCTGGGTATCAGCTCCCTTCCAGCCCGTTCCTTTCCTCCTCTGTCAGCTCCATTCCAGCCCCCTCCTTCCCCCCATGTCAGCTCCCATCCAGCTCCTACCTTTCCCCATGTCAGCACCCTTCCTGCCACCTGTTTCTTCCCCGTCAGCTCCCTTCCTGCCACCTTCTTCCTCCCATGTTAACTACCTTCCTTCCCCCACCTCCTGCCCCATCAGCTTCCTTCCAGCCCCCATCTTCCCCCAATGTCAGGTCCCTTCCTGCCACCTCCTTCCCCTGGCAGCCTTGGCTCCTGCATTTTACAGAGCCGTGACTGCGATAGTGATAATAATTTAAAATAAAGTCAAAACTGGTGCAAAACCTTCTGGTCTCTGTTGTGGAACTGCTGCGGCTGCGTCCCGCTCCGTCTAGCGTAACTTCCTTTTGAGGGCAGGACGCAGCAGCAGGGGTTCCACAACAGTGGCCGGAAAGCTCCACACCGGTTTTGGTTTTATTTTAAATTATTATCTCTATTGCAGCCATGGCTCTGGAAGACGCAGGAGCCATGGCTGGATTGGAGGACAGGGTGAGGCTGTGGGGGGGGGGGGGGGGGTGACAAGGAGAGAGATGAAAAGCCGGTTTTCTGTTCTGACTGCTCCCGGTCCTGCAGCTAGAGCAAAGAAGCAGCTTTTCAACAGCTGGTTTTAGCACTCTGCTGGCAGCTGATCTGGCTACATAAAAACTGGTCAGGCTGGCTGAAAACCGGCCAGTTGGCAACCCTAAGCATGAAAGGGTAGGGAAATAGTTAAATCTATTGCTATACTAGTTTAAAGATCAAAATTGTTTGTGTTTGTAGAAAAACGTAACTTATATAAAAAATATACATCAAGCATAAAATCTGCTTTCTCTATAGCCAATGTATTGACAACTAATGGGACCTGTGAGACCCCAAACGTTAACGTGCAATTACATTTATGTGCAAAAAATGTTTCTGATGCTCTTAAAAGGCATCATAACCTTCAATGTATCCAAAGGATTTGTTTGCATAGCTTCACATTAGTAGAAAAAATGTTAATTTCCTAATGTCAAGGTTAAATTCACTAACTATTGTAGCTTTAGTTCAACTTTCAGACGTAATATTGCAAAGGCCATGATAAGCTTTCATAAATATACCTCATATTTTCAGTGACCCCATGTCACAGAAAAAATGCTACTATATATGTGATAATAGGCATGAAAAATGAGAACTACCAGCTATAAAGTGTATTGCATGCATTGATTGCTTATAATAGCACAGAGCTACTGATATATGTCCATGAGATTTAAAAAAAAAATAGGACTTACTGAACCCCATTACAGCTCATTTCTCTGATCTTTTAAGTGAGGGCAAAGAAGCCAAATTGTCAGTTATACCTTTGTATTGGACTAAGAACAATTTAGTTGCAATGAATTTTCAAAAGCTATGCTCTGCAGTGCCCTGCTGAAGGGAGCATACTCTGAAAAAAGTTGCACTGAGAACTAAAGAAGCCCACTTCCAAGGACACATGCATGCACAGTTTGCGGGCGTGCATGGATCCAGAATACTACCATTGCTGTGAGATTCTTCATGACCCCCCCCCCCCCAACATGTCCAGTAAAATTGCTGTGGATAAGACACAAAACAGAAAAGATATTAACACACACATATACGTATCAGTAGTGCAGACACTGCAGGTAAGGAGAATAGCGCAGCTGCAGATATAATAGGCCACGACTGAGCTTGTTCATGGAACCAGTGCAGCAGAAGATAGACCACAGAAGTTAACGAAATAAATAAGAATATGAATCACAACTCATTGGGCCCCTGCACATAAATTCATAATATACTGCTACATTTATGCAACGACCATAATTAGCCATGAGTGTAAGAGACTGAGATCATCTTCAACATACCCTGGCATAGGGATGCAGTTCATTCCTGTCATGGTAAGCACAAAGCTTATCCAATTGGAAACATTACCCCAGGTGATCTCATAAGCCTCCTTTCCCTTTGGAGATTAGGCTAGGCAATAAGCTAACCAAAAAATGCATCCAGTGCAATACAGTATCACCTGTAACTTCTTTACAGATCTTTATTTGTGTGCATCCCAATGGGGCAGCATTGATTTATTTAGTGGTATTTAGCTCAAGCCTTTCTAGTAGTAGTTAAAAGTGAGTTACAGTCAGTTACTGGAGGCATTTCCCTGCCTCTGGGGGCTTACAATCTAAGGGGCATATTTCCTAAAGCGCCACGAGTTGCGTAGGGCAAACACACAGTTAGTGTATGGTTTTACCATGGTGGAGCCTTGCAGCTGCAATAGACACAACGGAGGCTATTCTGAGAAATCCATCCCTGCTATTCATGTCGGCTGCAAGTCCCGACTAACTTCCCCGGTGGCTGTGCAGGGAAGTTAGTTGGGGGCGAGGAAGAGGCGGCCCGGGGGCAGAGAGTGGGTGGGCAGTGGGCAGTCACTGATCCTGGACATACTGGGCCGATTCTAATGTTGGCGCTGTACTTCCAGGGCTTGAGAAATGACCGGGGAAGTTATTCCACCCCTGGGGTGGAATAACTTCCCTGGACGTTTCTTTTTGGCAGACTCAGGGCACGAAAGGGGTTGGGGGGGGGGGCAAAGTTAATACCCTGCAGCCCGACCCTGGCCATAGGAGGCCGGATCGGGGGTCGGGCTGTGGGGAATTAACTTTTTTAGCAGCAGCCAGCATCACAGCTTTTAAATGGAGCCGCGGTGCCATGGCAACAGGACGCCATGGTGCCACGGCTCCATTTAAAAGTCCTGACTGAGTTAGCCGGGCTATGTCTGTACGTGCAGGCTGGGACTGAATCGCAGTCCTGGTCTGCATGTACAGGCCTGTTCATGATTCTAATCCCGTGGGGCTAGACATGCACCGTGGGATCAGAATCGCGATCTCCTTTGTACGTCCGACTCAGCCCAGACGTACAAAGGAGATGGACGTGGGATCAGAATCGGGCCAAAGGGAGCAGCTGTAGTAGGCTACTACTGCCACACTAGTCACGTCACTAGCACAGTAGTAGGGAACACGTGGCCATAGCGCATGTGCACAGTGAAGGTGTTCTTAATGCACGCCCTGCAAAGGAAAGCCATAAGTACATTATTAGGGCATCAGTGGGCTACAGAACTGCTGAGGACAGTAATAAATGTGCTTCAACCACACCTACGGGAAAGTAGCAATTGGCCAGTTCAGAATAGAGAGGGATGACCAGGAATAAGCACAACTGGCCGCATAGCTCAGAGCAGATTGTGCAGTATGCAAATCAGAAAAGTAAACACTGTGCAGTATGCAAATCAGAGAGTCTGCACTGTGTCCCTCACTGTGGGAGATAGGATGCAAATGTGGCATCTGAAAATGCAAGGGGCTTTCTGGTCTTGAAGGACTAGAAAAAGGGACTGTTACTTCTAGAGAGAGATCTGCAATTGTGAGTATATATTTCTGGGAATTTTCTGAAAGGAATTCTTTCTATTAAAGCAATTTAATCTGTGAACCCACTAAATCAGTCAAAGCCTAGTAGCAGCAGTTTAAGTTTAAATTTAAAACACAGAAGAGAGCTTTCTGGTTAAATTTGGAACCCAGCAGAGAGCTGTAGTTTAAATTTAATAATCACTCAGGACCTAGCATCAGCAAAGTACTTTTAATTTAAACTTAAAACACAGAAGAGAGCTTTCTGGTTAAATTTAGAACCCAGCAGAGAGCTTGTAGTTTAAATTTCATAATAATTTAGAGCCTAGCAGCAGCAAAGAGCTATAATTTAAATCAAAGAAGAATATAGCTCACCTCAGCAGCACAGGACAGGGTACTGTGTAGCAGCCCTCTTTTAATAAGTGTTATTTCCCTCCCTCCCTCCCCACACCCACCCACCCCTGGGAGAATCATAGCTTTATAGGTACTTACACATCTTAAAAGACAGGAGGTGCTCTCAGGTGAAGCTTGTTACCCAAATCAGACATACACTAAGGACCTGAGATTAATTACGCTTCAGGTGAACAAGGTATATTAAACGTATTAGGTACAGTTTTATTGGTATAAATATCCATAGCAACCCTTAGTAAGTAAAGAACTTAAAGATCTAAACAAAAACTTAAAGCTAAGATGCAGACAGCAGTCCAGCAGCGGGATGGGGGCTTTCCAGTCTTTTGCATTGAGTGTCACATGTATGATTTTCTCCCAGTTGGTGGGAGGTCTTACATGGGCACTAGGTGCAAGGAGCTCTTTGCTCTCAGGGAACGAGTCCGTTCTCTAGAGGCTAGAGTAGCAGACTTGGAAAACATAAGAAAAACAGAGAGGTACATAGACAAGACCTACAGGGATATAGTCCTGAAGTCCCACCTCCAGTCTGGTAGCATCTCTGTTGCCATGGAGGAGAGAGGTCACGTGACAGGAGATCATCACCCTGGTGTGGCAGGAAGTGATCCTGTAACTAGGACCTGTCCTCCAGGTAATGTAAAATCCTCTCGCACCGAGGAAGTTTCTCCAGGGCCATGTGCCCATGAGGGAAGGGTTAGGACAGCCGTTATAGTTGGTGATTCGATCATTAGGCATGTAGATAGTTGGGTGGCTGGTGGACGTGAGGATCGCCTGGTAACATGCCTGCCTGGTGCGAAGGTAGCGGACCTCACGTGCCACCTAGATAAGGTCTTAGATAGTGCTGGGGAGGAGTCTGCTGTCTTGGTACATGTCGGTACTGTCACCAGTAGTCAGCCCGTAGCCTAGGCATATGGGATAGATGGCCTGGGGACCCTTTATTGAAATACTGGAGCAATGCCTCCTGGGAGTTGTAGTATTTTTCCCTTTTCAATAAGATGCAGTTGTGGTGCGAGTGGTACAGGCAATGACAGGCTTTTAATTCCCCTCCCGGGGCGGATTCAAATACAAAATAACTCAGGACAAAAAGCCATACACTCTGGCACAAAATAAGAAAGGAATTAATAACAGCTTCTCAACTTAAATCCAAAGTTCCACGGTATTTACAGCATACAGTCACATTGTATAAGTAAGGAAAATCCTGTGCTCTTCAACTGCCAGTTTAAACAGCTTCCACACATCACCTGGCTCAGCACAGAGAAATTATATCATCTGTAACCATTAAAGTACAGTCCATTTGGTTATCTGATATTTCTTCTTCCTGAGGATCAATCAGCATTGACTCATGCTGATTCTCTGGTAAGTACAACTTCTGCTTGGTATACAACGTTTCCCAACTTCCACCCTCTATCTGTTCCTGAGGCTTCTCTATCAAGCCCTCCATGAGATAGGGTTCAGTATTACCATATATCTTAGAATAGCAGAGAGGAGAGTCACACCCTTTAGGGTTTCTATAAGAGAACTTCTTATAACCACTTTTATCCTTATAGTAATTAGACAGCCTACCTTCTGGCTTAGAGACAGGGGAAAGTCCGTGCACAGCTTGGTCAGGAAGGGGTTTAAACCTCAGAGGTTTTCCTCTGTACTTTGGCTTCTCAACCTCTTCCTCTGACATGCAAATGTCCTCCACCGAATACCTTTCACTCCCTGGAGCTTGCAAGTGCTTCCCAGATAGCTTTACCGGTAACATTTCCCTCTGTGTGTCTTCCCAATAGGACAATTGCCTGGAGTTCTTGCCACAGGGTTTTTGGGCCCTGCTCCTCCAGTTATTCCTGCTGGTTACTTCCTGTATTTCTCTATCACTCTCGGAATCACAATCCTCTGAGTCACTCACGTACTTTCTCTCGTGCTTCCTTCCACACTGAAACATACGTTGCTTCTGAGTCTCAGACTTCAACTCACTCAGCTTTCCCAGCTGGGTCTGTCCAAGCTTTCTCTCTCTCTCTCTCTCTCTCGTTCTCCAGTTCCTCTGCTCCTCCTGCTCTTTGCTTCCCGTGCTTCTCTTGCTTCCTTTGCTGCCTTTCACACTGAAACTCTAATGAGCATTTCTTATATGTCTGGTTTGGAGCTAATCTAGCCCTTCCCCCTCTCAGGTGAAAACTATTGGGCTCAGGAGATGGGGATTGTTTGCTAGCTGGGCGGGGCTGCTGCACTCGTGGCTGGGTTTGTTTATGTTGCTCCTGGCAACTGGGAGTCCTGTGCTTTGCCTTCCTGTCAGCAACAGACATACTTCTCTCAGGTTCCTCTGTTTGCATGGCAAAGGACATCTCTTCCCCATTACATATCCCCCCTTAAGATATTACAGGCTGCGGACGGCTTAGTCTGCCAGCCCGTAATCCTAGATAACGCATCAGCATTGCTGTGTAATCTTCCTGGCCTATGCTGCACCTCAAAGTTAAAAGCTTGCAGTGCTAAATGCCACCTTGTTAAATGAGCATTGTTATTTTTCATCTGGCTGAGCCATTTTAATGGAGCGTGGTCCGTGATCAGGAGAAATCTGCGCCCTGTGAGGTAGAACCTCAATGCCTCCACAGCCCATTTTATAGCCAGGCATTCTCGTTCCACCGTAGAATACTTGCTTTCGGCACCAGATAATTTTCTGCTAAGATAGGTGACCGGACGCTCTATCCCTTCAAACCTTTGAGACATGACTGCCCCCAACCCGGTCTCAAAGGTAACCTAAAATCAACTCCTCTCAGGACCGGATCACTACAAAGCTTCTCCTTAAGGGATACAAAAGCTTCCTCCGCCTCTGGGATCCACTTTACAGAGTTAGGCGCATTCTTTTTAAGCATTTCCATGAATATTGCACTCTCTTCCGCAAACCTGGGAATAAATCTGCGGTAATAACCTATGAGGCCTAAAAAGCTGCGTACGTGCTTTTTATCAGATGGTCTGGGAAAATTCCGGACACTATCGATTTTACTCGCCAGGGGCTTTACCAGTCCATTCCCCACTACATGACCTAAATACTTGACCTCCCTACTTGCAAATAAACATTTCCCAGGGTTTAGGGTTAAACCGGCTTTCCGTATGGCCAGTAAGACCGCCTCTACCCTGGATAGGTGTTCCGCCCACGTGCTGCTATATATGACTACGTCATCCATATAGGCTAACGCATAGTCCTGGTGAGGTCTTAATACCTGGTCCACCAGTCGCTGGCACGTAGCCGCTGCGCCATGCAATCCAAATGGCATCCGGCGAAACTGATACAACCCCACTGGTGTGCTAAACGCTGTTTTGGGTTTCGAGTCCCTAGTTAATGGTATTTTCCAATACCCTTTGGTTAGATCTAGCATGGTTAAATATTGCGCCTGGCCCAAGCGATCCAACAAGTCATCAATTCTGGGCATCGGGTATGCATCGAATTGGGATATGTTATTGACTTGTCTAAAATCGATACAGAAACGGAGGGTTCCATCAGGCTTTGGGACTAGTACAATTGGACTAGACCAGGGGCTTCTAGATTCCTCCACTATTCCCATCTCCACCATTTCTTTTACTTGGGCTATAACTTCATTATTTTTGGCCTCGGGTAACCTATACGGCCGTTGCCTCACTACTTTCCCAGGTGTTGTGACAATCTCATGCGCCACGATATGCGTCTCTCCTGGCACCATCGTTAAGACATCCGAGAACCTTGCCAACACCGTAGCTAACTCATTTTGCTGTTGTAGGGACAAATCCGTGCCTATTATTGGCTTCGGATGTTCCTTCCAATCGGCTGGTTGCGGGCCTAGGTCTTCTTCCCTCTTTTCTTCGGCCAAAGCTGTCAGGCTTTTTACCTCCCCCACTCCGGTAGAACCGAAACCACTCGCTCCCCGACTTGTAGAAGTCAGCGAGGGTACCTCCATTACTGCTGGGAAGCCTACTTGCTCGCAAATTAATTGAGCGATCCTATCGCCCGTCTTAACTTTATAGTCCTCTTTACTAAAATTAAAGAGTAGGACCTTTATCGGGCCTCGATAGTCGGGATCTATTACCCCGGCTCTGACGTCAAGAAAGTGCTTGACCGCTAACCCGGATCGCGGTGCTATTCTCCCATAGCAGCCTTCAGGGATTTGTATTTGTAAACCGGTGTCAATTAGTACTTTCCCCCCCTTTGGGACTACAACATCCTCTATACTAAATAGGTCGTAGCCTGCGGCGGCTTCAGAAGCCCTCTGCAGACTTTGAGCCTGAGGAGATACCTTAGTAAACCGCAAAACAAATTTCTTCTGCGCTAAGGACCCATCCCCCACCTGTGGCTTGGATTGGACGCTATCTTTGTGGGGTTTCTCAAACAAAGGACTAGAGATTTTCTTTGCTAGGGCTTCTGTCTTAGCTGCATGCTACCTATTCCTGGAGCTTCTGTAAAGGCCAGGCCTGGTTTTCCCCTAAGGCCTTTCTCCATTTCCTTAACAAATGGAGGCCAATCACGACCCAAAACAACATCATAGGGGAGTTTCGGGACTACTGCCACCTGCACCTCTTCGTTAGTGCCTAGCCCCTGTACTGACACTTCATACAAAGGGTAACATTTTCTCCTGGAAAAATTTTCTACATTTTTGTCAGTTACATTCCTCCTAGAGGTCTTTTCTAAGCTCTGTAGCTTATCAATGCCAGCCACCTTTAAAACGTTTCCTTTAGAGGTCCCGGCTAATTCCGCCTCAAAATATCTTTCAGTGAGGTCAGCCGCTTCCTCGGTGGAACTGCATTTCTGGAGCATTAGGAAAGCTTTTACCTCGGGAGGCACGGCTTCAAGGTATTGCTCCAAAATGATGGTGTCTATTAAAGAATCCATCGTCCTCCTTTCAGGAGCAAGCCATTTCACCGCTAGTCCCTTAAATCGCTGAAATAGTGCTTTTGGCGTCTCTGTAGGCATAAGCCTAGCTTCTCTGAATAAACGCTTGTAGTGCATGGGAGTCAAACCCAATCTATCTCTCACAGCGTTTTTTACATCCAGGTAATTGGATGCCAGATCAGCAGGCATTGTTTTGTAGGCCGCTAGTGCCTCACCTGACAGAAACATAGCGAACCTGACTGCCCACTGGTTAGCCGGCCAGTTAGCTGACTCTGCTATCCGTTCGAAAGCATCAGCAAAGTCATCAAAATTATCATGTGTTTTAAACTGTACCAGTGCTAGTGCACTGCAATTAGAAAGTCCTACCCCCACTTGTAATGAGGGAATAGTTTCCTCTCTGTCCACAGTTTTCTTCACCAGAGCTCCCAGTAGCTCAAGGAGTGGCTGCCGTTGCGCATTCATTGCAGCTACAGTCTTTTCCTGGATAACCCTCGCTAACTCGCTCTGCACCTTCCATTGAGCTTCCATCCAGCTCTTGACATCCTGGGGATCCATCTCGGGCTTCTGTACCTGCAGGGGTAGAAAAAAACAGATGCCCACCAAGTGCGGCACAAAATTTTTCTGCCTCCTCCCTATAGCACAGATATTCACACCTTCTCACCAATCCGTCTACTCCCGTGCCCCCTTACTTTTACCTGAGCACGGTGTAGGATCTTGCACTGAGAAAGATGTCTTTGTGGCTCCAGGTCAGGTTGTATCCGAAGTTCAGTCCGGGCTTTCCTCTTTTCTTCTCAGGATAGCCGAACTTCTCCTGTTCCAGAGGTGATATCCTTTTTCCTTTTAAAAAGCTGATATCCTTTTCTTAATAATGTCCTTGTACTGTGTTTTAAAAATCCTTAAAACTATGCCAAATCCTGTCACCAGTAGTTGACCCGGAGCCTAGGCATACGGGATAGATGGCCTGGGGACCCTTTATTGAAATACTGGAGCAATGCTTTAGGCTGGCATTGCCTCCTGGGAGTTGTAGTATTTTTCCCTTTTCAATAAGATGCAGTTGTGGTGCGAGTGGTACAGGCAATGACAGGCTTTTAATTCCCCTCCTGGGGCGGATTCAAACACAAAATAACTCAGGACAAAAAGCCATACACTCTGGCACAAAATAAGAAAGGAAATAATAACAGCTTCTCAACTTAAATCCAAAGTTCCACGGTATTTACAGCATACAGTGACTTTGTATAAGTAAGGAAAATCCTGTGCTCTTAAACTGCCAGTTTAAACAGCTTCCACAGATCACCTGGCTCAGCACAGAGAAATTATATCATCTGTAACCATTAAAGTACAGTCCATTTGGTTATCTGATATTTCTTCTTCCTGAGGATCAATCAGCATTGACTCATGCTGATTCTCTGGTAAGTACAACTTCTGCTTGGTATACAACGTTTCCCAACTTCCACCCTCTATCTGTTCCTGAGGCTTCTCTATCAAGCCCTCCATGAGATAGGGTTCACTATTGCCATATATCTTAGAATAGCAGAGAGGAGAGTCACACCCTTTAGGGTTTCTATAAGAGAACTTCTTATAACCACTTTTATCCTTATAGTAATTAGACGGCCTACCTTCTGGCTTAGAGACGGGGGAAAGTCCATGCACAGCTTGGTCAGGAAGGGGTTTAAACCTCAGAGGATTTCCTCTGTACTTTGGCTTCTCAACTTCTTCCTCTGACATGCAAATGTCCTCCACCGAATACCTTTCACTCCCTGGAGCTTGCAAGTGCTTCCCAGATAGCTTTACCGGTAACGTTTTCCTCTGTGTGTCTTCCCAATAGGACAATTGCCTGGAGTTCTTGCCACAGGGTTTTTGGGCCCTGCTCCTCCAGTTATTCCTGCTGGTTACTTCCTGTATTTCTCTATCACTCTCAGATTCACAATCCTCTGAGTCACTCACGTACTTTCTCTCATGCTTCCTTCCACACTGAAACATACGTTGCTTCTGAGTCTCAGACTTCAACTCACTCAGCTTTCCCAGCTGGGTCTGTCCAAGCTTTCTCTCTCTCTCTCTCTCTCGTTCTCCAGTTCCTCTGCTCCTCCTGCTCTTTGCTTCCCATGCTTCTCTTGCTTCCTTTGCTGCCTTTCACACTGAAACTCTAATGAGCGTTTCTTATATGTCTGGTTTGGAGCTAATCTAGCCCTTCCCCCTCTCAGGTGAAAACTATTGGGCTCAGGAGATGGGGATTGTTTGCTAGCTGGGCGGGACTGCTGTACTCATGGCTGGGTTTGTTTATGTTGCTCCTGGCAACTGGGAGTCCTGTGCTTTGCCTTCCTGTCAGCAACAGACCTACTTCTCTCAGGTTCCTCTGTTTGCATGGCAAAGGTTGTCTCTTCCCCATTACATTACCAATGACATAGGAAAATGTGGTAAGGAGGTTCTGCAGGCTAAATTTAGGCTTTTAGGTAGGAAGTTGAAATCCAGAACTTCCAGGGTAGCATTCTCCGAAATGCTTCCTGTTCCACGTGCAGGACCCAAAAGGCAGGCAGAGCTCCGGAGTCTCAATGCGTGGATGAGACAATGGTGCAGAGATGAGGGGTTTGGATTTGTTAGGAACTGGGGAACATTCTGGGGAAAGGAGGGGCTCTTCCGAAAGAATGGGCTTCACCTTAACCGGGATGGAACCAGGCTGCTGGCATTAACCTTTAAAAAGGAGATAGAGCAGCTTTTAAACTAGATAATAGGGGAAAGCCGACAGTCGCCCAAGAGCAGATGGTTCGGAAGAATGTATCCTTGAAGGATACTACCAAAAGCAGAGAGGTTCCAAAAAAGAGTAAAGTAGCCCAAATGCCCTCGAGTATGGAGCAGACAGAGCTTAAAAATCCCAAATTACCCATGTCTACAAATCGTCAAATTAATATGAATAAAATACAGTCTCTAAAATGCTTGTATGCAAATGCTAGAAGTCTAAAAAATAAGATGGGAGAGTTAGAATATATAGCACTAAATGAGAGGTTAGATGTGATTGGAATATCAGAGACATGGTGGAAGGAGGACAACCAGTGGGACACTGTGATACCTGGGTACAAACTATATCGTAATGAAAGAGCTGATCAAATTGGTGAAGGGGTTGCGCTCTATGTTAGAGAGGGCATTGAGTCAGAAAGGATTAAAGTTTGGCAGGAAACAAAATTTGCTGTAGAATCTCTATGGATTGAAATTCCATGTAAAAAGGGGAAGGCGATGGCAGTGGGGGTGTACTATCGACCACCTGGCCAGAATGAACAAATGGATGATGAAATGCTCAAAGAAATCAAGGAAGCTAACAAAAGTTACAGCAGGGTAATAATAATGGGCGATTTCAATTAGCCCGATATTGACTGGGTCAGTGTCACGGCAGAACATGCTAGGGAGATAAAGTTCCTAGATGACATAAATGACTGCTTCTTGGAGCAGCTGGTTCATGAACCGACCAGAGGGGAAGCCATATTAGACCTAGTCCTTAGTGGAACACCAGATCTTGTGCAAGGGATAAGGGTATTGGGGCCACTTGGCAATAGTGATCATAGCATGATCGCCTTTGATTTAATTAGTGGAGGAGGGATAGTAAGGAAATCCACAGTACTACCTTTTAACTTTCGAAAGGGAGACTATGATAAAATGAGGAAAATAGTTAAGAAAAAACTAAAAGGAGCAGTTGCAAAGGTTAAAGACGTACATCAAGCTTGGGTGATGTTGAAAAATACTATCTTGGAAGCCCAGACCAACTGTATTCCACGCTTTAAGAAACGTGGAATGAAATCCAAAAAACTGCCAGCATGGTTTAAAGGTAAGGTCAGAGAGGCTGTTGTTGCCAAGAAAGCATCTTTAAGGAAATGGAAAAAAGAGCCAAACGATGAAACCTGGAAACAGCACAAGCACTGGCAGGTCAAATGCAAGGCATTGATAAAGAAGGCAAAGAGAGAATTTGAGCAGAAGCTTGATGCGGAAGCAAAATCGCAAAATAAAGATTTTTTTCAAGTACATTCGTAGCAAAAAGCCTGTGAGAGAGTCAGTTGGATCATTAGATGATAGAGGAGTTAAAGGGGCACTAAGAGGCGACAAGGCGATAGCGGAGAGACTGAATGAATTCTTTGCTTCGGTCTTTACTGAGGAATATGGAGGGATGTTACCCATGACTGAAGTGGTATTTGAAGGTGCAGAAGAATTGAAGGAAATATCGATACATCGGGAAGATGTATTACAACTATTAGATAAACTGAAGAGTAGCAAATCACCTGGGCCGGATGGTATACATCCAAGGGTGTTGAAAGAACTGAAATATGAGATTGCAGACCTGCTATTAGTAATCTGTGAACTATCATTAAAATCATCTCTAATACCTGAAGATTGGCGGATCGCCAATGTAACACCAATTTTTAAAAAGGGTTCGAGGGGTGATCTGGGAAACTACAGACCGGTGAGCCTCACGTCAGTACCGGGAAAAATGGTAGAAACCATCATAAAGAATAAAATTACTCAGCATGTAGATAGTCATGGCCTAATGGGAGACAGCCAACATGGCTTTAGACAAGGAAGATCTTGTCTTACTAATCTGTTATGTTTTTTTTGAAAGTGTGAATAAACAGGTGGACAAAGGTGAGTCAGTTGATATAGTGTATCTGGACTTTCAGAAAGCCTTTGACAAGGTCCCTCATCAGAGACCTTTGGCAAAACTAAAGAGTCATGGGATAGGAGGCAGTGTACTACTGTGGATCAGGAACAGGTTAAAAGATAGAAAGCAGAGGGTTGGGCTAAATGGCCAATTTTCCCAAGGGAGAAAGGTCAATAGTGGTGTACCCCAGGGATCTGTGCTGGGTCCGCTGCTTTTTGACATATTCATAAATGACCTGGAAAGTGGAATAATGAGTGAGGTTATCAAATTTGCAGATGACACAAAACTATTTAAAGTTGTTAAAACCCAAGAGGATTGTGGAAAATTGCAAGAGGATCTTGATAAATTGGAAGACTGGGCATCAAAATGGCAGATGAAATTTAATGTGGACAAGTGCAAAGATATGCACCTAGGGAAGAACAACCCAAACTATGGTTACACGATGCAAGGTTCCACATTAGGAACCACCACGCAGGAAAAGGATTTAGGCGTCTTTGTGGATAACATGTTAAAACCCTCGGCCCAGTGTGCAGCGGCGGCCAAGAGAGCAAATAGAATGCTAGGTATCATAAGGAAAGGAATGGAAAATAAAACAAAAGATATTATAATGCCTCTATACCGTTCCATGGTGAGACCGCACCTTGAATATTGTGTGCAATTCTGGTCGCCGTATCTTAAAAAAGGATATAGCGTTATTAGAAAAGGTTCAGAGAAGAGCCACCAAAATGGCAAAGGGGATGGAAGGATACTCTTATGAAGAAAGGCTAAAAAGGTTAGGGCTCTTTAACCTGGAAAAGAGACGGCTGAAGGGAGATATGATAGAAATCTATAAATTAATGAACGGAGTGGAACTGGTAAACGTAGATCGATTGTTTACGTTATCAGAATATAGAAAGACTAGGGGACATGCAATGAAGCTACAGGGTAAACTATTTAAGACTAATAAAAGAAAATATTTTTTCACTCAACGTGTAATCAAACTCTGGAATTTGTTATCGGAGGATGTAGTAAAGGCTGTCAGTGTAGCTGGGTTTAAAAAAGGTTTGGACAAGTTCCTGGAGGAAAGGTCCATAAACCATTATTAAGAAGGCAAGGGACCCAGGATATCAATGCTTGACCTAGTACAAGCATTGCAGAACCTGTGTCTTTTGGGGAAACTGCTAGGTACGTATGACCTAGATTGGCCACTGTTGGAAACAGGATACTGGGCTTGATGGACCTTGGTCTGACCCAGTATGGCATATCTTATGTTCTTATGTTATGTTCTTTGTATGGGATCAGGCAGAGTGTTCACAGTGTCCATTATGAGGGATAGGTATATGATTCCCCTTCAACCCGAGGTCAACAGGGTGCCTGTTCACCTAGGCTGCAGGGCACACAGTACAATGCTGATGGTGTGGGAAGGATGGGCTTCTTTTCTCATTCACTTCTCTGCTATGGTTTGGCCAGCACCATAGCTAATGTGGAATGTTAACCCCCCCCCATGTGGGGGGTAGAGGGGGTACCAGAGCCAGGGGCTTTGTGGGTCATGCACAATCATCTATTCCACTGCATGGGGTCTGTAGGGTCAAGAGGTACCCCCATGGTCTAACATATAGAACACTCTTTCGTATGGTAGGGTGGTTAAAAGGCCATCCACTTGCAGATGACTCTCTTACTGTGAGAAACTCTTGAAAAACAGCAAATGGAGGTGGTAAATCCCAAACAGCTTCCAGTCTAAACACCCCAGCTGTCACAGACACTGTTCCCTCTAAGCTGTGCGCGTGTGCACGTGCACACACCTCGCCGAGCGAGCGCACATACTTTACAACAGAGTGCACAAAAATTATGGTTCTGATTCTGATAGAAAACAACACAGGCACCTTAAAATTTAAAAGTTGTGATTGTAATTACTAGAAATTTTCCTCTTCATTTAGTAATCGTCTATTTTCATTTAATTTGATTAAAATCAATGTGGTGTACATACTGTATTCTGACGTGTAGTCAAATTTTAAAGTATATAACTCCAAGCGTCGTTTGTGGCGCACAGAAATTTAACCTTCCTTCAAAAGCTGCACAGCTGATATTTAATGCGCACACAGCCTACAGAAAATTAGAGGGAACATTGGTCACAGAACCAAAAGCCAATAAGAGCTTCTCGGGACCAAGGAAAGCCTCAGCCCCTGGGCAAAAGGGCTAGGACAGGGACATTGAACAGCAAGTGCCAACATAGGAGATCTATGTTCAGTGCTAGAAGTATTAAGTAGCTGGTATACATCAGCACATCCTCTCATGGTCAAGGTTAGGGGCAATCTGTCCACTGGTTCATGGCACATGACAGCAGCATGGCCCTCCGGGTGCATGTATGCACTGCTAAATGTCCCTCCATGCAGGGGAAGCAGGGGTTGGATGGCATCTTTGATGCCACACCATCATGTTGCTAATATGTGCAATACCTAATTTGCATGTCCCACCACCCACTGTACTCTGTTGGCTCCAATTCTGGCTATGAGGCACAGAGCACAGGGTCTATGTCCTGATACCTCCCCAGCATACACCATCAGCAGCCCTCTGACTACTATCTAATCCATATGCAGTTGCTCTTGACCTGCAGGTTCTGGTTTTGTAGCTGTTAGGCTGCTGTGGTGCACTGCCATGGCAGCTGCACCATGTGGGCCCTCCACCCTGAGGCTTAGGCAGGTGCCTACATATTCTACTGCCTTTCCTGTTTGCCTTTCTCTTTTCCAGTGTAGTTGCCCTGTTTCTGCCCTTCCTATTTCCTAACACTTGCATATAAAACAAGTGTCTGCAACATGCTAGCAAAGCGGATGCAACTGCCACCTGGTCAGAGGCAAGCATTAGTTACACCCACACTAGTGGCAAGTTTGTGTAGTTAGTGTACTGGTGGCTGTCCTATGCTCCCTGTGGCCTCATTTATCATGGCCAGTCCTAACCATATATTCATGGGGCCTGATCTTTGAAAGGCATTTACATGGTTTACAGCCTTGTAAACCATGTAAATGCCGCTATCTGGAATATCCGCTCTCTTCTCCCTTATACACCCCGATGCTAACCACTTAACATTGGGGCATGTCGGGGGCATTCCAAGGAGGAGCGGAGGCAGTGACACTCGATAACCGGGCAGCAGCGATATTGCATGCTGCCCAGTTAGCAACCTGCGCCTAAAAGATAGGCGAGGCAAAAGCTCACCTATCTTTAAACGCAGGAGCTAACTGAGCAGCAGGCAATGTCACTGCTGCCCGGTTATCGACTGCGGTTGAGAGGCAGTGTGACAATTCCGGATATTCAGTGCCAGGTCCACATATGACCCCAGCATTGAATATCCGAGGTTAGAGGTTAGCGTGGAACCCTCCTAATGTCTATGACTCCTGCCTCCCCTCACCAACCAACCTTTTTGTTAAAATGGTAAATAAAGGTAAAAGGAACAAGGAGACCGCTATGGTTTTCGAAAAAAGTAGCTGAAAAGGTGAAGAAAAAGAGGGAGGCCTTCGTAAAATACAAGAGATCACAGAGAGAGGATGGCAGGCATCTATATTTGGAAAACTTAGAGAAGCTAGCAAAATAGGAAAGCAAAGATTCCAAAAAGAGGAGGAAATAGCTAATGCAATAAAATGGGGGGATAAGACATTTTTCAGATATGTTAGTGAGAAGAGGAAGGGCAAAAGTGGTATTGTCAGACTCAAGGGTGAAGGGGAGGAATATTTAGAAGCTGATGAGGATAAAGTGGAATTGATAAAGAAATGTTTCTGTTCTGTGTTCACAGATGAAGAACCAGGAACAGGACCTCAGAAAACACCCACAAACAGGAACAGAAGCAAGGGGCATCTTGAACAATTTTCAGAAGACTGTGTTCCTGAGAAACTAGCTAAACTTAAAGTAGACAAAGCGATGGGACCAGATGGGATACACCCAAGAATACTGAGAGAACTTGGGGATGTTCTAGCATCTCAACTGACTGACATTTTCAATGCCTCGTTGGAGTCGGGAGTGGTGCCAAAGGACTGGAGAGAGGCTCATGTGGTCCCTTTACACAAAAGCGGAAGTAAGGATGTGGTTGAAAACTACAGGTTGGTTAGTTTAACTTCAGTGGTGAGTAAATTATTGGAAACACTGATGAAAGAGAAAATGGTGAGGTTTCTGGAGTCCAATGGATTACAGGATCTGAGGCAGCATGGATTCACCAGAGGCAGGTCTTGTCAGACAAATCTGATTGATTTTTTTGATTGGATGACCAGGGAGTTGGACCGAGGGATGTGGTGTAAAGCCTTTGACACCGTTCCTCACAGGCGACTTATAAACAAACTGAGCACTCTAGGGATGGACCCTAAAGTTACTGCTTGGGTTAGAAATTGGTTAAGTGGGAGGCGACAAAGTGTATAGGTAAATGGAGCTCACTCTGAGGAGAAGAAAGTTACCAGTAGTGTGCCCCAGGGATCTATCCTTGGTCCGATTCTTTTTAATATCTTTTTTACTGATATAGCAGAAGGGCTGTCGGGTAAGGTTTGCCTCTTTGCGTATGATACCAAAATCTGCAATAGAGTAGACACCCAGGAAGGTGTAAATAACATGATGACGGATCTAGCTAAGCTTGAAGAATGGTCTAGAACTTGGCAGCTGGGATTTAATGTTAAAAAATGCAAAGTCATGCATTTGGGCTGCAGCAATCCAAGGGAGCAATATAGTATAGGGGGTGAAGTACTTTTGTCCACTAAAGAAGAGCGGGACCTAGGCATGGTTGTGTCTGCTGATCTTAAAGTAACTAAAAAGGTAGAAAAGGTGACAGCAAAAGCTAGAAGGATGCTTGGGTGCATAGGGAGAGGAATGGCTAGCAGAAAAAAAAGGAGGTGATAGTGCCTCTGTATAAGTCTTTGGTATGACCTCATTTGGAGTATTGTGTGCAATTCTGGAGACCGCACCGTCAAAAGGATATAAAGAGGATGGAGTCAGTACAGAGGGTAGCTACTGAAATGGTTAGTGGTCTTCATTATAAAGCATATGAGGACAGACTTAAGGATCTTAATATGTACACCTTAAAGGAAAGGTGGGATACAGGTGCTATGATTGAGACGTTTAAATACCTCCGTGGCTTAAATGCACAGGGGGAAAGCCTCTTTCAAATGAAAGCAAGCTCTGCTACAAGGGGACATGCGATGAGGGTGAAAGGGGATAGACTCAGGAGTGATATGCGGAAATGTTTCTTTACGGAAAGAGTGGTGGAACAATGGAATAGTCTCCCAGTGGAGGTTGTTGAGATGAGGACAGTGTCTGGATTCAAAAAAGCATGGGACAAACACAGAGGATCTCTAAAGTTGATATGGAAGGACAGACTAGATAGGCCATGTGGTCTTTTTCTTTCGTCATTTTTCTATGTTTCTATGTAACACCCAGTGACTCCCACCACCAACACCCACAAACTGCACATGCACCGGCACACAAACACAGGCAGCAGGGAACCACTCAGAAACATAGTGGCTACAGGAACTCTGAGGCATACAGGGGGAAGAGGATAGATTTGAGAATGTGACAGGAGAGACTGGAGGGAACATGGACACAGATGACAGTCAGGCAAAGGAATCACAAGCGGAGCTCCTGCATTTCCCAACACCATATGCAGTCCTAAAAGACAACAAAGTCCAACCCTTATTCATGATTTATAGCAAGTGTAAATTGGAACATTCAAAAATCTGCCCTGCACGTTTCCAGCCTATGCAAAATACATCATGGATGTTCGGGGATCATGCCGCCCTGGCCACGCTCTGAAGAGCCCCTAAAATGCCTCCCAGGGGAAACATGCAGAGACAGATGTGCCTGACGTGTTTAAGAAAACCTGATCATTGTGGCTATTAAAAATTGATCCACTTGTTAATTTTCTTCCAAGTAACTTTTATTTTTGGTGTGTTAACATAGTTCTTTTATTTGTTATAGGAAATGCTGTGAAGAGTGTGAGACACACCGTTCAGTTTACTCTTTTACATCTTCATAGTATTATGCTACTGCTTTGTAACAGCTGACCGGTGATCAGATACATGCATCGCTGCTGAATGAAATGCATTCAGGACATCAGGCTTCATAATAAGGTACCATGAGAAACATGTCAGCATTTCTGCCAAAGAAACATCTAGTCGCTTCGCCTGAATATCTCAAATGTCCAGAATCTGATGTCAGTGGAATCTAAAGAGAGAATGGGCTTTATTTCCATGTTGAAAAGTGGGGAACCTAGCATAGGAAAGGAAACATACTGATAATTGCTTCCCCAAATGACACCTGGAGAAAGAGACTGAAGAACTTTGTGTTCCACTAGTGCATGTTTATTAGAGGTTAATATGTGCTAAATGCAGCTATAGTCATAAGAATAAAATGGGATGCCGTGGCACTTAACACACGCTAATGGAAGTTATCACGCATTAACCTGAGTTTTTCCAGGCCCACTGCCTATCTGCCATTGCCCTTGTAACATGTACAGATCTGCATCAACTGCCCTGGACAGCCCCCTTTCGCCAGCAGGACTGGGGTTGCTGGTACCACAGCCCTTCATCATGTCCCTTTACTGCCTCCATTGAAAAATGTAGAGTGTCAGTCTGTTGGGGGCATATTTATTTATTTATTTATTTAACAATCATTTATATACCGCATCTTCCATGGATCAGGTGCGGTTCACAATAAACAAACGATTAACAAAGCAGAGTTTGTTTTACATATAACATCATATAACCAAAAACCATAAAGTAGATAAACAACAATGTTAGGGTTGAACAGCACGGAACAGTGAACAGTGCAAACTATATACATTATATATATCCTGTACACCCGCCCTGACCCAGAGAGGGCAGTTTGGTAGGTGGTGCTACATAATCCGCATGCGAGTCCAGACACTCCCCTGCTCTTGTAACAAGTGACCATGGCAACCACACTGGATATGCACTATTCGGGGTACAACATGGCCACACAGGCTAAATGTGACTGGAGAATACAGATGGACACAGAATTATCCTAGGCGCAGATGCAAGGAATACTTATCACACACTGGCAATGATGGGGACCTGCAGCAAAGTCTATCTCAACCAACCCGGGTACTGCGGACCTGGTGCTGGACGCCCCACCTCACCCTCAGGATGAGCACAGAACCCGCACAATGGCATGGTCGGTAGCTACTCTGTACCAGTATCACACACGGTCAGTTCCTCCTACCAAGCTGAGGTGCTGGAGAGGTGCATAACCCATCTGGTGATCAGATGTAGACTGCTGTTCTGCATGTGCAGTGCATCATGGGTACTGGTGGGTTTACCCTATCCTGGCAAACACAGCAGACAGTTTGTGTGGTGACCTGCAGTCTTTCTGCAGCCAGCCATTGCTCTGACAAAAGCCATAGAAGTATAGCCCACCAGTTAATACAATGACCTCGTAACCAGGGGTCATGGGTTCAATACCTCATTGGTCTCATTTTAGTAAGTCTGTCTGACACAAGTCCATTTCAATGCCTGTAACAGTCAGACACATCTCTGCAATCTCTTCTGCCAGCCAAGAACACCCTCACCTCAGTGACCTAACCTAAGGTGCCGTATAAAGTGCTTTGACTTAAGGCGCGCTATAAGGCAACGCAAACTAAGGTGCCTTATAAAGTGCCTTGGCTTAAGACACCTTCTAAGGCACCGTAATTGAAGGTGCTATATAAAGCGCCTTAGGTCTAGATGGCTGAAAGCTTGACACACCGTAACATAAAGCACCATTGCCCACAAGATACCGGTTAATCCACACAATATGACCTGGTGTGTGTAGCGCAGTGGGTTGGGGAAATGACAGTCAACAACATAATGTGTGTTCAAATCCCTGAAAATGACAAAGTTATGTAAACTATATGAGAATGTGGCACATCACACCCTCAGAGGATAGGCATGGCCAGGAATGCAAATATGCGTCAAGCGTTACCAAAATGCTACAAGATACCTGCCACAAAAAAAATATGTCCACAAACAGACTAAGGCATGTTACTGCTGAAGCTATGGGTGTGTTACGCGCGTAATACTGCACATTACTGCACCTCACTGCATAGACACAATATTACTGCATCATGAGGCCATGGACTAAAAACAGCAGACAAGATATAAGTGTTCGAAATAAGTGTTAGCAGACAAGATATAAGTATTAGAAATAAGTGTGAAATAAATAAATAAATAAGATGGCATCCAGGTTGAGGAAGCCAGCATTTTCCCCTGGAGACCTAGACCTCCTTCGGCATCTTATTTGTTGCCACCAGAGGCGCCTATTCCCAGGCTCCTCACGGTGGCAGGACCTCACCAGGTGATTCAATAGAGCTGCTGACTACCCACGTGAGGTAAGTGCATGGGGACAGGTCACACAAACCAAGGAGTACAACACAATAGCCAGCAGTCAACACACATATCATACAAGCACAACATGTGGAAAGGACCGGTCTGTGGGTCAACCTGGGATAAATGTAGGTCTGCCCGTTGATGTGCACAAGTCTGCCCTATACCCAGGAGGCCACAGGCCTGGTTTAAGAGGTCTGTCATTCATCCTGGTGCTATGGTAGGTGCACATGTTGATGTGCGCAGGTCAGCCCTATCCCCAGGTGGCCTCAGGCCGCATTACAGAGGTCTGTGTTTAATCCTGGTGCTATGGTAGGTGCGTTTGTTGAGATGCGCAAGTCTTCCCTATCCCCAGGAGGCCACAGGTCGCATTACAGAGATCTGTTATTCATCCTGGTGCTATGGTAGGTGTGCCTGCTGATGTGCGCAAGTTTGCTCTATCCCCAGGAGGCCACAGGCTGCATTATGAAGGTCTGTTATTCATCCTGGTGCTATGGTAGGTGTGCCTGTTGATTTGCGCAAGTCTGCCCTATCCCCAGGAAGCCACAGGCCGCATTACAGAGGTCTGTTATTCATCCTGGTGCTATGGTAGTTGTGCCTGCTGATGTGTGCAGGTCTCCCGTATCCCCAGGTGGCCTCAGGCCTATTTACAGAGGTCTGTGCTAAATCCTGGTGCTATGGTAGTTGCGCCTGTTGATGTGCGCAGGTCTGCCTATCCCCAGGTGGCCTCAGGACTATTTACAGAGGTCTGTTATTCATCCTGGTGCTATGGTAGTTGCGCCTGCTGATGTGCACAGATCTGCCCTATTCCCAGGAGGCCTCAGGTCGCATTACAGAGGTCTGTTATTCATCCTGGTGCTATGGTAGGTGCGCCTGCTGATGTGCACAAGTCTGCTATATCCGCAGGAGGCCACAGGCTGCATTACAGAGGTCTGTTATTCATCCTGGTGCTATAATAGTTGCGCCTGCTCATGTGCACAGGTCTGCCCTATCCCCAAGTGGCCTCAGGCCTATTAACAGAGGTCTGTTATCAATCCTGGTGCTATGGTAGGTGTGCCTGCTGATGTGTGCAGGCCTGCCCTATCCCGAGGTGACACCAGGCCTATTTACAGAGGTCTGTTAGTAATCCTGGTAATATGGTAGGTGCGCCTGTTAATGTGCGTAAGTCTGCCCTATCTCCAGGAGGCCTCAGGCCGTGTTACAGAGGTCTGTGTTTAATCCTGGTAATATGGCAGTTGCGCCTGTTGATGTGCGCAGGTCTGCCCTATCCCCAGGTGGCCTCAAGACTATTTAAAGAGGTCTGTTATTCATCCTGGTGCTATGGTAGTTGCGCCTGTTGATGTGCGCAGGTCTGCCTATCCCCAGGTGGCCTCAGGACTACTTACAGAGGTCTGTTATTCATCCTGGTGCTATGGTAGTTGTGCCTGTTGATGTGCACAGGTCTGCCCTATCCCCAGGAGGCCTCATGTCGCATTACAGAGGTCTGTTATTCATCATTGGGCTATGGTAGGTGCACCTGCTGATGAGCGCAAGTCTGCTGTATCCCCAGGAGGCCACAGGCTGCATTACTGAGGTCTGTTATTCATCCTGGTGCTATAGTAGTTGTGCCTGCTCATGTGCACAGGTCTGCCCTATCCCCAGGTGGCCTCAGGCCTATTTACAGAAATCTGTTAGTAATCCTGGTAATATGGTAGTTGGGCCTGTTAATGTGCGCAAGTCTGCCCTATCTCCAGGAGGCCTCAGGCCGCGTTACAGAGGTCTGTGTTTAATCCTGGTAATATGGTAGTTGCACCTGTTGATGTGCGCAGGTCTGCCCTATCCCCAGGTGGCCTCAGGCCTATTTAAAGAGGTCTGTTATTCATCCTGGTGCTATGGTAGTTGCACCTGTTGATGTGCACAGGTCTGCCATATCCTCAGGTGGCCTCATGCCTATTTACAGAGGTCTGTGTTTAATCCTGGTGCTATGGTAGGTGTGCTTGTTGAAGTGCGCAAGTCTGCCCTATTCCCAGGTGGCCTCAGGCCTATTTACAGAGGTCTGTTATTCATCCTGGTGCTATGGTAGTTGTACCTGTTGATGTGTGTGGGTCTGCCCTATTCCCAGGTGGCCTCAGGCCTATTTACAGAGGTCTGTGTTTAATCCTCGTGCTATGGTAGGTGTGCTTGTTGAGGTGCGCATGTCTGCGCTACACCCAGATGGGCCCTGGGCCATACAGAGAGTTTGGAGTGACATCCCCTGAACTCGCGTAGGTGAGTCTGCTGCTGTGTACATGCCACAATGGCGAATCACATGTGCAGCGCCATCGCCATTGCATACCATGGCAAGGGCAAATTCAGTCTCAGCATATGTTAGCCACATGTTGTAGTCATGTCGATAGGTGTAGCAGACATGTAGATACAGCACATATGTGTAGGATGTGGTGCATGCCCCAACTCTCCCTGGAACCCCATGCACGGATAATGGTACCATGCAACACTGCTGGTACGACGCATATGAACTGCAGCATGGCAATGCCACATATGCCATGATGCTGTCATGTCATGCAAGGATAGGCCATCAGGCCAGTATGGGGTGCCTGGGAGGTAGCACACAGGACACATAGGGGGCAAACCACACATGCCCAGCCGCACTCACACACATGCAGGCGGCAGTGCCAACAGCTAGCATTGGACTGACAGGGTACAGCAGGAGCAGCCTCCTGCTGCTCACAGCCATGTATGATATGCAGTAGCCAATGGCCATGGATGTCTGTCCCTTAATGATTCCAAATATTGCTGTACCCCCAGGTGGAAGACCTAAGAAAGAAGGGCCGTGAGATGCGGCTGTGCTGCCCGCGATTCCTCCAGCATTTCCAGCAGGAGCAGATGGCCCAACAGGATGCTGAGTGATGCAGTCTGTGCCTCACGCCACGGCATATTCTAGTCGCCCAGCAGCCTGTGGGGCCACATACTATGTTTCCATGATGTGGAAAATGCATGACCGCGGTGGTAATGTCTGGTTTCCCCCAACAGCAAATGCTGGCGAGGGGCCATCCACAGCAGACCTACAGTTGCACAGCTCCCCAGCGCCGGTGCCCACGCCCCAGGAAGAGGAGGAGGAGGAGGACAAAAAGCGTCATGATAGAGGACACAGAGGGGGAGGCCTCCAAGGGAGAGGGAGGGAGAGGGGGAGGAGGAGAGGTGGCAGGGCAGGGAGGGTGAGGAGGTGGCAGAGGAGTGGTAGGAGGGTGGAGGGAGGGGGAGGCGGAGGAGGGGCAGGAGGTAGGGGAGGGGGTGTGGAGGGGGAGGCAGAGTGGGGGTGGGAGGGTGGGGAGGGTGTGGGCGAGGAGAGGCAGGAAGGTGGGGCAGGGAGGGCGAGGGAGAGTGGGTGGGTGGCATCACAGGACAGCACAGGGCACTGGGGGCCCCTGCCACCTGCCCAATGGATCTGGGGATGTTGCCCATTCTTAAAGCCCATTTCACATCAGCGACCAACCTCTCATAAATCCCCAGTGCTTAGTAAAAGGACAGCCACAGCCTATGACTTATCTGCTGAAATACAATTCCGGCGGTCCAGCCCCAGATTTTGTGCATTCTAATAGTGACCGGTAGATTTTTTGGACCACACAGAAACCAGGCACATGGTGTCTGTGTGGTGGCATGTGTGTACGCCGCCTGTCTGTGGCAATGTGTGCTGTGTCCCAAGTTCAGTGAGCACAGAACAGCACCATGAAGCAGGTGGTATGCGCCGTGATACGGATGGCTGAGGAGCTGCGCGTGCTGCGTGAGGCTGTCATGGGCAGTGCAGCTCCCCAGCCATCCGGTCATGGCAGCCCCCAGGGGGAGTGAGCACCACAGTGTCACATGGCACCCCTGCCCTGTGCTGTCCTGTGACCGGGACCGCCACTACCCCGGGGCAGGGTGTGCGTGCCTGAGACACGCAGACACCATGGGGGGGACCAAGGTACACCACTGTAAATATGTGTTCATAAATAAATATAGATATATATCTTTCTTGGAGGAGTAGCCTAGTGGTTAGAGCAACTGCCTAACACCCAGAAGATCAAGGGTTCAATTCCCACTGGCACTCCTTGTGACTTTGGGCAAGTCACTTTACCCTCCATTGCCTCGTAAGAAAAGGCTGGCAATCTACTTCCGGTGATACATTGCCAAGAAAACCCAGAGGTAGCTGGGTCGCTATGAGTAAACGCTGACTTGATGGCACTAAAAAACAAAAAATCTTTCTTACGTAAACATCACAATGGTCATGTGTCTCATTTTCTGACATACCATTGCACTGTGACATGTGTGAGCATATCACAGTGTGCATGTGTGGGAGACATATGTCACATAGATGGAATGGGTGCCACATCACGTGTATGGGATGGGCATGTGCGCTGACATATGTATCCCTATCAGCCACCAGGATGTACCCATGTGCTGCAATGTCCAGCAGACATGGACATATGCATGGTGGCTTGGCCATGCCAGCAGTGCACACATGGCATGGTGCACGGCATAGGTGGCACAGCTGAATGGTGGCAGTGCAGACCCACCACCCCCTCATGACATGGGATGGGGACAGGGGATGGCATGCCAAAGGGTCGACATGCCATGGCAAGGCATATGTGACCAGGGTGACCACAGGGGGACAGAGTAACCATAGGAGCACAGACACAAACAATGGACATGTGCACAGAGTTTCCAACAGGTGACGATGCCTTTATTGAGGTGGACCCGGTGACCCAGATCTCCACACTCACAACCTGCGTGCCTGCCCACGGCCCCTCCCACTCCTTGGCACTGGTGCTGCTGCTGCTGGCTGCTGCCCCTGACCAGCCATGGCCTCAAGTGCATCAGCCACCCGACCTATCCTGGACACCATTGCCTCAGCTGTCCCATGCAGCTGACCGATCTCGTCAAGTAGGCCCTGCACGTCCTGGTGGAGACCAAGCATCACCTGCATGTGGGCCTGCCTCTCCTCGCATTCTCCATGTAGCTCCTCACATATTGCCAGCAGCAGCAGGCGAGTGCCTGTGGGTGACACACAGTGTGATCTGTGAGACATCTGTTACACCCCCCACCATGATACATGCAACAGGTGTCCTGGTGGACTACATAGGAGGACTGCTACATATGGTGTGGAATCTGCATATGTTGGTAGCACATTTGGGGGCATATCTGAGGTATGGGAAAATAGGACGTCCATGCACCATAGCTGTGTGACCTGTACACCCAGTGTAGCTGTCATGTCTGTCAGGACCCAGTTGAGGCGAAGGGTGCGGGCCCATATTTGACGCATGGAGGACAGATACCTGTTGCTGCAGGCCAGGCCTACTGTTGTGGTTCAGGTACCCGTTATCTGCCGGGGTGGGTCATGCCACCCCACAGACCTGCTGTGGCGTACACTCCCATCCCCAGGTGGCAGCTGGACCGTGCATCAGAACCCCTCCTGTCCCACCCTCATTGCCTACCCCTGCATGTTTCCCCATGGCCTGCTAGGCATCTGTGCACATCAGCCTCACCCACCCCTATGCGGATGACAAGTTGTTTCCCCGGTGTGCATCAACACACCTTCCAGACATGACCATGGGGGCACATTATGTGGGGACACCCACTGTCAGTGTGTGGGTGTGTTCCCTCACTGCCGTGTCTGGGAAGTGGGGTGCCACACCATGCTGACAGTATGGACTCCGGCCCCACCATCTCTGCCTCCTCCCCGGCCACTCTGCTGCTGCTGCTGCTCCCCAATGGAGGGTGGTCAACCGCTGCCCCCTCCACCTCCTGCACCACATCACCCCCTGGGGCCTCCACATCGGCGCTGGCAGCAACCTCGGCAGCTGACACATTGGCCAGGTCTCCTGCCCCTGTCTCTGTACCATCCTCCGTATCCTCAGTCTCCATGGCCCGGGTGTCACAGTACACAGTATAAATGTGGTGGTCCTGCACACATATGTATAGCTCTATGTTACGTCGTTACCTACAGCAATATCTGTACCGCCTGTAACCGATGTCAATGCGGTTACAATGTGGTCCACACATGACTGTCCAATGGGATGTACCAGGCAGGGGGGGAGCACCACATGTCAGCGTATGTTTGTGGGGATGGAGTGGCGAGTGACGAGCCTACTGTGAGCAGTGATAGGTGTGCCATGGGAGGAGGTCCTGGGGATGGGGCACAGAGCTACATGCATCCAGGGGGGTTGGGTGGGATCCTGCATCATGACTGGAGCTGGTCATAGTGTGTGTGAGTGACATGTGTGAAATGGAGGGTGTATGACTACATGGGTAGGTGTTGGTGCAGGTGTGCCTGACGGCTATGGGGATTGCCTCATTGGCCATTGCTATGGGGAATGGATGGAAATTTATCTGGCAGTGTGCAGGTGGGAGGGGGTGGTGGTGGATATGGGGGGCAATGGGTGCATGAGGTACATGGGGATGTGATCCTTCCCTGTACGGGTGCTGCCGACCAACTGTTGGTGGCCATGGTAGTTGGTCAGATAGGTCATCCAGTGTTTGTTGTACCTGTACTTCTGATATGGCTGTACTGGGGGCCATCACACCAGGTATGTGTGCAGTGTGACACTGGTATCTGTTTGGAGGTACTCTGTGCACTGTCATGTGTCTCGCCATGCATCCTTTATTGGTGGTCCAAGCAGGTCCATGCGTTCAGGGCCAGAATGTCCATTTGGCAGGACTGTTATCTGCACAGGGCAATGCATTTCATGTGTCCACGCACAGACAATGTTCTTATCTGCTTATCCGCAGGGTGGCCAGCCTCACAGGGGTCCAGGGATAGGCAAGCTCCCTCGAACAGCTGCAGCGGTGGGGGGCATCTTCATCTGTCCCTGTGGCAGCTATGGGGAGGGAGCAGGGCCCTTACCAGCTCCCTGTTGGCTAGCCGCAGCCCTCCTCTGGGAGGTGTGGGAGGGTGATGCTTTGTATGAGGTTGCAGTGTGGGAGGGGATCCTGGGACTGGGTATGTGCCACTGTGGTGGCTGTATGGGAGCCGACCCTGGGTGGTGTTGGTATTGGAGGGCACCTGCATTTGAGGGAGGGTTCATCTGGGATGGTGATGGGGAATTGACACTTATGTGGGGAGGGGGGTCCACTGTGTGCGTGGGAGGGTATTTCTACATTGGGCCAGGTATTCGGTGTTTTGGGGTGGTCTGCGGATGGCGGGGTACACTGTGACTGGCTGACCGGGGAGTCACGTATGCTGGTGGTGATGGTGTGGGGTGAAAGGGTCACATGTTTAACATCAGTTGGTGTATGGTAATATTACATGGGAACAGACATTGGAATATGATATATCCCTTACTGGGGTAGACGGCCACCCTTCAGGCCCAGTATCCTGTTTCCAACAGTTATCAGTCTATGTCCTCTGTACCTAGTGGTTTCCCCAGGTTCCACACTGCCTATATTGGGTCAAATATTGCTATACTATGTCCCTTACTATGAATGGTTTAGGTACCCACCCCCAGGTACCTGTCCAAACCTTTCGGCATACCCATTAGGCAACTGTTTATGCATCCGTGGCCTCCTGTGGCTATGTTAGCCCACACTGGGTCTCAGGACATGGGCCCGCACCCACCTGAGTCTGACCCTGCATGTGCTCGGTTGTTAGCTGTACATGGAATGCATATATCAGACATACCTGCCAGTGGATGGGCCGAGTCCAGCGCTGGGGGCAGTCCGTGCAGGTATATTGGGCTGAGACATTCTGCCAGCTACTGCTCCAGGGGTGTCAGGCCAGGCCCGATGGGTCTACCCCCACCAGTGCCCATAGCATGCCATTTCTCCACCATCATGTGGGCACGGACCCCACCCTTGATATCATTGAAGCGTTTGCGGAGGCTGTCCAGGTCCCTGGTTGGGCCCTTGGCCTTGGCCACAGCCTCACGGACCTCCTCCCACACCATGGTCCGTGTGCTTAGTGGTGTTCTGGAGCTGAGCTGCCCATACAGGACCTCATAGTTCTACAGCACACTGGCCAGCAGGATGTCATTTTCCTGCTGGCTCTTTTCCTATCCTCCATGGGCACCGGCTTCTGCCTTTGCTTCACACCTGGTGGCCTCTCAGGCTACTCCTGCGTGGGCCGGGATGCACTCGATGGCCCTGCCATCTCCACCTCCAACTCGGGCTCACACATCGCTCCCGCCTCTGGGGATGGCAGGCCAGGTGTTCCCCCACCCTCCCCTGCTGTTGTCTCCTCTCACTGCATCTCCCTGCTCTCACTCTCGTCTCCCTGCCTGTCACACATCTCTCATCCTCCTATTCCTACCTTGCCTACTCTACACCCTCAGCCTTCAGTGCATGTGCTATACTATTTATGCATTCGCGTGCGTGGTGCTATGCGTGTTGCACATGTGCTTATGGTGTGCATGTATTGCGCATGCACTGTGTGCATTGCACATGCGCTCATGGTGTGCTCACACATTGTGCATGCTCCTGGGTGAGCTGTGCATATGCGCAATGCGTGGTTCCTTATTTGGTGGTGAAAGGCATGTATGAACATACAAAACCCTCCTCATCACATTCAAGGCTATTAATAAATTATCTCCTGCATCGATCTCAAATCTCATCACCCACACACCAAACAACAGACCCAGGAGACTAGTAGCAGAAAACACACTAGTTACTCCCAGTATCTCCACAAAATGGACACAACAAACTATTAACAGAGCTTTTGTGTCCTATGCCCCCAAGTGCTGGAACAAACTACCTCCAAACATCAGATCAATCAGGGATATCACCCAATTTAGAAAGTCCATCAAGCACTATCTATTCACCTTACACTTCAAGCTACCATACACACAATAGAATCCGTCTCCCGCATCACTCAGATAACTACTACACATAACAACAATCCAGAACAAAGGATCAAAATGTGAATACACTATATTCTTATCAAATATCAAAACTTGATGTAACCTATTCAATGTATATATAATTATGTATAATTATGTAGATAGTAATTCCCAGTTAACTCCCAGTTTATCTTCCCTGTTATCTGTAAACCTAGATCAATCATGGATTGACAGGTATGTTGATGTTCAATGTAAACCGCACTGATGATGAATAGTGCAGTATATAAAAAATGTTAAATAAATAAAATAAATAAATGAACATGGCATGCGCATGCACAACACGTGCAGGACCGCATACACCACCTTCCTACATGCTTTGCGTGGTGCTACATGCGCTGCACATGCATACGGCGCAAGCACAAACAGGCAAAGCACTTAGGAAGGTGACCTACATGGTCCTGTGCATGTTGCACATGCACATGCCACATTAGTATGTGCCGTGCGCCACCATATGAGGAACTGCGTGTTGTACATGTGCAACATGCCCAGAAATGTGTGCAGTGTATGCGCAATGTGTGCACACACCATGAGCGCATACGCAACGTGCATCCAGGAATGCACACAGCGCATGCACAATGTGCATACTACCGCGCACACACCACAAGCACATGTGCATCGCGCGCTATGTGTACTTTGCCCGTGTTACGCACACTGGGTGTGGAATGCCTTATACAGGTGTGTTGTGTTTGTTCTGATTGTTTGACATGCCCCACACCCTATTAAGCTTCTGTCTCTGCTCTATCTGCTGTCCATGATGGCCCACATTGTCATTGCTGTGTGTGCGATCCAGGTGTTGGAGGGTGAGGTGGAGCTGCGGTTGCCTGAAGAGAGAGATGGTGTCCATGGGGCTGTGGCACAGGGCACAGGTGCAGTCCTGCTGCAACACAGACCTACAGCTGTAGGGGCTCCACAGGCCGGGGCTGTGCCGGCATGGCGCAGGAGGCAGGCCGAGGTGTGCCCTCGCCAGCCTCGCCTCTACAGGTCCAGGACCCGGCTCCAGGACATGCGTGAGGACCAGGTCATCGCTCTTTACTGTCTGAGCACAGGGGCTATTAGGGATCTCTTTGAGGATCTAAGACTTGATCTTGAGCCCTGGACTGGCCGGTCACATGCCATACCGGGTTTGGTCAAGCTCCTGGGTGCCCTACATTTCTTTGCCTCTTGCTGTTTCCAGTCATCAGTGGCCGCAGTGGGTGGGATGAGCCGGCCCACCTTCTCACGCTGTCTCCACCAGGTACTGCAGGCCATGGTCAGCTGGGTGAGGAATTACATTTCAATTCCGAACAATAGGCAATAGCGGGGGACCCTGAACCAGGCCTTTGAGCAGGTTGCAGAGATACCACACGTGATGGGAGCTATTGATTGCACACATGTTGCCCTGGTCCTGCCTAGAGACAGGGAGGCAGTGTTCCGCAACTACAAACACTACCATTTCCTGAATGTGCAGGTTGTATGTAATGCAAATATGCGTATTCTGAATGTGGTTCCTAGGTTTCTAGGGTCCACCCATGACTCCTATATCCTGCATCACTCAGCACTATTCAAACAATTTGAGGGCAGACGATATGAGGACTGTGTCCTGCTGGGTGGGTATTGCTCATCTTGGACATGCACATGGTGTTCCTCTGAGTAACCATATGCGCACATGTCTGTCTTTGTGGTGTGTCCCTACTTGTGTGTGTGTGTGATCAGTGTGTGTGTGCTAAGGGGGGGGGGGGGATTTTCTGCCATATCTTTGTTCCTGCAGTACTGTGTGTAGGGAGCACATTCACCTTTGACCATTTTGGCCATTTTATATTGTTGTATTTGTGTTGGCATGTTACAGCACACATGTATGCTTCATGTATATCGACAGTGTTGTGCTGTCTCTGCCATCCTGTCTGGCCTCCTCAGGTACACCTGCTGTGTATGGACAGTATCATGGCCGTCACATGCTTGCACAAGTGTATGTCTTTGTCTTTGTCCAGGGTACATTGGCATGTGTCTGCCTGATGTGTTCACAACTGTCGCTACTACCTTTTGGATACAGGTGTTTGGTCATGTGTTTGGTGTGGATACAGATGATTTGTATTGCCCTCCTTCCCCTTCCCCGGTGTTCTGTGTCTCACACCTCCAGACGCTGGCGCATAGCTGTTGTGTGCCATCATGTGCCATCATATCTTTGTGTCATTCTTTTATCTGTTGGTTTGCATGTACAGGCCGTATGCTACTGGTGGCATGCTCACCATGTCATGCTGTATGTGTGTGTGTTTTTGGCATGTCTGTGTAACGATACACTGTGCAGCCATTTCGCATTATCTTGTGCTGGAATGTGTCTGGACACCTGTGGAGTGGTGGTGACTGTGCTATCTCTACCTTACTGCTGTTGACCTTGTGAACATTGTGCGCATGTGTTCTGTGTTGTGGACTGACCTATCTCTTGTGTGCTGACAAACCACTGTGCATCAACATTTCTGTTTCACATGTCACCATACTTTAACATTTGGCAATATGGCTGCACATGAAAACATGGTGATTCAACACATTTCAATGACATCTTCTGCCTTTACTATGATGTCTTGTGGCCTTTGCCTGCCTCATACAGTCCCTAGGAGACACTTGCTGCACACAGATGGTAGCTTGCACCTTGGATCTTTTGTGACTAACATTACCATCAACATGTTTGTGTTTTGCTGTTTCTTTCATGGTGCTTTTCTGTGGGGTCTCTGTGCACCAATGCTGCTAGACATGAGGTGGACCTCTGAGCCACCTGTGTGACATGGGCATGGACATGACCATGTCGATATGACACCCTGGCCTGCAGTGACCTTTCCTAATGTCCACAACATGCACTGTGTTCTGTGCTGTGATCATGTTATGTTTGCATGTCTGACATTTCAGTATGAACATATTGGTGTTTCACTCCCTGCAATGTGCCCTAATGTTGTGTGCAGTATACTATGATGGTATTTCTCCTCCTTTTACCACAGGGCACAGGAAACACACACACCACATCTACGCAGTCACCATCACCCACCTGTTGGAGGACACAGCAACACCATGCAACGATCCCTGAGAGATGGTGTCATAGGATGATTTACCTATGCGAGTGGGACACATGCCTATGATGGACATTATTGTTGGACTGGTACTTTGAGCATAACAAGGATGATCAGCACACCATTGCTGCCATGCTCTGGCTGGGTGTCGTGTTCATCGCGGGGGACACCTTTGCAATACTGTGGCACATTGAGATGTCACACTTGACTATTGTCATACCCCCTTGCCTAGGGCCAATGGCTGAACGGCAAAAGGGCTGCCTTATTTGTTTTTGAGCAATGTCTCAAGCCTAGTGCGCCAGCAATGGATGCTGGGACTTGTAGTTTAATTACTCTCCAACAAAGTATTGTGACCACATGGGGTTCAAGGCAAACAAATACATTTTATTCAGGGTTTTCCCTCTCGCATAGAATTCTTAACGCAAGACATGGCATGGATTATTTCTCCAAAATAATAGGATAACAGGAACAACTGAAAGTTGAGAATCAAATGACAGTAGTACTGTTTCATTCACAGCTCTGCTCAGGCTTCTCCGCAATACCATCTTTCCACAGCCAAGGCTGAAGAACTGATCAGATAAACTTAAAAGTTTCCACAAAATGTCTTTCTTTCTCAGGTTTAGAAACAGCTATGCACTTCTCTCATGCAGAGGTAACTCAGCGTAAGTCCAAGCTGTTTGCTTCACATAAAGAGCAATCCATTTCACATACGCCACTATCAACAGGTGCTTCATCAACATCTATTATCATATCTTCACAAGCTCCATTAGCATTCTCTAAGGAACTTTTAAAATCAGGTTTAAACTGAAGCTTATTTAGAATCTCTTGCAGTTGTCCTATAAACTGTTCTCTCTGGTTTTCACAAACACTGCTTAGGGAAGGAGTTTGATTCTCTTGTAAGAATTTGAACATAGAATCTGAAGCTGTCTCAGGGCACTTACTTGGAATACTTTTACTCCTGGCTGGAGTTGGTTTTACTGCGTTCCTGTCCTGACTTTGCTCAGCGCTGAACCTTAGCTTCTTAACACTATCCTCAGCACAGCTCTTGTTAGGGACTGAAGCACACGTAGCTTTCCAACGTGCAATGCTTTCTCTACAGTAAGAGCTCTTTCCCTGGGTAAAGGTAAGCCTTTCTACCTTCTCTCTGAGTTGCTTTGGCAGAAGCTTCAGGTTTGTTTTCAGTGCTCCTTGAGAATAGGGCTCAGCAGCCTCTCCAGAATCCTCCTTACCTTCCTTAGCTTGTTCTGAGTTATTTATTTATTTATTTATTTACATTCTCTTATATACCGCGCTATTCTGCATCAGTGCAGTTTACATTGAACAAACTGAAATTACATTGAACAGGGCATTATAACTTGGAGATAACTATTTTACAGGGAACATGGGCTATGGAGGGTTAAGTGGCTTGTCCAAGACCACAAGGAGCACCTGTGGGACTAGAAACCCCAGTCCTTCCGGCCCAAGGTTGCTGTCCTCTAGTGGGATTTGACCCCCAACCTTCTGGCCTGAAGTACCTTGCCCCAACCACTAGGTCACTCCTCCACTCAGTTCCGTGATTTCCCTGCTAGTTCGCTTCCTGGTTCACCTCCTGGCTTCCTTTCTCCTGGCTTCCTTTCTCCGGGCTTCCCTCTCTTACTAAACTCTGAGGCAGCCTTAAAATGGCTTTTCTCACCAGCCACTCCCTCCTTGCTGCAAATGTGAAGTTTGTTAGGGCTCAAACTAGCTCTTATGTCACTGCTGGGGCAGGGTTTAGCTCTAGCTAGTACATGCTCTGAAAGCTTGTGGTTTCCATGGGAACCCTGTTTGCCTTTACTTTTAAAGGTGTATCCCTCATTTCCTTCCCATTCCATTTGGTCCACACAACTCTCCTTATCACACTATGCATGCCCAGGGATTCACGGACAGTCTTAACGGGCCATGTAGGGTTGCAGATGCCATTTGCACTGTGGACACTGTGGACTTGTCCCTACGTGTGCAGCAGGGACTCACATACTCGCTGTATGTTGTACATCCATCTGACATTGTGTTCGTGTGTGTGGCCCATGTGTGTGACCTGCACCGCAGGATATCCTCATATGTTTGGATCAACAGGAGCATACAGCCATGCATGTGGTACAGGAGGAATATTGTGTAGGTCCTCTTTTATTTGTCTGGCTGCCCTATACTTGGACATGGCACACTGTTTGCCACCACACCACTGCGATGCGCGCCAACATCTTGGATTGCTGTTTGCCTTCACCAGGAGTGTTACTGTGCATCTGGGGTAGCACTTTGTTATGGTTCAACGTACATGGTGCATGTGCATGTGACTGAATATGTTGTTACACCAGTGCATGTGCTGGTGTGGATTATGTGTGGTTACTGCCCCATGGTTGACCTTTCTTTCTACCTCTATGTACATGTTATTGCGTTTGGTTACTGTACAGACGTGGCGCTCTACATTGATTTACAAACAAATCATTGCATGTCTACACAGTCCTATTTATCCCATGACATTCCGCCACTCACATTACACCAGTAACTTTGCAGTGTGGCAGTGTGAGTGTCTGTTTTCTACTTTCATTTGTGTGTTCCATGTACCTTGACATATGTGTGATGATCCTGTATCCACAGCACCCATTGCAGCATACCTTCTGCATAGTGCTATCTCTACATGTCTGTGAGGTTCTGCTTTGTTCTCTGGCAACATGTGCCTCTCATACCTGTTACCATGTCCTCATTTTGCAATTTGTCACTGTTTTTGGTCCTATTTATGCATCAAAGGTGTGTAATTGCCGGGTACCTATCGTCTGCTCTTTCTCGGCACATCACATACTGCTTTCCGGCCATCTATACTGCTGAATGACCCACTCATGCACATTGGCATTGATGCTGACTGTGGCAGTGGTCCAGTTAGAGATGTGCCTGCCTCTTTGTCTACACATCATCGATGACAGAGATATTCATGTCTTGGTGTGGGGAGGTGGCATAATGGTTCACACACTGGCTTGGGAAGCAGGGTACCAGGGTTCAATTTCCACTAGCACTCCATGTGGCCTTTGGCAGGTCACATACCTCCATTACTCTGACAGGATCTAGGGTATCAATGCCCCTCTTTAATGTACGTCACAATGTACACCACTTTGATTGGTATAATAAAGCGGTATCTGACAGTTGTTGCATAAATATATGTCTGTACACTTGCTAACATTTTGCTGTGTATGCTTTTTCAGGTTTGTGTGTCCTGTATTGCCAGGCAGATTTGTTTTTGTGGACATTTCATGACTGATGTGTGTTGGGTCCTCATCATGCACCGCCTACTGTCTGCATGCACACATATGTGACTACAGCATTTGAAGCGTGCAGCTGCATTGGGGGGGGGGGGTCTACTGCACTGTACACACCATGCAGCTCCTGCACATTATCTGTCTTGATCATCATCTGTAGATGGGCCAGTGACTTTTGTGTGACATGTTGGATGCACATTTGTCTCTGCTGCTACATGACCACAATGACCAACGTATTTAGTGGTTTACTGCTGATGTACATGGCCCACCTGTGCTCACATCCTTGAACGGTGGCAGCTGTCTCTGTGCCAGTGGTCTATCACCTCACAGGGTGCTACGGGTTTCAATACACACATTCCCATTGGAGGAACATATTTGCATTGCACTTGTTGTGGTAGTTTGGGATAGTGGTTACAGATGTGTGTTAGAGTACCATAGGTTGCAGGTTTGATTCCCACATGTTCCTTTCCTTACCTTTTCTTTTCTTGTGTTCTGCTAACCTTACCATGCAATGGCTGCAGCTTCATCACCCCTCCACCCACCCTTCCTTCTCTTCACTGTGCACCACAATGTGCCCTCTATGCAGCCTGTCACATATTAGCTGTTACATATGGCCATTTCTTTGTACTGTCCATGTGAACAGTTGGCTTGGGGGATTAGTATTGCTGTTGTAGAGCTGGATTATGCCACATCAGTGTGCAGGTTCAAGTCTCACATGCTCCTTTTTTGTTCTGTTCCCCATTGTGCCCTGGTCCACAGAACATTCACACGGCTGTCCCCTCAGCCAGCCCCTGACACTCTGTTTAGGTTCTTTGCTCTTTTGCATGCTGTTTTCACAGCATACCATTTCATAGTGTGTGTGTGCATGTGTTTATCTGTGGCTCTCGTCCCAATTACAGACTGTGATATCAGCTGTAGATGGCTGTTATGTAAGTGTGTTGCATCATGGATACTGGTGGGGTTGCCCTATCCTGACACACAGCAGGTGTTTTGTGTGGTGCCCTGCAGTGTTCTTGTATGCAGCCATTGCTGTGGAACTCTCCATGGTGGTGTAGCCTACTGGTTTGTGCAATGACTTTCTAGACAGTGATCATGGGTTCACTTCCTCTTTGTTCTCATTTTTTATGCCTGTCCTACACAACTACTTGTCGTTCCTGTAACAGTCATATCTCTGCAGATCTGTGCTGCCAGCACATAATACCCTCGTCACAGTTGCCAATCATCCTTCTGTCCGTCTATCTGCATCTGTCAGCTGTGTAGCGTTCTGTCTTCATGTGCAGGCTGCTACCCCATGTCCTGCACTGGTACCCTTCTCTGCATTGCAGCTCTTCATGCTTGCCTCTCCTGTGTCTGCTCTGCATGGCACTACTAGTCCTCTGTCTTCCAATCATTTCAATTAACTTGCCACCTCTACCTCCACTGGAGGACACGTATTCCCATCCTCTGCCACCTACTGTCATTATATTTCATGTTTGTTAACTTGGGGCACCTTACTGCCCTTAGGGCACCATATCTTGGGTCACCTTAACATCCTTAGGGCACCTTAACCTGGGGCACCTTATACGGCATCTTAGGTTGAGGCACCTTGTAGGGCACCTTACGTTAAGGCACCTTATAAGGTGCCTTATAGGGTGCCTCATAAGGTAGCTAGGTCAGGGCACCCTGTAGGGCACCTTATAAGGTGCCTTATAGGGTGCCTTAACCTGAGGCGCCTTGTATGGCGCGTTAAACTAGGGCGTCTTATAAGGCGCCTTAGAGCCCTTAGGCGCCTTGTTAGCCTTAACATGTCTTGTTTGTCAGCCTTAATGTGCAATGTCCTGTTAACATGGGATAACTGGCCAAGGCGCCCTTTACCGTGCATTAAACAGCCATTGATACCTTAACGCCGGTACGCCCACTTCCTTATATGGTGTTGGTAATGATACTGCTGCACTTAACACCGGTAATGTTACCGCACCTTAGTAAACATACCCCAAAGAGTAGGGCTAAATGGACAGTTTTCTTAATGGAGAAAGGTAAATAGTGGAGTACCCCAGGGATCTGTGCTGAGCCCACTATTTTTTAACATATTTATAAATGACCTAGAAATGGGAATAACGAATGATTAAATTTGCAGATGACACAAACTATTCAGAGTTATTAAAACACAAGAGGATTGTGAAAAATTGCAAGAGGACCTTGAAAAATTGGGAGACTTGGCATCCAAAAGGCAGGTTAAATTTAATGTAGACAAGTGCAGTTATGCACTAAGGAATGAACAACACAAACTACAGTTACACGATGCAAGGTTCTACATTTGGAATCACAAATTCAGTTAAAGGATCTTGCAGTCATCATGTATAGTACATTGAAATTCTCTGCCCAGTGTGCAGCCGTGGCCAAGAAAGCAATAAGGAAAGGAATTTAAAATAAAAGATAGGTAATTATAATACCTCTATATTGCTCCATGGTGCTACTGCACCTTGAATATTATGTGCAATTCTGATCACCATATCCTAGACCTCTGTCATATCTCCCCTCAGCTGTCTCTTTTCAAGGTCCTCTTGCAATTTTTCACAAACTTCTTGGAGGGCTTGGGTGCTTGTCCATGATTATTTTGTTTGTTTTTCTTCATTTGGACAGCAGTAGGGCTGGGGATCCCCATGTTGCTGCTCTGTGCAAAAGATCATTGTGCTAGCTCCCCAATGAATTATAATGTAGTCCTCCCAGGGCAAGATTAATCTTTTTGTGAGCCCTAGGCAATAAGATGCCAATTCTGGAAGGTGAATGCCAAGGTTGTTGGGATGCCCAGAACTTGCACGGGGCCAAGTTGAACTCGATTCCGCAACTGCTGGAGCTATAGGCCTGGATCGGGCATTCGGTGCTGTACTGTGGTGTCGCGATGGGGTTGGGGGGACTGCAGTCTACAAACACCACAGTGCCCAGCACTTATTCCACCATAGGGGTGGAATAAGCCAAGCATCCGGTGCCAAGGGGCATGCAGAGGCCTGTCTTGAATAGCCTCTGTGCATCCTGGCACCTGGCCGCATCCTCTGCTTCACTCCTGCTCTGCCCCAGCACTGCCCACTCCCACCCAAGCCCAGCGCTCCCCACACAAATGCTTTGTACATGGGGGAGTACTTGCAATAGAATCGGGGCCAGGATGTGAGCATGGGTTGGACATCCAGCCTGCACGCCCAACCCCACTATTCGCACCATGGAATAACCCTCCCCCCCCTCCAAGTGTATTGGATCCCCATCATAATATAAATACAATTTAACCCTCCTTAGAGCATGCAAATTTCAGTACATTAGCAGCTTCAACCTATTATATTAATGTTAGCAAATTTGAATTTGCAGTACTATTAATGAGGAAGGAAATGTTATACATAAATTAAACTATGCAATAATTCCAAAACAGCTAGTTCAGAAACAGTATTTGTTTTCAGAATCTATGAAATACCAAAACAGCACTAATTCTGCGGACTCAAACAGCAGCAATTCCATCTATGAAAATGCAACACTGTAAATATTACTACAGGACCTGCAGATATTGCTATATACTGGCTTGAGTTCGGTTCATTCCTGCCATTGTATGTATGTACAAATTAAACACATTTGGAGACACTGCCGGTAGAAGCCACTGCACAGAATAAAATAGACTGTGATAGATCCCAGCACAGAAACTACACTCCAAAATACCACATGCAGAGGACACAAACGGTTGTTTGTCTTTTTTTTTTTTAAACTTTTATTTTCATTTTGCAACAAACAAAAGAAACAACACACCAAAAGAGACAAAACAAGTATACAATAAGGAAAAGTAAACCCATTACCCCCCACCCCGATGCTTCTTCTCTACCCGATTATATCAGCATGTGAGCGCTTCCAATTAACAGTGATTATACATCAAACGATCAAAAGAGTATCTACAATACAGCATGATCATGGGACAGAAATATATACAAAGTTAGACAGTCAGATGAGAGCATTTAGCAAAATGTACATAGTCATTGAGCATCTTCCATTGAGACCAATGAGAAGGAGTTTGAACGGAGGAAGCGAACAGACGAGATATTTGTTCATATTTACTGTAAAGACAGGCATGATTCCACCATTCATTGGGGCTCAGATGGGAGCTAATTTTCCAGTATTACTTAATTAGGGAAATAGCAATGCCAAGCATAAAGTTCGAAAGGAGATAAGCCATTTTTGGGAGAGAGGGGATCCCCGCAACTGGGCGAAGTCCCACTATCCTCCAAGAAAGGGACTCCTGAGAGTGCGAGAGAGACTAAATACTACCCCAGACCCGACGCCAGTAATACTGTAGTGCGGGATATTCAGGCATAACATGAGGCAATGAACCAATGGCCGCAGGACGTGTCCAGCAGCCATTGCCCTGAGTAGTGTTCCATTTGTCTAATCTGTGAGAAGTGTAAAAACACCGGTGGGCTAGAAAGAAGAGGGTCTGAGTGAGTGAGGCGGATCGGGAGCCCGTGTCCCTCTACTCCAGAGAAGGCTCCATTGCTCCGAGGTCAAAGTCACATGCAATTCTCTCTCCCATACTTTCTGCGCTATAGGGGTATCTCTAGTTATAGCATTACATAAAATTGGATGCTACACCCGGTGAGCTACCGAGAGATCGGAAAGTCTCCAATCTACCTTATGTAGGGAATGCCGATGGCGGGAGTACTCTAGTGCTCCGAAGGCGATGCTGAAGTTGCACTGACCAGAGTCGGGAGTCTAAAGATTGCATAAGAGTATTAAAGGCACCTAAAGTGTCTAAAAGCATTGGTGGATAGTGGGAGTCGGATGGGAGAGTCATACCAGGGAGAAAGGTAAAAGGAATCGGTTTGCAAAGGCCCGCTGCTATATCTAGCCACACAGGTCTACTCGGTACTGGAGCTTCCAACCAACGAGCACCGTGTTTGAGAAGAAAAGATTGAGGGAACACTTGAGTAAAATCGCCACCAAGTATTAATGGAGCATTGGCAGAGGCCTAGGCCAACTGCGCAATACTTGCATAGTAAGCAGGGTTGTCCACATTCGGGGCATAATGTAAATACACGTGAATTCACTATCTCCAACCTCAAGGTGTACACGGGCCCATCTACCCTCTTTGTCAGCGCTAATATCAGGTACAGTAGCGTGCAAAGACTTCTTAACCAGAATGGTTATCCCGTACCATTTGGAAACGGTGGGAGAATAGGCAGCTACCATGTGAGGCTTAGCATTGAGTTTCAGTGTTTCAGCAGAGTTTAAATGCGTTTCCTGAAGAAACACTAAATCAACATGCTCATGGCTAAGATAGCTAAGGATTTTCTTTCCTTTGAGTGGACCATTAATGCCTTTGACGGTGAATGATAAGATTTTACATAAGGCCATTCAGAAAAGTTAAAATTCTGAGCATGATAGCACACATAATTTCACTATGTCCCTCAAACTGACTGTATCTGGCTGTACACATGACATAGGAAAAATAAGCTAATATAATACAATGAAGCGCCCCACATTAACAAAGAAAACCGCAGTACGGTAGAGGAGAAGCAAAACCCCAAAATTACTGGCGACCATGTGTCTGCGGGGAGAAACCCCAGAGAAGGCCGAAATTGAAAAAACACATAACCTGTTGGACTGTGCGTGCTCCGAATCCGACCGAGGCACACATCATGAAGGGATAGGAGACCAAAAAACAAAAGTCATATAGAGAAAGAAAGAAAGAAAGTCCAGGCTATTTCTGTGCTTGGCTATGACCGCCGCATCGGGCCCTTCAAAATGGCGGATAGAGCCGGCAGATAAGAGTCCAAGATTTGGGATTAGCGCATCTGCTCTGCTTCTTTGGAGTCTAAAAATGTTGATAGTAGATCAGGATCTTCGAACGTCCTGGTTTGGTTGTGGAGAGTCACTCGGAGCTTCGCTGGATACAACAGGCCAAAGCGAGCCTGTAGCTGTTGAAGTCGAGGGCGAAAAGCAAGGAGTTTCTTCCGACGGTCAACGGTAGGCTTTGCCAAATCAGGAAAGAAGGAGACCTTACGACCTTCAAATTCCAAATGATGATTCGCTCGGGCAACATGTAAAATTTGTTCCACTTGTTGATATCGTAGCAAGCTAAAGATAATAGGCCGGGGGGTCGTGCGGTTGAGCGCCATGTGGGCAGGAACACGGTGTGCTCGATCGATTTCCAGTTCTCTGTGAAAAGTGATCTTCAGCAAGGAGGGAAGAGTTTTGAGCAAGAATTCTCTTATATCTCCTGCTTCCACCCCCTCCGGCATTCCGAGGAGCCTCACATTGTTGCGACGGGCTCGATTATTGCTATCTTCTAGCTCCTTTTGAAGATTCTGTATCTGGCGCTCAGCCTTGTCCAGTTTGCCCAAGCGCACCTCGTGCGAGTCGAGGACCCCCGCCATGTTGTCCTGCCGTAGTGAAAGACTTTCAAGTCGGTCCTGGAGCACTCCAAAGTCTTCTCGCATGGCTCGAAGCGCTTCTCCATTGGACTGCACCAATTCCTTCACGCCGCGTATTTCTTCCAAAATCTCCAGGTGCATTTCGGGGTTTTCACGAAATGGGACCATCTTCTGTGGGGAGGACACCTCTGTTTTGGAGCGTTTTCCGTGAGAAGAAGAAGGAGACCCGAAGTCCAAGCGCGCTGGTTTATGGGCCGCCATCCCCCCCGAGGTGCCCCGGTCAGCTCGGAGCGAAATAGTAAATTTGTATAGGTATTAAGTCAGGATTCTAAGTAGGCCTCTCGGGAGCTTCAACGCAAAGCGTCCTACCCGCTGGACATCAGGCTCCGCCCCCAAAACGGTTGTTTGTCTAATATAGAATAAGGGATCACAAATCACACAAAACCCCAACTCGAACTTGAAACCTCAAGTCAGACTCTGTATGTAGTGCTGCATTAGAGAGCTCTAAAAACAGAAATGCATTGCCTCCTCTACTGGACAAAATCCAAAGTGATACGAGGCACACATTTTCCAAAGGTGACATACTACAATAACTAAAAATGGAAAATAAAATGGTTTTTTTGTCTACCTTTCTTGTCTGACATTTCATTGTCTGATTGCATATCTCTGCCCTGTTCCTCTTGTTGGTCTTCTCTTAAGTTTTTTTCCAGAATCTTTTTTCCATTTGATCCTCCTGCTATATTCTTCCTTTTACCTGACAATGATATTTCCTTTTCATCTTTTCTCTATTTCTCTTTTCTGTGTCTCTATCACTCCTCTTTCTCCATCTCTCTCACGCTCCATACTCAGTCTCTCTCTTTTTTACCTCTTGCCTACCAGTTTTCTAATCACTCTCATCCCCCCCAGCTCTCTGGCATCTCCCCAGCTCTCATTTCATCCCCACCTTCCTTTTCCCATTGCCTTTCACCCACTCCCTAGTCCCCCATTTCCACTTTTTTTACTCAGTTCCTGTGGTTCCTGCTTTCTTTCCTTAGAACCTGATCCCTATGCCACTCTCTTCCATAGTATGCCATTCCTGCCTCTCCTCTATTCCTGTTTCCTCAACAATTAGCTCCTACCTTCTCCCTCTTTCCTCAACACCTAGCTACTATGCCCCCCATCTTTCCTCAGCACCTGGCTCCTACTTGAGATTATCAGATAGCTTCAGGTCATAGAGGACTGGTAGTGGAAATAAACCAGGGGTGCTTCAGCCTGCCCTCCATGCCCTGGAGTCATCTGATAATATCACTTCTTCCCTCTTCCCCAGTACCTGGCTCCTGCCTATCCATCTCCTCCTCCAGTACATGGCTCCTGCCTATCTATCTCTTCCCCCAGTACCTGGCTCCTGCCTATCCATCTCCTCCTCCAACACATGGCTCCTGCCTATCCATCTCCTCCTCCAGTACATGGCTCCTGCCTATCTATCTCCTCCTCCAGGAATGCCAACCATCCCGCTTTTTGCATAGTGCATTGATATGTGTGAGTGTGAGTGTGAGTGAGTGAGTGTGACTGTGTGTGTGTGCGTGAGTGTGTGAGTGTGTGAGTGTGTGAGTGTGTTCATCCATCCATCGTTTTGTGGCTTTCCACACCTCATATAGCCTCGCAGTGCCTAAGCTGTTTCCAGCGTTAGTCTGCAAATGTGCATGATGAGGAGCAAAGACTTGTGGGTATGGGCTGAAACAGGGTGGATTGGCCAGGATGTGACTGCATCAGTGGTAGGGGTAATAGCTGAGATGTCATAGTGCCCATCTGCCATATGCATGGCCTGGGTGGCCACGGCATGTCCCGCTGGTAGGGCACTCTCACCCTGACTGAGTGGTGAGCATGGCATAGGTATGTATCCACATAGTGCTATATAGTGTCTGGTTCTAGTGATGTGCATGCACTCCCTATTCTTGGGGCTCAATTGCTGAACCAAATGCTGGATGTAGATGGTTGCAATGTCTACTGACCAGTGGACTGTTTGCAGTTCATATGTGAATGGCTGGAAAACCCAGTGGTGGGCAACAGGTGCAGTCTGACTGTGCTTGCTGTGGGTAAATGTTAGACACAGGTTGCTGAGATAGGAGGTGTTCTAGGCCTCCTTCAAGTGGTACTGGTAGTGCCAGCAGGATCCTAGTGATAACCCCATGCAGGTATAGACACACTGTGGTACTGCCACCCCCTGTAAGTAGTTGGGGGCCATGGCATCAGCTTTGCAATACTAGGCATTGACATGCAGTGCTCCAGGTGGGACATTGTCCAACAGGAACAGATGTGATTGGCACATACAGCATGCTGCAAGACACAAGCATATCATAACACACTGCAGACAGTACCTGTCACACCCTAGTGGTGATGGGGATCTGCAACAGAGATCATCTCTAGCAGATCAGGTACGGGGAACCTGGTGCTGAGCGCCCATCTTTACCCTCAGGGTGATCGCAGAGACTGCTCAGTGGCACAATTTGTTGCTGCTCTAAGCTTGCATCACACACTGTCAGTGCATCTTACTAAGCTGAGGTGATGGATAGGTGCATTCTCCAGTTGGTGATCAGCTGTAGACTGCTGTTCTGCATGTGCACTGCATCATGGGTACTGGTGGGGGCTACCCTATGCAGGCGCATACAGCAGACATTTTAGGCAGTGACCCGCCATCTCTTTGTATCCAGCCATTGCTGTGCAGGGTAGTATGGAGTTGCAGCCTAATGGTTAGTGCACTATCTTCATACACGGAGGACAGGGGCTTGATTCCTTCCTGCTCTTTTTGCATCTGTGCTACTCAGATCATTTTCATGCCTGTAACAGTTAGGGCTCTGCACATAGGTGCTGGCAGCCCATAACACCCTCTCCTCTGCCGCCATCCTTACTTCAGCACATCCATCTGCCTCTGTCAGCTGTGTGCAGTCATGTCTTCTTGTGCAAGCTGCCATAGCCTACACTGTTACTCTTCTCTGCATTTCGGCTCTTCACACTTGCCTCTCCTGTGCCTGCTCTGTCCATCATCACTACTGCTCTGTCCGCCGCATCCTGCCGCTTCTGCTTCAGCTGGGGGATATGTCTTCCTCCTCCTATGCCACATGCTGACATTGCAGCATTTTACATTGTCACCACCCTGTGCATCAGTACAGCTGTCTCCCACATGCTCTTCCACTTTATAGCTGTAATCCATGTTTTACTCTCACTGCTCACAGTTCAGCAGCCTCTCCTCTTTCCCATTTACCTGTTCTATTGTCAGACTTAAGTACATGTCATTTGATCACATGAGAATTGTTTTTGCACCACATCTGTTTCCACGGTATCCGCAGGTCACCATAAACATAAATCAGCAGGTAGCCACTTCGGGAACAACCATACACTGGATGTAATTAGCACAGCATCATTTATTGCATTATGCCATGACAGAGGGTCATGTCATTTTTGTTTGATCATAAATAAGGAAAAGACTGGATAAAGTCTTCAGAAAATGGGGCCGCTGCCAAACATGAGTATTGCCTTAAAAAATGGACATATTTATCAAGGGTGATGTATTGCTTTTGCTACATTAACCTGCAACTTCTTTCCCTGGATCCATCCTCATCCCCCATCACTGGTCTGTCCAGGTGCAAACAATTCACTACAGAGCCTAAGGACTAAACCACATTAGGTGTTTAATATGGGTTTTAACTTGCGCTGTAACTCAAGAAAAGTTACCAGCATGCATTAACTGCTACACTAAATATTTAACACAAAATTTCATGTCAGGGAGTGGGGAAGGGGCAGGGAAGGGCTGGTGCATTACACTTGGGTACCATTAATGTGTTTGAACTGCTAATGCTTCAAATACAATATACTCCAGGGCAATTTCTCACGATAGGTTAGTTTGGCACATACCAGTCATGAACCTCACTTCTAAGTCAGGATATGTGGAGTATGAGAGTCTCTCAAATTTACTGCTAATGCTCGGCACAGTACTTGCATCGTGCCAAAGAGAGCCTTCTTTCTTCTGGAGTTCCTAAGATGTAACATGCATGGGCAATTTATCAAGGTGTGCTTGGAAATTCTTCTTAATCAAGCCTGTGGCACCCAGCATGATGGGAAATAACGCAGTAACTTCCTGTCATATCTTCTTGCATTTCTTGGTACTTGAAAATCTTCTCCCTCTCAATGCAATTCACAGAACAGTTGTTTGGGACTGATATCTCTATAATCGGTACCATTCTTTAATTCTTCTCCTTTACAACTAAGTCCGGTGCCATATGCTCCCTCTATGACAGAAAACCAAAAGCTATGTCACACAAAAATCTTTCACCAATATTCACACAATATGAGAATGCCTTTTGAAAATGCTGCATTTAAGAATAATAATGATAATAATAAAGATGTTAGCGAACCATCAGAATAGGGTCATGCTTCCAGTACGAGTCATCAGTTCCCTTTACATCTATGATAAATCCTCTCAGGGTCCTTTAATTCATCGTTATTCCTTATTTTTTTATGGATTAAAGGACCCTGAGAGGATTTATCATTGGTGCAAAGGAAACCGCTGGCTGATTTGAAGGACATGAAGTGCAATAATTTGTGTATTGAAGTTTATTATAAACTACTAAGGATTCTGGTTGTATTGTTACAGAAAATTCTTCTGAATGATCAAGGGCTAGAGTCAGTAATAAACAACCTCTCATTCAAATTGTGGTCACAGTAGACCAGTCAGGTTTTCAGGATATGAATATATGAGAAAGATTTGCATACAGTGGAGGCAGTGCATGCAAATCTATCTCATGTATATTCATTGCAGTTATCCTGAAAGTCTGACTGACTAGGTGTGTCCTGAGGACTGGGTTGAGAACCGCTGGTCCCATCAAGAATCTAAGGAGTACGTTTACTAAGGGCCATTAAGGACGCACCATTTTATGTGCACAAATGGCAGCATTAAAGCCTCCTTTGTGCATTAAAGGCTGGGGCGGAGAATAGGCGTTCCAGAGGTAAGGGCGCTAGTAGACAGTTAGCGGGCATTAACTGGACATTGGGCCGGTTAGCGGGAGTTAAGGGTACCAAGCGTGTATGTTAATACATGCTAAGGCTGATTGCCTTATCGCAGGATAAGGGAGTCTTTTGCCAAGTCATATTAGAGCTGCTGGATGGGAACAAAGGTAATAGCTAATGGACATCTCACATCCATATGTCCCTTACATGTTAGAGACGGAGTGGGAGGATAATGTTGGAGGTAGTTGGACAGTATCAGTGAGAGTCTGTCATGTAATGCACTTTGATGTCAGTGGTTGGCATAGAAGTGGGTATGAGTGTGCCATGGAGGAGTGATCATGCCCATGATGTAACCAGAGCAAAAATGACTGAACATCTGCGCTGCCATGCAAATCAGCTGCAGGTGAGGTGTGAGTGATACGCACTAAGGATCAACGTGGCACAGTGTAGGCCAGGGTGGATGAGTGAGCATGATGGATATATGGAGATGGATATGCTGAAAGAATGATGGAGTTAAAAGACAGTACTGTATGGCGTGGCAGCCCCAAAGTATCCCTGCTGGAATGCTGCACCAAATATTGTGAAAATGTATGCATGAATGGAATAAAGCTTGTTAGTATATATGTAAAATGATTGCATTGTCAGACAAACCGAGTAGGTATCATGCAGGTTCGTGCCACAGAGGTCTGGGGGGGGGGGGGTTGGGCCCATAGGCGGTTTGCGTACCAACACCCAACCCACCTTCTGTGGCTCAGGGTGAGAAACATGGTTTCCAACTAACAGGTCAACATTTTACTCCCCTACACTGGTGACAGTAGAGAGTACTATTCACCCCAGTCCTGCCGGGGAATGGACACCCCACCAGGGCAGTCTATGCAGATCTGTATGCCTCAATACATTGGGCAGTGACAGACAGACAGACAGTAGACCTGGTACTGTACAGCTGCCCCACACTACTATATGACACCCTCCAGCAGCAAACAAAGTGAGTCACCAGCCGCTGCACCCTGCAAGGTGTTCCAGCCACACACATACAAACTGCAGACAGCCTGCCTGCTAGTCCATGCTCCTGGAAGTGACACGTGCACCCACACCTGAAATGTGCACACAACCACCAAGCAGATGGGTCAGTGATAGGGCTCCAGAGAACAGAGCCCATATATCTCGCTTCAGAAGAGCACTGTGGGGGAACCCAGCCATGCCGTGGTCACTGCACAGTCAGGGTATGCATGACCACACAGCAGAACATGCCGTGGCCACCCTGTCCGTGTAGGTGGTGGGCAAGCCCTACAATGTCCCAGCCATTGCCCTGGGCCCTGTGCAGGTGCATCCTACCCAGGCCGCCCTCTCCGGCTATACCCACAGTACCTTTCTCCTCATTATGCACATTGGCAGGCCAATACTAGCAACAGTGCTAGCGGTGTGTGCTGCAGAGGGTGTTGGCAAACGCAATGCACTGGATAGACTGACACACACCCCCACACCTATGCCAGTATAGTGCACCAATATAGGCTTTTGGCAGCCCAGGACACCGCACCAGTCCTGGGCACAGTGCAGGCATGGCTATGGTATGCTGTACTGTTGGGGTCTCTTCCCAAGGTGGTGGACACTGTCAGGTTCCAGACGTGACACACACTCCACAGACATCTCAGAGGTTGGTATGGTATAGCACACTGGGCCACTTGTGCTAACATTAGGGATTGCTATGTGCCAGTTATCATGGCAAACCTTTGCTATCTGTGTACCGTATTACCTGGTTTTGGGTGTCATTGCTAGGGTATGCATGTGCTAGTATTGGGGGATGCACACAGGGCCCAACATCCTGCCTCTCCAGGACGCAGTGGCTAATGAGGCCTGTGGGTGCGGGTGTTTCCGCCCCTGTGGATCAATGCTCTTGGACAGGGGTTCCCAACTCTAGTCCTGGTGGGCCGCACCATGTTCGGGTTTTCATGCTGTTCCTGATGAATATGCATGAGATACATCTGCATACCATGGGGGCGGCGCATCGACATACAGCATAGGCATCTTTATTGCAGACAGCATGGAACCTGAATGTTGTTTGGACCTCCATGACTGCCTTTGGGAGACTCTGCTCTCAGTAATGCGCCTGTTTGTGGTGTCTGTGCTCTGTGCGATAAAATGTAGGTGTTCAAAGCATGTTTATTCTATCAGCAATACAAGGTTCCATCTTACCAGTTTATTACTGGTAAAAGGTATGGGGACAGAGTTGGCAGGGACCACAGCTTGGGATTGAACCTGTGACCTTCAGCTCCTGAGCACACTGGCTGTGCTTACTGCACCACAGGGACAGATCATTCCCTGGAGGTACCATGACTGTTTGTCATACTGAGCCTGTCTGTTGCAGTGCACGGCACCTACCTGGTCCGGGCTAGGCCATGGTCTGCTGCAGCCAGGTGCCACTGCCCCCTCCACCATCTGTACGCCCTCCGCCACCATGCTAACATGTCCTTCTATTGGAAACAACATGACACCTGCATGATTTGTAGCCCTCCTGGGCTGCATTTGGCAGACTCTGCTCTCGGTAATGCGCCTGTTTGTGGTGTCTGTGCTCTGTGCGATAAAATGTAGGTGTTCCAAGCATGTTTATTCTATCAGCAATACAAGGTTCCATCTTTCTTACTGTGGTTTATCACTGGTAAAAAGTACAGGAACAGAGATGGCAGGGACCATAGCTCAGGATTGAACCTGTGACCTTACGTTAACGCGCGTTATGAGACATTAACAATTGTTAACGCATCATAACGTGCGTTAACGTTACTTAACGATTGTTAATGTTACATTACACGCATTATGTACCGTTACTGCAATTTAGTAAACATGCCCCTTTGTGTTGACTCACATAAGCAAATATAGCTTTTGTCACCAATAGTGCTGTGGTGGTACAAAGCACTGCTACCACCTTTGCTAGCAGCCTCTGTCAATGAGCTACACATCCCACAAGGACAGGAGCTAGGCTGAGAGGTGGGGGTGGGGGTGGGGAAGAGAAGCAGCACTCCCTGTGTGAATAGCTGTTGAACTCCAACAGGATCACATGGCAGCAGTAGAGGAGGCAGTACAGCGAAGGGTTCCATGGAATGGGATGGCATTATTTGACGATTTCAAAATAGCTGTGTAAGAGCTGAATTAACGCCAATCAATATCTGCTCTTAAACCAACAATCACCACAAACACAATTACTAAACCTTTAATTAATCTCACACAGAAATTTCTTCAGGCAAAATGACCTCAGGATAGCTCATACCCTGCATTTAGTGAAAATATCACTATAGGGAGCAGCTGACGCTCACATCACTGGTCAATAAGCCTTCCACACAATCATCTACAATATCAACACACACTCAAAACATTAAAAACACCACCACATTTGCTCTTGGGAAAATCATTCCTTCACCTCAACCTAACATGCACAACCACATACATACAAAAGCGTCCTTGTGTACCCAACTGCACAGAACTACACGGAGCTCTGCTGGAACAACAGGATATTACCTAAAAAAAGAAAATGCAAAATAAAGAAACTGAACAAATTTAACGGCCCTACAAGGTCCGCAATTACTTATCTTTAAGTTGTATCTTCCAACTTTCCAATTCCGCAGTCACTCCAATTCAATATCCATGCAAGATCAAAAGACCTCTCAAACTAAGCAAAGTGGGGAACTTATTTGCACTAAAAATTCGCTGACAATTAAACTAACTTGCTCTGCAACCCTACAAAAGCTTTTGTTTCACCAAAATATGGCTTCTTCAGGGGTTAATCATCGCTAGATAATGCAAAGTCTTTGTCTTCCCAATCCTGGGGGAGGTGTGAGATTGTGCAGTTCGGTACACAAGGATGCTTTTGTATGTTTGTGGTTGTGCATGTTAGGTTGAAGTGAAGGAATGATTTTCCCAGGAGCAAATTTGGTGGTGTTTTTAATGTTTTGAGTGTGTGTTGATATTGTAGGTGATTGTGTGGAAGGCTTATTGACCAGTGATGTGAGCGTCAGCTGCTCCCTATAGTGATATTTTCCCTATAGTGATATTTTCACTAAATGCAGGGTATGAGCTCTCCTGAGGTCATTTTGCCTGAAGAAATTTCTGTGTGAGATTAATTAAAGGTTTAGCAATTGTGTTTGTGGTGATTGTTGGTTTAAGAGCAGATATTGATTGGCATTATTTGACGAATGCCATCCACATCTCTAATAAAGCCAAGGAGCTGCATGCTACAGGTGTGCTTTGTGAAACCTGCACTCAATGCCCAATGCACAGAGCACTCTGAGAATCATGGCATATGTGCTGTTGCGAAGTCACAAAGCACACAAATGAGCCAACCTCCCACAATACCTCCACTTAGCCGAACGGCTGGGTTGGTAAAGGGGATGCTATGTGCCAAGGCAGAAAGCACGTAATTTACACAGCAAGTATGCATGCTATGTACATGTGGATAGGATGCATATGTCTGTGAGTGTGTGACGCTAAAGCACATGCTGACTTGTTGTAGCTTGCTTCCCTTAACCTGCCATAGCTCAACATCAATGATGTCCAATGTTGTCACACTAAGGGGTATGTTTACTAAACTGCCTTAGTGCGATTCGCGTTAGGAGCCGCGGTAGAGACAGAAACCCCAAATAAGGACATGGGCGGTACATCGTTTCCGAGAACGCGCTGAGAACGCGCGTTACAAGGCGCCATAAATGAACGAGCGCTACAGGGCACGGTACCGCGCGTTAGTCTTAAGAAGGCACACAGGCATACAAGCACAGCAACAGAGCTGTAGCACAATGGTTACAACACTGACTGATGGTACAGGGATCATGGGTTCGATTCCCCAGTGGGCCTAATGTATAAGACTGGCTGAGGCAGCACCCTTTACATTTAAGTAGCGATTGTTAAGGCATGTGACATGTATTTTAATTAGTGCTGCCAGCAAACACACCCTCACGGTGGCATAACCTAAGGTGCCGCATCAGGCACCCCATAACGCACTCTATAGGGCACATTATAAAGTGTACTGTCCGCCAAGGCACCCTATAATGTCCCCTATAGGACACCTTATAAGGATGTGAACAAAGCCCTGGCTGGCTGCAGGACTGCACTTCACCACACAAACTGTCTGCTGTGGTTACCAGGATAGGGGTAACCCACCCGTCGTACCCATGATGCACTGCACATGCAAATCAGCAGTCGAGAGATTGGCACAAGATCGAGTATGCACCCCACAGCACCTCGGCCTTGTAGGGGGAACAGACCGTGTGTGGCACTGCCACAGAGAAGCCACAGACAGTCACATTGTGCGGGTACAGTGCCCACCCTGAGGTTGAGGTGGGGCGCCCAGCACCAGGTCCACAGCACCTTTCATAGCTGAAATATGCCATGCTGCAGGTCCCCATCAGTGTGTGATAGGTAGTTCAGTTAGACACACCTAGGATACATCTGTGTCCTGCTGTATGTCTTGGTCATGTCTAGTATCTATAGGCGATGCTGCACCCAGAATAGTGCATATCCTGTGTTGGTGCCATCGTTACCTGCTGTAGGTGAAGAGAGGGGGAGGGGGGTATATGGACCCATAGGCAGATTATGTACCACCACACAACCCACCCTCTGGGGCTCAGGGTGGGAAACAGGATCACCCACCAATAGATCCACAGTCTACCTCCCTGCAATGGCAGCAGTAGAGGGGACCAGCAACCCCCCGTCCTGCTGGGGAACAGACAGAGCGGTACACATCCATAGCGCAATAGCAGATAGACGGCAGGCCTGGAAATGCTCAGCTGCCCCCCACCATTATCTGACATTCTCCAGCAGCAAGCCTCCAGCTGCTGCACCCTGCAAGGTGTTCCAGCAAGGTGTTCCAGCAAGACACATATTAGCTGCAGACAGTCCACCAGCTAGTCCATAGTGCATGGTCCTGGAAGAGATGCATGTACCCAAAACGGGGATGTCAGTATACACACTAAGCAGATAATGATTGAACCCCAAAAAGAAACCCATAAATATCACGAGAGAAATGCTATATAGCACTATGGGGGAACCTAGCCATGCCATGGTCACTGCTCAGTCAGGGTGAGACTGACCTCCCAGCAGGACATGCTATGGCCACCCTGTCCGTGCAGGTGGTGGCCAGGCACTACAATGTCCGAGCCATTGCCCTATGCCCTGTGCAGATGCATCCAGGTCAGGCCAGGCCACCTTATCCAGGCTATTCCCACAGTACCTTGCTCCTCATTATGCACATTGGCAGGCCAATACTGGCAACAGTGCTAGCAGTGTGGGCTGTGGAGGGTGTTGGCAGACACCACACACTGGATAGACAGACACACACTCCCCACACCTATGCCAGCATTGTGCAACTATAGAGGTGTTGGGCAGCCCAGGCCACCACACAAGTCCTGGGCACAGTGCAGGCATGGCTATGGTACGCAATACTGTAGGAGTCACTCCCCAGGTTGGTAAACATTGTCAGACACAACACCTGTAGCACACTCCACAGACATCAGAAAGGTTGCTATGATGCAGCTCACTCAGAAAAGTGTACTTAACCTAGGAATTGCTATCTGCCAGTACTCATAGCAACCTTTTGATAGATGTGTACCATATTCCCAGGTTTAGGGTGGCATTACTAAGGTATGCAAGTGCTAGTATTGGGAGATGCACGCAGAGCCCAAAGTCCTGCCTCTCCAGGAGGCTTTGGATAATGGGGCCTGTGGGTGTAGGTGTGTCTGCCCCTGTTGGCTGCTGCTTTACGGCAGAGGTTCCCAACTCCAGTCCTGCGGTGCCAAACACTGTTTGGGTTTTCATGCAGTCCCTCATGAATATGCATGAGATACATCTGCATACCATGGGGGTGGCACATAGAAATGCAGCACAGGCATCTTTACCAAAGGCAGCATGGAACCGGGATGGTGTTTGGCCCTCCAGGACTGCCGTTGGGAGGCTCTGCTCTATGTAATGTTCATGTTTATGGTGTCTGTGCTCTGTAGGGTAAAATGTAGGTGTCTTGGGCATGTTTACGTCATCTGCAGTAAAGGTGCTGTCTGTATTAGCACGTTGTAGTAGTGGGTAAAATATGGGGACTGGGTTGGCAGGAACCACAGCTGGGACTTGAACCTGTGACCCTCTGCTTCTGAATACACTGGTTTTGTGCACTGCATCACCTTGTTGTCACAGAGTCAGTACATTCCTTGGTGATACCATGACTGTTCGTCAGACAGGGCCCGTCTGTTGCAGTACACGGCACCCACCTACACTGGGCTAGGCCACGGTCTGCTCTGGGCAGCTGCCACTGCCCCCTCCACCACCAGTATCCCTCAGCCACCATGCTGACATGCCCTTCTGCTGGTGGTGTTGGTGGTGCGCAGTCTCAGGCCATCCAGTGTGCAGGTAGGCGGCTGCCTATAGGGCGGGTTCTGAGGTAGGGGTGCCTGCATAGGTGTCCACGCTTCCCCCCAGCACCGCCTTCCAATGTTCCGTGCCCTTGGGGGTAGCTGCTGGGTACTATCACCTGTGACACTATGGGAAACACAGTCATGCCCATGTTGGGCCTTCAGCAGTTGCTGTCTGGCTGCTCTGCTGCTTCAGCATTCATATGGGCCACCTAGGCATCGCCCTAGTCCGCACTGTGGCCCAGCTGCACCACAGCATGTGCCGCCTGCGGCCCTCTGTATCCCCTTCTCCGGCATCTGTCTAGTTGCCGTTCCAACATGCCCGCCATGATATTTCGGGACATGTGCATGCCATACGAACCCTGTCCGATGGTGGGGAAAAACCTGAGCAGCGCTATATCACAGTGGGCTCATTCACCTTGTATGGGGGCGGTGTATAGACCCTTCCACGATTTATATCTGTTCTATGGAGCTTACTCGGGGGGGGGGGAGGGGTTGATGTTTCTCATTGCTACCACTATTGGCCAGCTTGGTTATGGTCTTTTTCCAGTTTGTTGGGGTCATTTTCAGTGTTTATGTGTCCTTTTGTTCTGTGCACATGTATCACACTTATCAATTTTTTTAGGTTTCCCTGCCTGGGCTGTACATTGCTGACACTGAAATGGTTTCTCTCCCCTGTAATGTACATTTAACGGCAGGTTTTCATTCGTGTCGGAATTGAGCTCTTCAGAACAGCGCGTTAGTGTGAAGGGAGCCTCTCCCCTCCCACTCTCCGCCCATTGACCCCTTCTCTCCGCCCTCTCTCCACCTTCTGCGGTGTTTTACCGCGCCGCGGGAGTTTACGATCGTTAACTATGGTTAACACGCGTTATGTAACGTTAATGATTGTAAGCGCGTCATAACGCACGTTATGATGCGCTTACAATCGTTAACGTTACATAACGCACGTTATTTACGATTACCGCAGTTTAGTAAACATACCCCTTAGTCTTGGGATGGGGAGGTTAACTTGTCACTGTTGTAGCACATCTGCCTATGAACTCAGTGTAATTGTAATAGAAAAGACAGACATTTTTGTAGATGTTGCATCAGCAGTGGAGGCATGGCAACATTATAGCTAGCTTTGGGAAAGGCTTAGGGGTATGTTTACTAAACTGCGGTAATGCCATTTGCGTTAGGTTCCGCGGTAAAGGTACAGATGCCCATATAAAGGCATGGGTGGTGCATCGTTACAGCAAGCCATATCAGCTAACGCATGTTACAAACTAACGTGCGCTACAAGGCACCTTACAAGGCACATTACAAGGTGCCTTGTATGGTGCCTTATAAGTAAGGTGCCTTATAAGGTGCCTTGTTAGGTGTCCTATAAGGTGCCTTATAAGGTGCCCTATAAGGTGCCTTATAAGGTGCCTCATAAGGCACTTTGTAAGGTGCCCTATACATTAGGGCTCCTTATGCTAAGCGCCATAATAGGCACCCCTGGACAAGGCACCTTAGAAGGCACCCTGGGTTACGGAACCATAGGTTAAGGTAACCTAACAAGTTTATGGTGCCCTAGGTTAATGTGGCCTAAGGGCTGCAAGGTGCTGCAGGATGACATGCATGACCTGTGAGGAACAGGGACAGATGTAGCCCTAACACTAGATAGAGCACTCAGGAAAGGCAATGAACAGGTGAGTGAAAGAGGGAGAGCTGGAAGCCGCTGGAACTGCCATATCTGTGGGCATCCCATGTGGCTGCCAGTACTGATAACAAACATGGTGGGGGCAACTGTAACACAGCATAGGGTGTTGGCAATGTAAAGTACTGGAAAGATAGTTGGTGGCAGATAATGGGAATACGTGTCCCTCAGTGGAGGTGGAGGTGGCAGAATAGTTACAATGATAGGTGGACAGAGGAGTGGTGGTGCCATGCAGATCAGGCACAGGTGAGGCAAGCATGAAGAGGCGCAATACAGGAAAGGGTAGCAGTGCAGGACATGGGGTGACAGCCTGCACAGGCAGACAGGACTCTACACAGCTGACAGATGCAGATAGAAGGACCGAGGGAATGTCGGCAATTGTGGTGAGGGTATTATGGGCTGGAAGCACAAATCTGACTGTTACAGGCATGCACACTATTTGAGTAGAACAGGCATGTGAGGAGGGAACAATGAGGAATCAAACCCATGAACACTGGTCAACACTGGTCAACACAGCTCTAGCCTCATGTCAGAATGAACACTGCCAAGAAATGCATTGCATTAACCAGTAGGCTATACATCCGTGGTATATGTCTCAGCAATGGCTGGGTACAGAAGGACTGCAGGTCACCACATAAACTGTCTGCTCTGAGTGCCAGGATAGGATAACCCCACCAGTACCCATAATGCAATGCACATGCTGAATAGCTGTCTACAGCTGATCAGCAAATGGGGTCTGCACTTCTCCGGTACCTCAGCTTGGAAAGACGAACTGACAGTGCATGATACTGGCACAGCTTAGCTACAGACCATGCCATTGTGCAGGTTATGTGTTCTCCCTGAGGGATAGGATGGGTGCCCAGCACTAGGTCTGCTGTACATGTGATGCTAGAGATAGGCCCTGCTGTGCGACCCCCATCACTGCCAGTGTGTGATAGACGTTCCTTGCAGTGCAGCTGAAGGTAATTAGGTGTCCATCTTTATCCTGCAGTCACATGTGGCCAGACATCACCCAGATTAATGTATGCCCCGTGTTAGGGTCTGGCTAACATGGGCACCTGCTATCAGGGCAGAGGGGTTTCCAGACTTGCATTAGGTTTGTGTAGCACTGTCTTTATAGGTCAAAGTGGTATACACTACATACCCCAAAGGGCTCACATCACCCTTTTTGTAGGTAAGGGACAGGTGCCCAAGCCCCGATGAAGCATCCGCCATCCTGCTGGTATACAACAGCCCTCCAGGGTTGGTGTGCCAAAGCCATACCTGTGGCTGAAGCAGTGATAGACCAGCAGCAACGACAGGGTTAGCTCTGGAGAGCCCCAAATGCTTCACACCACTGTCTGCCAGTCACCAGCAGACAGCACAGTCATATTGTACCAAACAGGTGGTCAGACCATGCACAGCCTAATTGCAGACAGTCCACTAGCCAATCCATAGTACTTGCTTACAGAGAGACTATGTACACCAAGCAGGCATCTCAGTGATTTGGACCCCAGCACTGGGAACACAAAAGTATCAGTAGAAAAAGACAATATAGAGCGCTATGTGGGAACCTAGACATGCCATGGTCACTGCTCGGTCAGAGTGAGTGCCCTCCCAGCATGCCATGCAGTGGCCACCCTGTCCATGCAGGCGGTGGTCGGGCACTACAGTGTCCCAGCCATTGCCCCACACCCTCTGAAGATGCATCCTGGCCATTCCGCCCTGTCCAGGCCATACCCACAACACCTTGCTCCTCATTATGCACATGTTCAGGCTAACACTGGTAACAGTGGGACATTGAGGGCCCGGTGAGGTGTGGGCAGCCGCAAAACAATGGATAGACATACACACACACACTCCTATTGCAGTATTGTGCAAAGATAGGGGTGGTTGGCAACCCTGCCCGCCACACTGGTCCTGATCACAGTGCCGACATTGCTAAACAGTGCAGGAGGTAGTAGTAGTGCTCTGGTGATAACTGTAGCTCAATGCTGGGGCCAACAGCCTGACTCTCCATGCATCTTTGGATTGTGGAGCCTGTGTGAGTGGATGTTTGTACCCCTGTTTGCTGCTGCTTTGGGCTTTGCACATGTTGCTGTTGTATCTGCATTGTAGGGTAAAACATAGGGACATTCTCTGCAGGAACCACAGCTGGGGCTTGAACTGTGACCCTCTGCTTCTGAACACACTGGCTGGGTGTTCTGCACCACACTGTTGCCACAGATGTGTGGTGGTCCCTGGGGCTACCTGTACATTTCCTAAGCCAGACCTTTTATGTTGCACTGCACACCACATACAGGGCATGGCCTAGGTCCACGTACAGGGCATGGCCTAGGTCCACTGCAGGCAGGTGCCACTGCCCCATCCAGCATGGGCACACCCCCCCCCCCCCTGCCATGCTGACATGACCATATGCTGTCGGTGTTGGTAGTGCGCAGTCCCAGGCCATCCACTGTGTGGGTAGGTGGTCACCTAGGGAGTGGGTTCTGGAGCAGGGGCATACATGAGCATCCTCGCATCCCCCTCCCATCACCGCCTACCAATAGTCTGTCCCTTACGATTGGGGGAGGTTGGCTGGGGGGATGTCAGGTCAGTGCCCTGGCAACTATTAGCTCGGGTGGACCAGGTAGATGTAGGTGGATTGTGTTTGGCCTTTGTCAGCTGCTGTCATGCTGATTTCCAGTTTCTATGTTCCTATGTGCCACCTAGGCGCCCGCCTAGTCCACCCTGTGCCCCAACTGCCCCCGCTACATGTTCCACCTGTAGCCCCCTATGCCCCACTTGCACCATCGCCATAGTGGCCTTTCATACTTGGGCACTATGCTGTTGCTGGAAATGGAGCACTACTATCATGTTTCTTGGGCTCCCTGTCTATGCTGCACATTGCTGACACTTAAATGGTTTCTCTCTCCTGCAAATTTGCATCTAATGGCAGATTTTCATTCGCGGTAGGATTCAGCCCTTCAGGTCAGTGCGTTAGTGTGCAGGGAGCCTCTCCCCGCCCACTCCCCACCCATTGTCCCCTTCCCCCGCCCTCTCTCCACCCTCTGCGGTATTTACTGCGGCCAGGAATGTTAACCATCATTAGGGAATGTTAATGCGCGTTAACGTTACATGCCGCGTGTTAACGTTACCTAACGATCATTAACATTACATAACGCGCGGTCTGTAACGTTAATGCAGTTTAGTAAACATGCCCCTAAGAGTTCTAGCACTGCCATTGGCCATATCAATTGTCTGTAAGGTTAACACATGTTCCCCGGGATGCTCCCTGATCTCTTTGATTGCAACCTCAACCTGTCCCCTATGTATACTGTTTCATGAGACAAAGAACACAGCATTTGATGCCAGCCCCAATGCCGTTTCCATGATCTAGGAAGTAGAATATGTAAACATGACCTTGCATGGTCATGAAGAGAAGCAAGTAGCAAAACAAATAGAAAGCCTTGACTGAATCATCAGATCACGTACTATTATATATGTAGGAATTTACTTATTTCAATTGAAAGGCTTCTATAATCTTTTGCAAACTTCTGCAATTCATGCATCTGACTTACATTGCCCATCTGCAAATGTAGCCAGGTGCGGTTCACCCACAAGCCAAGACCCAAACACTTCACAGCCCAGCCTGGCCCTTGTCAGGTATGTCAGATGTGCCCTTCTAGATGGAGATAAGCACGATTCTATTGTGCATGATAAATTGCTGCCATGTCACACGAAACGTCCATTTTTATCATCCACATCTCCCACATCTACCACATCTTTTGATTTCACAGTTCTCTCACCTGCTATAACCACCCTATAACCCATCCAAAAACATATGCATATTACCACTGAACAAGTAACATGCCTATGATAGAAGGACAGAACAGCCACACATCTCTACAAGCTGAATTCTACTACAAAGTACAGCTCCACAGATAAGGCTACAGCCACATCGCAGATGCAGCTGTGATAGGTCCCCATTCAGAGAGTATGGTGGAACTACATCACTTACATGATACAATACACCTGTTGTCCAATCATGTTTAAGAAATGATGTGTGTCACATATTGGCCATATGAAGTAAGGAAGTGTGATGACCTCTGCAGGTGTCCATCCTAGGAATGTGACTTCTCTTCATAAACTGCATATAAGATGTGATGGATCAACTGATGTGCTGCCCAGCTTATCAATAAGGGTTCCAGTCATGTATCACTGATGTGTCATGTAGCTACTGGATGTAGTTTCAGGACCCTTGCTGAAGTGCTGCCCTAGAGTAAACAAAGTAATGCTGTCAGACAGGTTTTATTGCAATGTGCATGCTTGTAAAATAATAGTCCTATCCCAACACATGATGTAAATCCGTATGTGTCAGTGTGCAGTGCATTTCAGAGTTACCACAATGGTGGACTGATGCTGTCATGGTCAAATGTATGTTCTGGGTCATTTATTGATTCACCAATAGCCCCCTGTGGCTCTCATGTCCAATTCAAGTGTCTCTCATAAATGCCACAGAGAGATCCACACTGCTGTAGCACTCCCCTTCTGACTTCCCAACACATCCACCCCACACATGTGAATACTGAGCTTGCCTATATCAGTTCCACAGTTTAGCAGTTATGACCACATAGACAGCTGCAATGTAGGGCATGTACTGTTATGCAGTGTTAGCATGTCACTCTAGCTTCTCCAGAATGGATATGGGGCTGACCTGAGGTATGTGTGAACCTTACATGTTGACTGTTTATGGGACACCCCTGACATGTAAACAGTGTTTATGACACAGGTCACTGCCACATTCAATTGTCATGCAATGGTGACCAGCAGCCTTTTGAAACATTGAAGTGTATCTTTCATTCCATGGGATACCTGCACATGGGGTCCAGGTGCATGTGGATGATAAAAATGAACTCCTTGTCTTTGCCAATTGCATACATAGCTCCACATTGGGTGTAGGCACAGGGCATGGCATGTCATGTCAACTTGTTTCAAGGCTGTGGCACTCTGAGCTGCGTGGCCCAGGGCTGCTATCCACAAAGTGGGGGTGACAACATCTGTCAACATGCAGTGTCCATCTAAAACCACTTGGGGGATGTCTCACTACTGTATCCTCATTATCAACCTCTTCCATGAACCAATCTGCTAGCAGAAGTCTGCTGGTTCTCATAGGTCTGATCAGCACCCCACCGTAGCCAGATACATTACCACATAGCAGCGCAGAGGAGCCCAATATCTGTATCATCTCTGTAGTGTGGGATGGCATCGACAAATGTGCACTCTAACCAGCTATTATGAAGCCACCAAGGACAATAGGTGATGTTCACACATCGTTGGGCATATCTGGGCAAGCAAAATAAAAATAAAACTGCATTAACGTGTGTTCTGTCTCTGGCACACGAAAGTGGTCCAATAATCCCAGAAAGGGTCTATGGGGATACAAGCCAAGGCCCAAATGGCTCTACCATGAAACTTTGACAAACATATGTCTGATATACGCGACCTGCCCAATATACATATATGTACAAGCATTTCTCACACCATCTTGGCTCATTTCACGACACAATAACCCACTTGATGGTCCATTTAAGGAGGCATAACACTTGCAGTCATATTGCTCAAGACCTGTCTCATAAAGACTAAACATATCTCTTGCTAACAACGTCACAGTGGTAAGTTGGACTCTCCCTACATCACAGTTCCAAGTTAAACTGTCTCCAACTCCATGCTAGGTTTCAAATCTAGGGTCATAAGTGGTTCCTGACTTAGGGTAAAAACTATTGTTTGTGCATTGAAGTTCACATGATGAGATGTTCTGACAATGAATATGTCAATGCAGGAACAATAGTTGTCTCCTTGCAGCAGAAAATGCTCATGACCTGATGTTTCAAATCCAGTGCTGCATTGCAGAGTCTAACTTGGAACTGTGATGCAGAGCATCCAACTTGGAACCATGAAGGTGTTAGGAAGATAAGTTGTCAGCCACATGATTGCTAGTGCAATGTCTCATTACTGGGACCATGAAGTGGAGTACTGTGTCGTGCAATGATGTGACATGGTATAAATGATGTGTTTAAACCATCTTAATAGGGATCTCCCTGTTGAAACATCTGAATGCTGTTTGCCAGCCATCTACCTCACTGACAACACATATCTCCACCTGCCAATGACCCCTATAATTCACCTCCACCATGAGCTGCACCTCCATGTTGAGAATATACTGTGCACCGATGTCGGTGATGATCAGTATGCCCAGGCTGAACCATGTGGAAAACAGCACATCTTCCCATGCATTGTTTAATCAGACCATATACCTATAGAAAAACCTGGTGGATGCCACAAGCATAGCCTATCCCTAATGTTTATGATCCTACAGCATTGCTGATGTGTGTTAAAAATCACACCTTACTACATACACTGAGTTTGTTATGCTGTTTGCAGTGATGGAAGCTGCATCCCAATGGTTTGAACCCAAATGTTGTCATTTATCTGGGTGCTACATATTTCATTTGCCAGGGCTGACCTCTACATGAACAATGAATGCCGCCAATATAGTGAATAGGAGGCCATGCACTGTTGTGTAAGGCAGCAGTTCAGCATACAGCATCATTTATCTTCCCATATCACATGCAGCCTTGTGTTCATCTGTTCTGTCATCATGCATTGTTAAACGTGGTGCTGTCTTGGCAAGGGTCAACCTCCTGAACCAGTATGCAGGGAATGGCCAGCTGAAGGCACACATTTTGGGGAGGCCATGGCCACCTGATAGCTCTTGTAGAAAGGTCATGTGCTGCCCATGTGTCCACATGCAGGATTGTTCTCACCTATGCCTGCAGCACAAAAACAGTTGTCAGGACCATGATGCACCCTCATGGGAAAGGTTGACTGGCTAGTGGATAGGTAATGAAGCTCCCCATGGTCTTTCAAGATTGGTTGAATGAGCCAATACAGGCACAACATGTGCAGGTCTGATGTGATAGGGGTCAGTCACTCCCACTGCAGCATGTCAACATGCCCAAAGTTGGCTAACAGAGTCTGCTGCAATGGGCACAATACAGCCAGCTATTGAGAGGCATGTCAACCAGCAAACTGGAGTTGTGCCAAAAATGAATGGACATGTGTGTGGTAAACACTCACTATGATGTTAAAGAACTCTTTTATAGACCTGTACCCAGATAAAAACACATGTGAAGTGGACTTTGCTGAAAAAATACTATATTTATTTTAAAACTATAAAAACATTTTTTGATAAACATACTACTACTACTATTACTACTAATCATTTGTATTACAGTAAAAGGTATACACCGTACTGTACATATACATGTAAAGCTCAGCCCCTGCTAATAAAAGCAGTCCTTTAAAATATTTTTTAGGGGGAGGGGAAGGAGAAGGTGGGAGGAAAAGAGGGTAGCAGCAACTGCTACATGACCCCTGGCTGCCAAGGAGGCCACATTGTTAAGGGCCTAACTGCCCTCACAGGGGTGAAGCACCTCTCCTATGTGGTGATGGCTGATGCCCTAAAGGAGCAAACCTCTCTCCCTTTCACTCATTCAGGGCATCAGTTAACCTTGCCACATGGTCAGTAAGCTGTTCGATGATCTCCTCCAAGTTCCAGACTGTCTGTCTCAGGTCAATAACTGCAGCACACCAGGCACATTTAGGTGCTGCCCAACCACAGATGCCACCAGCAGGGGATCTAGGTGGCAGCATGTGAATATGCCTGGGACACTACAGTAGTTGATGGGGAGGTTGGGCCTCTGGGACTTGGAGGAGACTGTGGGGAAGCTCACTGCCCATGCTCCTCAGCAGCCAGGAATATTGGAGGAGGGAGGGAGGGGGCAGAGGGAGGACAGCAACAGGTGGTGATGATAGAGCATCAGTGTTGTGGTGCTTTACCTGAGGCCCCCTGGCATACAGATGAAGGTCCAGCACCTGTGCAAGAAACAAAGACTGCTCAGAATGATCACGTAGATCCCCAAAAGCTCTGACTCTGTACTCTGATGGAGCCCCTGACCCTATATGCTAATCACAGCAGCACTTTCTTTCTCAAAAAAAAAAAACATCAGGATAAGCCTATACCAATCAGCTGGTCACAAAAACATGCATTGTGTTCCCATTTGCTAGTGCACTCAGCTGCATTTCCAAATATTTGGTGACCTCAGAAAACATATGCACATCACATTGAGAGGAAAATTTCCCCTGGTCAATATGCTAACACAAATCATGGCAGCAGCACAACATACATTTTGAGTCCATGGCCAGTTCCCCTATCTGTCAAACATGTTGCACTGTGCCATAATGTGGCATTCATCTAAGGAAAACTAGGTAAGCTCTCCTACTAAGGCTATGGACTGTCCTTCTCTCTTTGGATATAAGTGCTTGGAACATCAGCCCTTGTGTGGTTCTGCATGCAGCATGTACATGGCTGTGTACAAGGCCATTCTGTCCATCATCTGCCCCTGCTAGCCATGGTAGATGCATGGAATCGATGCTCATGGTCAACACAGCTCTAGCCTCATGTCAGAATGTTTCCCGTATGAGTATTTCCCCAACTTGATGTGTCAAGGATGATAATAGCTTGACTTCTGTATAAGAGGGTAATGCCACATGCACTGGGGTAGGCATCCATGGTCAGTTTCTCAGCTGACCTATGACTGGTGCTGTACAAAGGGAATGATCTGTGGGGTAACACTGTCAGCACTGTCTCTCCTTCCACATGTAGGCTGTCTATTCTCTGACAGTTCATACAGTGATGTCTCTGAAGATCTTTATGTATGTCATTTTCTTTTGGGGGGGGGGGGGCGTGTGCATCTTCAATGTGGCTATGGTATGTCCAGTGTGAATCTGGCCACCTAGCAGATGATCAGGCCCACTATACAGCACAGTATGAAATGGAGGAGCCAGTTGACAACACTTGCAGACTAGGTAGAAGTATGTTGCCACTATTGTGGATGTGTGTACAGGAGCCTCATGGCAAACTCTGCAAGCACACATACTGTAATCACCCATGTCCAACCACTCATAGCCTCAGTATGGCCAGTGTCCAGGCCATGTGTCTTTGCACCCTCTAAATAGACAGGTTGGCTGCAGTGATCCCAATGTTTGGACAGAAATGCATCAAATGCATTAAATTCACACAGGTTCTGACCAAAGTGTCCCACAACTGCCCAGATGTGTCCTGCCATGTGTGTGTGATGTTTGCAAGGAGAGGGGCTATCCATTAAGTCACATGGGTGCTATGATGACTAATGATGCCAAGGCATGATGCCACGATGGATGTGACCTGCACAACACCAGGGGGCTCATGGATAATAATTGCTATACATACTTTCCTTGTGAACAAGCATTCACAAAGTGCTGTGACAGGTTCACATCCCCATGGTTCACCAATAGTATCTAACAAGATAGTTACAGATAGGTATACACCCATCAGGGAGCAGAGATAATAAGGATTTCTCTCTCCCCCCTATACACATGGTCCTGCATAGGTCCTATATCAGATAAGGGATCCTCAAACAGCAAACTCTGTTTGGTGTACACCCAGTATGGGCAGTAAAATACAGCATGACTGTCTGTACTCAGCGTCTTATATCATGGCAAACTGCAGTAGACTGTGCATACTAGAGTGTGCTCCCAGACATTCTCAGCTCTGACAATGGGGGTGATGCAAACAATGCAACAGAGTAGAGAAACAGGAAAGGCCAGCATTTTCAAGGAGGTCAACATGACCCTACAGAGGTCATGAAACAGGAAGAACACCTCTCCTGCAGTAATGGAGCACAAATAGAAAAAGCAGGCAGAGTCCCACTACTGGTAGACAGAGATTTATTGTAGTGTCAAAGGTCAGCCCTACATGTGTTTCGGCAGAAGTCTTATTCAGGGTACTGTGATCTTAGAACGTAACACACATATAAAACAAAACACATCAAATAAACAAAAAATACAGTATAAAAATATACATAATAATATTAAGTTAATCAATATAGAAAAGTTAAAACACAAACATATTAAAAGTTAAAAATTAAAACCAAAAGAGCCTAATATAATTTATAAGTAATAAAGATAAAGGAGGGCATATAGTTAAAAGTATAGTAGTAAAATATTGAAAGAGAGACAATAAGCAAATAAATATTCCATGAGCAATAAAAAAACAAATCCAATGAAGTAATGCAATAGGTGATAAAAGATGGTTGGAGATGCCATATTGGGGAAGATGATAACAATGCACAGAAAAAACATCCACCACAGGGACATATTTTGGCTTGACGAATAGGTACCAAAAGCACAAATACATTGTTTAAGACAGTAATGCATGGGAGGGGTAGTAGCAAGGCAGGAAAACCACCCACCATGGGACACATAGGGACACATCTTATATTGATATGTATCATTAAAAATAAGATTATATAAAATAAATAATGACAAAAGTAGGAAAGCCATCCACCATGGAATATATGAAGGCACATTTTAAGTGTTATTCAAGAAGGCACACTCACCACCGGATCGACACTTATTTGATTTGATAGTGTGCAAATTAAATGCTAAAAAATAATGAACAGATAATTGTTGAGGACAGTCAGTAAGAAAAGTGTGTCATTGCATGGCGTCTTGAACAGGCTCAAACATATGTGAACGATGGTAGATGTCAAAATCTCAAAAAGCAAAGCCATGAAATGAAAGCTACTGCAAGAGAAATCTGATCTCAACACAAAACGCCGAGGAAAGCGCGGGAAGAGAGGGAGAGGAGAAGGGGGAAGCACCACGGAGCTCTATAAGAACTAAGATAGTATCTTTGTATGGCCTGTAGTGTACATACCTTGAGTCAAATGTAAAGTCAGATAAAGGGAGGCTGAAGAGTAGATGAGGACTTTTTAAATCCAAAACGTTAACCTGTTCAATGACATATATTATATTATCAATTCATTCCTTCCTTTCATGGTCTATGAATGATCAATTTGATGAACAGGTTCTTTCACTATTCATTTATCTTTTCCCTTTCACTTCGATCTCACGATGCCTTTGGAATTGTTGACTAATTGTTCCACGTCATTGAACATCCCTAAGGTGGATGTTTTTTCCTGTGCGTTGTTATCACCTTCCCCAATATGGCATCTCCAATCATCTTTTATCACCTATTGCATTACTTCACTGGGTTTGTTTTTTTATTACTCATGGAATATTTACAGTATTTGATTATTATCTCTCTTTCAATATTTTACTACTATACTTTTAAATATATACCCTCCTTTATCTTTATTACTTATAAATTATATTAGGCTCTTTTGGTTTTAATTTTTAACTTTTAATATGTTTGTGTTTTTACTTTTTAGTACCTATTATTTTTATATCGGTTAACTTAATATTATTATGAATATTTTTATACTGTATTTTTTGTTTATTTGATGTGTTTTGTTTTATATGTGTGTTACGTTCTAAGGTCACAGTCCCCTGAAAAAGGCTTCTGCCGAAACACGTGTAGGGCTGACTTTTGTCACTACAATAAAGCTCTGTCTACCAGTGGTGGGGCTCTGACTGCTTTTTCTGTTTGCCCTAAAGAGATCATGTCCCCTTGGCTAAACAGACTACACTGACAACTACATGCGAGCAGCATGACAGCATGGTTCGGTCTTTCCTACTGCTATGATGACAGTTCTAAATCTTCTATGGCTATAAACGTGACTGTTAATACATGTGTATGCTGCAAGTCATATGCGGATTTGGACAGGTTGTAACATATGCTGAGAAGAAATGGTTAAGGCTACAGACCATAGGTGACGGGTACATAGTGCTAAGGGTGATACTGGAAAGGGATGTAGTTTGAGGATGTTCCTAAACAATTGTCTCTTGCTACTTGTTGGATGAGTCAAGTGTCTTTTGAGAGGTAGTAGATGAGACAAAGCCACAGCAGAGAGACTTAATGAACTCTTTGCTTCGGTCTTTACTGAAGAAGATGTAGGGAAGTTACCTGTGCCTGAAATGGTATATAAAGGTGATGTAGTGGAAGAATTGAAAGAAATATTGATAAACCAGGAGGATATATTACAATTGTTTAATAAACTGAAGAGTAGCAAATCACCTGGACTGGATGGTATACATCCAAAGGTGTTTAAAGAACTGAAATAGGAGATTGCAGACATACTATTAGTAATCTGTGAACTATCATTAATATAATCTGTAGTACCTGAGGATTGGAAAGTGGCCAATGTAACTCTAATTTTTAAAAAGGGTTCCAGGGGTGATCCGGGAAACTACAGACTGTGAGCCTGACGTCAGTACTGGACAAAATGCTAGAAACCATTATAAAGAAAAAAATTACTGACCATGTCCATAGCCATGGTTTAATGGGAGAAAGCCAAGGAAAGTCTTGTCTTACTAATGTTATATTTTTTGAAGGTGTGAATAAGCAGGTGAGCCAGTTGATATAGTGTATCTAGATTTTCAGAAAGCTTTTGACAAGGTCCCTCATGAGAGACTCAGCGAAATTAAAAAGTCATGGGATTGGAGGCAGTGTAGTATTGTGGATCAGGGACTGGTTAAAAGATAGAAAGCAGAGAGTAGGGCTAAATGGCCAATTTTTTCAATGGTGAATAGTAGAGTATTCAGGGATCTGTGCTGGGCCTGTTGCTTTTTAACATATTCATAAATGGCATGGAAATGGGAATAATGAGTGATGTGATCAAATTTTCAGATGACACAAAATTATTCAAAGTTGTTAAAACCCAAGAGGATTGAGAAAAATTGAAAGAGAACCTTGAAAAATTGGAAGACTGGACATCCAAATGGCAGATGAAATTTAATGTGGGCAAGTGTAAAGTTATGCACCTAGGAAAGAACAAACAAAACTATGGTTACATGATGTAAGGTACCACCTTAGAAACCACCACCCAAGAAAAAGATTTAGGCATCATTGTGGATAATACATTGAAACCCTCCACCCAGTATGCAGCGGCGGCCAAGATAGCAAATAGAATGCTAGGAATCATAGGGAAAGGAATGGAGAATAAAAGAAAGGATATTATAATGCCCCTGTATCGTTCCATGGTGCGACCACACCTTGAATATTGTGTGCAATTCTGGTAGCCATATCTTAGAAAGGATATAGCTGAATTAGAAAAGGTACAAAGAAGAGCAACAAAAATGGAAGGATACCCCTATGAGGGGAGGCTTAAAAAGCTGGGGCTCTTCAACTTTGAAAAGGGACGGCTGAGGGGAGATATGATAGAAGTCTATAAAGTAATGAAAGGAGTGAAACGGGTAAATGTAGATTGGTTGTTTATGCCATCAAAAAGTAGAAAGACTAGAGGACACACAATGATGATATAATGCAACCCATTTAAGACTAATAAGAGAAAATATTTTTTTCACTTTTCTTTTTTTACCTAAGGCGTAATCAACTTCTGGAATTCGTTAACGTAAGATATAGTAGAAGCTGATCTCCAGGAACAAGCAGGAATAAGTCATCACATATGGGTACGTCGGTACCGACGGAGCCCGCGCGGGAAAGCTCCCCAGCTTTTCAGATTAAAAGCTTTTGGGGCCTCCCACTGCACATGCGCACTGCCTTCCCGCCTTCCTGACCAGCTCTCGTCAGTTTCTTTTTTTCCGCGGAGCCAGCAGGTCGTGTTCCTGTCACCGCTGAAGAAATTGTTAATTTTATTGTTTTCTTTAGACCGCGTACCTGCCTTCCCCATTCTGAAACCGGTACTGCCGGTCTCTCTTTCTTTCTTTTGAAAAAAAAAAATATATATTTTTCTTTTCTTCAGCACAGCTTGGTACTTTGTTAGGCCTTCAGGCCTACACAAATTCTCCTCATGGAGAAGCCAGTTCCTGGTTTTAAAAAGTGTACCAAGTGCAGTGCTGTCATTCCTCTCCGGATGGATCTCAGGTAACCAAAACTCCAGTGTGCAAATCCTCTAAAAGCAAATCTCTTTCTAAAGATCGAGAGGCTCTCAATTCTGAGTTTGAGGATTCTGCCCAGGCCAAAAAACCCCGGCGGGAGGCTCCGGCCTCCAAAGCAATCATGGGGTCACAGGTTGACATCGATGGCGCGGCCTCGACAGATCACCTGTTGTACTGCTCTGGGGTACCGGCCCATACCGGTACCGACATCCAGGCAGCAGTGGCGTCTATGGGCAATACTGTCCAAGTCATGCAGCAGGCCATTCTGGCTTTTATTAATGCTGCTACGCCCTCGGTACCGCAGCCAGCGGTACCGGGTCCGGTTCCGGTAATGGCTTCCATACCGGAACCGAGGCCATCGTCTTCCAAACGCAGATCGGTTCCGCATGCCGGATCTGGGCTTTTGCCCGGTACCGATCCCATACCCGGTACGCCCGATGTCGATACCGAACGGTATGCGTATCGTGCGTTGGAAGCACATAGAGGACACTCTGCTTCTTCAGAGGATTTTAACTCCTCTGATGATTCTGATGAGTTCTCCCTTGATCTTCCTGAGGAGCCTTCTTCTCCTAAAAGGAGAATGTCTCCACCAGAGGATTTGTCCTTTCAGGACTTCATCATAGAAATGGCTAAAGGTCTTTCTATTGCTTCATCCTCTGAAAAGGAACCCAGATCAAAGAAACTGGATATTTTAGGATACTCTAAGTCTCCTAAAGAGGCAGTTACCCTGCCTATCCATGAAATCCTTCAAGAACACTTGATGGACTTATGGGAGGCTCCTCTAACATTGTCTCCTTCTTCTCGCAGGTTGGACACCATGTACCGTGTCCCCCCTTCTCCTGGTTTCCAAAAAACTCAGTTGCCTCACCATTCTATTGTGGTGAAGTCTGCAATGAAGAAGATAAAGAGTACCAAAAGGCACTCTTCTACTCCTCCAGGGTGAGAATGTAAGACTCTAGACTCTTTTGGCAGGAAAATTTTCCAGGCTACTATGCTTATAGCCAGGATTAATTCCTATAGTCTTTACATGGGCATGTTTCTCAGTGAAATCGCTCTAAGAGTTCGGCATTTTGCCCCCTTTATCCCTGAGGATAAGAGGGAGCAGTTCATTTCCTTAGTGAAACACCTTTTGGATATTTCAAAGTTCTCCAACAGGGCAGCTTTTGATTCCTTTGAGGGTGCTGGTAGGGCTTCAGGCATTGCTATAGCAGCCCGACGTCTTGCTTGGCTCCAGGCTTCTGATCTAGAACCTTGGGTCCTAGATGGCTTACGAAATCTGCCTGTACAGGTGAGAACTTATTTGGTGAGGAGTGGCAAATTAAGGCCACTCAAATGGACGCAGAAAATGCCACCTTAGATAGACTTTCTAAGTCTACCTCCACTCCTGCCAAGAAGAAGTCTTTTAAGAGGCCTTATTACAAGAAGTCCAGATTTTCCACAAATACTGGCCAACAATCCTCTCAGCCTCGTTTTGCTGCTAAACGTCAGCAACCTAAACAGGCAAGGTCAAAGCCTGCGGCGTCTGCTACGCCTCAGCAGGCTCCACCCCCTCAGGGGTTTTGACTTGCCCCTAGAGAACTTAACTTTTCTGGCTCTAGAACAACCAGAGCCACTCACCATACCCGGAAGGTTAGCTCACTTTGCTCCCAGATGGGAGCAAATTACATCAGAGCAATGGACCCTCTCTATCATCAGAGAGGGTTACAAACTCCATTTTTCCGACCTTCCTCCTTATACTATGGTGAGGCAGTTCAATTCTCCCCCATCTCTCCTGGCCCTCTTGGGTCAGGAAGTCTCCTCCTTCCTTGCCCAGGGGGCAATAGAGGAGGTCCCTCTTCTTCAACAGGGGACGGGATTCTACTCCCCTTATTTTCTAATACCAAAGAAGACAGAGGCTTCAGACCAATTCTGGATCTGAGAGAATTGAACAAATTTCTTTTCAAGGAGAAATTCAAAATGCTTTCTCTGGGCATTCTCCTTCCATACCTTCAGAGTCAGGATTGGCTTTGTTCTCTAGACCTAAAGGATGCGTATACACACATACTCATCCACCCATCCCACAGAAAATACCTTTGATTTCTGTTTCAGGGAAAACATTTCCAGTACAGAGTACTCCCCTTCGGTCTAGCCTCTGCTCCAAGAGTGTTCACCAAATGCATGGCAGTCGTAGCTGCCTTTCTAAGAGGCCTGGGAATTTTCATATTCCCATACCTGGACGACTGGCTCATCCGAGCTCCCTCTCAGTCCCAGGCCCAAATTTCCCTGGACCGCACAAGACGTCTTCTGCAGTATCTAGGACTGGTAGTAAACCTTCCCAAGTCTCAACTAATCCCTACTCAGTCTCTCGAGTTCATAGGGGCCCAGTTAGACACCATCACTGCAAGGGCCTACCTGCCTCAGGTCAGGGCCCAACGCCTGCTGAGTTTGGCCTCCCAAGCTCAGTCCAGCAGTCATTTGACAGCCCGGGAAATGCTGCGACTTCTGGGCCATATGGCCTCCACGGTACATGTGGTGCCCTACGCTCGTCTGCATATGAGAGCAGCTCAATGGACCTTGGCCACCCAGTGGACTCAAGCATCTAGAGCGCTCTCCGACCAAATACTCACCTCAAGCCGTCTATTTTGGTCCCTCCAATGGTGGACATCCACCAAGAATCTGTTGTTGGGGGCCCCCTTCCAACCTTTGCTGCCCCAAGCAACCCTCACAACAGATGCCTCCCAGACAGGGTGGGGAGCTCATCTTCAGAACCTCTCCACTCAGGGCACTTGGTCTCCACAGGAGACCACCCTTCATATCAACCTCCTGGAACTGCGAGCAATTTACCTTGCCCTCAAGGTCTTCTATACCCTCCTTGTCAACCTGACTGTCCTAGTTCAGACAGACAATCAGGTAGCCATGTTCTATATAAACAAACAAGGAGGGACAGGCTCTCTGTCGCTTTGCAACGAAGCTCTCAGATTATGGGCCTTCGCCAGAGAGCATCAAATTCACCTTCTTGCAGTGTATCTTCCAGGAGTTCAAAACTCTCGTGCAGACAGACTCAGTCGAGTTCTGCTTCCACACGAATGGTCCCTACATATGGACCAGATACGCAGAATCTTTCAGGAATGGGGGACCCCGGACATAGACCTCTTTGCAAGTCCGTGGAATGCCAAACTTCCCCGGTTCTGTTCCAGAACTCAGTGTCAGGGAGCTCAGGCCCACGATGCCTTCCTCCTGCATTGGGGTCAGGAATTCCTCTATGCCTTTCCACCCATTCCTCTAATATCCAAGACTCTGTTCAAGCTCCAGAGGGATCACGGGACTATGATCCTCATAGCTCCCCGCTGGCCACGCCAGGTGTGGTTCCCTCTACTTCTGCATCTCTCCCAGGGATCCTCCCTGGACCTGGGAGCTGCGCCAGACCTTCTGTCTCAGGAGGAGGGGACTTTGTGGCACCCAAACCCCAAATCCCTACATCTCAGAGCTTGGTTACTGAAGGCTTAAGTCTTCAAGACTTTAATCTTTCTCAACCTGTGACAGATATCCTTCATGCCTCTAGGAAACCTTCCACGAGGCGTTCTTATGCTTTCAAATGGAAACGTTTTTCCATTTGGTGTGCTCAGCAGGGTCTTGACCCTCTAGCACTTCCTTTGAATTCCCTCTTGGACTATCTCCTGCATCTTTCAAATGCAGGCCTTAAGACGAATTCAGTAAGGGTCCATTTGAGTGCTATTGCAGCATCCTTAAAACCTATAAATGGACAACCTGTCTCCTCTCATCCTCTTGTTGCACGTTTCATGAGAGGCCTGACTCTAACTAAACCTCCCATCCGACCTCCTCCGGTAGCATGGGATTTGAACCTAGTTCTAGGTCAGCTTATGAAGCCACCTTTTGAGCCTTTGGACTCTACCTCCTTCAAATTTCTTTCCTGGAAGGTTGTTTTCCTTATTGCAGTCACTTCGGCTCGCCGCATCAGTGAACTGCAGGCTTTAGTGGCTCATCCACCTTATACTAGGTTTCATCATGATAAGGTGGTCCTTAGGACGAATCCCCACTTTATGCCCAAAGTGGTCTCGCCTTTTCATCAAGAGGTATATCTACCTGTCTTTTTCCCGGCTCCTCATGCATCCAGTGCAGAGAGGAACCTTCATACTCTGGATTGTAAAAGAGCTCTTGCCTTTTACCTCAACAGGACTCAACCACATCGAAAGTCTTCCCAACTTTTCGTGGCTTTTGATCCTTCTCATTTGGGACTTCCAGTCACCAAGCGTACACTTTCCAATTGGATCGCTCAGTGTATTTCTTTTGCTTACCAGAGTAAGAACATTTCTCTGGAGGGCCATGTCACAGCTCACAATGTGAGAGCCATGGCCACTTCTATGGCTCATCTTCACTCTGTGTCCATAGATCAGATCTGTCGAGCAGCCACTTGGGCCTCGGTTCATACCTTCACAGCCCATTACTGCTTGGACAAGGACTCCCGCCGGGATGCCTTGTTTGGTCAGGCTGTCCTCAAACACCTGTTCCATACTTAAACAACTCCTGCCCACCTTCCCTGGATGGATGCCTGAGATCCATGCGAAGATGGTTTACCCTTGGAGGGGGATCTCCCAGGCATCTTAGCTAGGGAGTCCCCATATGTGATGACTTATTCCTGCTTGTTCCTGGAGATAGCACAGTTACTTACCTGTAACAGGTGATCTCTGGGAACAGCAGGAATTAGTCATCACAACCCACCCACCTCCCCTAGGAGTTGTATCTCTATCTATCTATCTTCCTGTCCTCTCTCTCTATTGTCTCAGCTTTAAACTCGAACTGACGAGAGCTGGTCAGGAAGGCGGGAAGGCAGCGCGCATGTGCAGTGGGAGGCCCCAAAAGCTTTTAATCTGAAAAGCTGGGGAGCTTTCCCGCGCGGGCTCCGTCGGTACCGACGTACCCATATGTGATGACTAATTCCTGCTGTTCCCAGAGATCACCTGTTACAGGTAAGTAACTGTGCTTTAGTGTAGCTGGGTTTAAAATGGTTTGGACAAGCTCCTGCATGAAAGGTTCATAAACTTTATTAAAGAGGAAATCCACTGTTTGCCCCAAGACAAGCATTGTAGAACCTCTTTGGGAACCTGCCAGGTACTTGTGGCTTGGATGGGCCACTGTTGGAAACAGGATACTGGGCTTGATGGCCCTTGGTCTAACCCAGTAAGGCATTTCATATGTTCTTATGTTCTTTTCTTATGGGCAGGTGGCCAGGGCTAGGGACAGATAATGCTGAGTGTTTACATATGGTATGTATACTGTGTCAGGTATCCATACTGCACCTCTTAGGCATAGTGGTAAGCAAGACAGGTGACATCAGCTAACATGTGCTATGTGCAGCACAGCATGGTTGCATGCAGTCTCCTCTATACATCCCACTGTGCAAGCTAGATATACATAGCAGCCGGTTGAAGGCATGCCAATGGTTTCATACAAGACAGATGCTATGAATTGTAGGACTGCAGGATCTGGTGTGTGTGTATCGATGAGAATAATATTGACTCACCTTCCTGAACATGTCTCAGCTCCCCCAGCAGCTGATCCAGGTAGTCCAGCCACTTCCATTGGAGTTCCTGGCTCTTCTTCCGCAAATCCTCAAGCTGTCAAGGAAAGAGTGCAGAGATGAGTTACATGTTCTTCACATTGGTGACACATATTAAAAGCTGCACTCCCATGACAGAACAGGATAAACAGCTTCTACAGTGTGCTAGGTTGCTGGAATACTGCAGATGTGTTGTGCATATCGGACTATATGCACATTGGTCCAAATATGCTTTCCATCGCATTACAGTGCTGCCCTGTGTCCCCTGGTGCCCTTCCTGCATCTCAGATGTGACTCACATTTCCTCACATGTGTTCTGTAGCATTCTGTTGGCCAAACATATGTCTGTAGTACAAGAGAGGTCATTGTCTCAGTGTCCCATAGTATTCCAAGTGTAAAGCAAAAACATCATCAGGGCGCCACATCTGGGAGAAAGGTACACATCAGAGGTGATACAGCCAAAAATGCTAAGGATCACATGGACTAAACCGGCTGCAGATCATGCATTTTCTAACCTCACAGGGTTCACAACTTGTGCATGTACATTATGCAGCATAGCCTGTGCATTAGGCCAACAGGATGAGGACAGATGCAGTCCATTCCCATTGCTCCCCATTTGTACACACATTTTCAGTCCAATGTGAGTAGCTGCTAGTCCTGGCCAGGCATGCACATGGTCACAGTGCTGTGAACCTGTGCTCATGCAGGCTACTATCTCAATCACTTTGACTTCATGGGCACTATGTAGGCCATACAGATATGCTCTACGGTACTGATACAACAAGGCTCAGCATGCATCTTGTGGGGAAATATGGTCTCAATGAGGGACTGAGGCATAATGGGCATGGTCACCAGCTTGATATTATAAGCCTCTCACATTATAAATAGCCATATGTTCAGTATGTACTGTCCCCCTCAGCCCCCTCTGGTGGCGGCGTAGTGGTTCCACAGGGGCTGGGGAGCGCATAAGAAATAAAGGGTTTCAGGGTTGACCTGTTGTGAGGGTCAATGAGGTAGCAGGCCTCATTGTCAGCCTCAAGGTCAACTTCCTAAAAAGTAACTCTTGCCAAGTGTAGGGTAAAGAAAAGGCTTTTATTTCACCTTTGCGCATAAAGAAGTTCAAAATATGAGGTAATGAGTAACAGAACACAAACTTTGGTTGCATCAAAATGTGAATCAGCAAAAACACTCAAAATAACATGGTTATCCGTCACCAACTTAAAACATAAGGTTTCCAGTATTCTTTGCATACATGGGATTTGTTTGCCTTTTACTTAAACACATCTCCCTGTGCAATAATCACATTCCATTGGTTCTATGTCTTCAATACCCTCAGATTCCCCTGGCAGCCATTCCATTTCTATGGGGTCCGAATCTGAGGTCTCTGAGATCTCTGGGATGTTAAAACCTGGTTTTCTAAAAGCATGCCATACCGTATCCCAGTGCTGGCTTGGGAGTTTGGGGCGTCGGCTTTTAGGTATATTATAACTCCCTGGGCTTACTGCTGTTTCAGGATTAAAGGTTTGCTTCTTCCAGTCTCTGGCAGCACTAAACTTTTTCCTGTAAAACTTATCTGGTATTTCTGGTTTAAAACAGTCCTTATTATCCAGATAAAAGCTAGCCCTTTGTTTCTCTCTAGGCTTCTTTTCTCTCTAGGCTTGAGGCCTAGTCTGAAAGTCTTTTGCTTCAGGTAATTTCCAACGATCCCAGGATATCTTTCCTGTTTTAGAATGAGGTATAATTCTTTTGAGGTAAGGCTGCTGCTGAGGGGCCTGTCTTCCACCTCGACCCCTGTGGCAGTTGGTTAGGGGCCGCGCCCTCTCCGCTATATCCTCTCTCTTAAGGCTATGAACCTTTCTTTCATCCTTCAAGTTACTTTTGTAAAAACTTTTAAAAGTACCTTTTTCCTCTTGAAGGTTTCTTCTCCAGTTAGAAGGATAAGCCTCTCCTTCCTTGGCTGTCCTCTGTATGACTGCCTCTTGCAGTTGTGTATGGCCTTCCTCTAGGCCTGCTCTTGGGCCTTCAGCTCGGCCTGCTCTCCCAGTAGCTTTCACTCCTTGAGCGCTTCTGGGTTTGTCAGTGACTTCACCTCGGTCTCTGACTCCGGCTTCTGGAGCTTCCCTTGGCACTGCTTCCTGCGCTTCCTGTGAAGGTCTCTGCCAAGCTCCTTGCCTCCTCCTGTGCTTCCCCTCTGGGTTGCTCCTTGACTGCCTTGGCTTCCTCCCTTGCAATGCTCTGTCCCTGCTTAAATCCAGAGCAGCTGCTTCTGAGTCCTGCCCATAGAGGTGTGGTTCTTCCACTTCCAGGCTTGCTCTCCTGCTCCCTCTATGTGTCCCTTCTCGTAATTGCAAGTAAATCTTGTTTTTTTCAAGATTTAAAACTTTCTTTCCTTGCGTCAGAGGGCCCGCGGTATCACATATCCCCCTTCTCAAAATATTACGGGCTGGGGGAAGCTCTTCACCGCAGCACGTAATCCATGACTTGCGGCCCGCTTTTTCCTGCTGCTCACGACCATAGGTGACATGTCTGCTGATTTCCGGCCTCTTGTTGAGGTGATCTCCGCGCTTAGTATATGTCCAAAGTGCGTCCCGCTCCTTCCAAGGGCGTAGGAGATTAGCATGGTAGACCTGTTCTCTACCTTTTGAGTTTTTCACCACATAGGAGGTGGTGCCTACTGGGTGTACTACGGTATGGGGACCCTTCCATTGATACTCAAATTTTGGGGTCGCCCCAGGAACCAGAACCACTACCTTCTCCCTGACCTTCAAATGTCTTGACTTCGCTCGTCTATCATAGTAGTGTTTCTGTTTCTGTTGGCTTTCCTTAAGCCTTTCCGTAGCAATTTGGGCAGTTCGTTCGAGGCGTGTCCTTAAATTCCGTTCCTCTCCTAGCTTTGGGGTAGAGCTTTCTTTACAATCCTCCAGACGAGGGCCCAATTCTTCCTCGGGTGGATCAGCCCCTATGGCCATTAAATTTTCTACTTCTGCTCTCCCCGTCGAGCCGAAACCTCCCACTCCTCGGCTTGTGGGATTTAGCATAGTGACTTCCTCCAGATCAGGAAATCCTACACGCTCACAAATGAGCTGTGCCACTCTGTCACCGGCTTGAACCTCGTAGTCCTTCTCTGAACAGTTGCATAAGAGGACCTTTAGGACGCCCCTATAATCAGGGTCCACGACTCCTGCAGCCACGTCAATGTTGTATTTGGCGGCCAGTCCGGACCTTGGGGCTATTCTTCCATAACATCCCGGCGGTAGCTCAATTTGTAGGTCCGTGGTCACTAACGTTCTCCCTCGCTTCGGTATGACCATATCCACGGCGCTATGGAGGTCATAGCCTGCAGCTTGTGCCGATGCTCTTTGAGGCGTCCGCGCTCTTGCGGATGTTTTACAGTAGCGGAGCACAAACGTTTTGAGCGGCTGTGACCGGTCCTTCACAACGGCCTTCGGGGATTTCTCCCACAGTGGGCTAGGGATCGTAGTATCCGTAGCAGCAGCAAGGCTGCTCCGCTGTACTCTAGAGTTTTTAATAAAGTCAGGTGGCATGCCAGTGGAATCTGGTTTAACTTGAGGCAAACACTCTTCCTTCAAAGTTTTCCTAAATTGGGGCCAATCTCGGCCCAGGACTAAGTCCTGCGGTAACCTTGGCACCACTGCCATTGGCATTTCTTTTTTAATGCCCATACCCTTTATCCATAACTTATAAATGGGGTAGCGTGTGGCTGCGCCATGTACACACTTAATTTTCACATATCCCTCGGGTGATTCTGGAACCAACAGTCCATGATCCTGGATGGTCGACCGTAACTTTTTAGAAAGCATAGTCTGGTCGGCTCCAGAATCTAACAATGCTTGTACACTTATTCCGTGTATTTTTACATTGACAAGAAACCCATCATGCACTATTCTTGGTGACTCCCCCACCAAGGCAGTTCGTGCATGACATTCATACTGTACATGTCCTTTTTTTCCACAAGCAAAACATTTTTTTATATTCACTTTCTCCAGGGGTTTATAACTCTGCCACCTACCACCTGGAGGACGTGAGGGACTTCCCCTTCCTTGTGCCTCCAATCCCATGGCACTTCGTGGACTTACACTAGGCTGTGTCACCTTTTCAGCCTCTAAGTATCTTTCAGTGAGCACAATAGCTTCAGTGGTATTGCTACAATTTTGGAGCATCAGAAAGTTCTGCACCCTATTAGGTAGTGCATTCATATACTGCTCTAAAATTATTGCATCCATGAGCGTATTTATACTTCTCCTTTCAGGTTGTAGCCACTTGTAAGCAAGACTACGCAACCTGTGGCCTAATGCCTTAGGTGTCTCATCTACCTTAAGCATAGCAGCCCTGAACATTTTATTGTACGCCACTGGCGTAAGACCAACGCGATCTCTAATTGCGTTTACTACATCCTGATATGAATTTGCTAGCCCTGGGGGTATTGACCTGTAGGCCGCCAGCGCTTCACCTGTAAGTGATGCCGCTAGGCGTATGGCCCACTGCTCCTCAGGCCACTTAGCAGAATTCGCAATCCTAGCAAAAGTGTCTAGAAAGTCATCAATATCGTCACTCGGACTGAGTTTCCCTATTATTAAGTCCGAACAGGACCAGTGTCCGTATTCAGGGTTTACCCGTCCGACGAGTGATGTTCCTTCCTTCTTGCTTTGAGCCAGCTCCTCTCGCTGTTGCGCAAGCCATGCGCTCATAGTTTCTATGACAGGTGTCTGCTGCTCTTTCATCGCCTTTAGCGCCTGTTCTTGGCTCTGTTGTGCCAGCTCAGCCTATTTGGTGAACTGGTGTGCCATCCAGGCACACAGTTCCTTGGGCTCCATCGTACCTGTTGAGAAATCAAACAGAGAGAAAACCCAAGTGCGGCTCTTTCACAAATATATTTTTTTTTCAGACCCTCTACTTTTTTTTTCAACTTCCCCAGGTGTCCAACACTAGGTAGGGTTATATACGCCTTACCTTGCTCTAGTGTTGCATCAGCTTTTTGGGGAATATACGTGCGGTCGTCCAGGGTTTGCTCCACCGCTCCTGGAATCTCCAAAGGACCTCCCACCTTCAGGATTTTCCTTTTTCTTCTTTTTCAGCTCCGGTCCGGATTCCTAGGACTCCGCTCCTGGTTTTTAACTCCGGTCCACTTTCTTGTAACCGCTCCGGTCTCCTGATTTTCCCTTCCGATCCGGTTTTTGTAATACAGGATGGTCCGGGTTTTACTTGCAGGTTTTTTTTTTTTTTTCAAAAAGAAAAGAGCTTCTATTTCTCTTTTGTGTAGTTGCCCACGTTGCTCTGTACACTCAAGAGTACCCCAAAAATCCTGCCAACTACGCCACTTATGTCCCCCTCAGCCCCCTCTGGTGGCGGCGTAGTGGTTCCACAGGGGCTGGGGAGCGCATAAGAAATAAAGGGTTTCAGGGTTGACCTGTTGTGAGGGTCAATGAGGTAGCAGGCCTCATTGTCAGCCTCAAGGTCAACTTCCTAAAAAGTAACTCTTGCCAAGTGTAGGGTAAAGAAAAGGCTTTTATTTCACCTTTGCGCATAAAGAAGTTCAAAATATGAGGTAATGAGTAACAGAACACAAACTTTGGTTGCATCAAAATGTGAATCAGCAAAAACACTCAAAATAACATGGTTATCCGTCACCAACTTAAAACATAAGGTTTCCAGTATTCTTTGCATACATGGGATTTGTTTGCCTTTTACTTAAACACATCTCCCTGTGCAATAATCACATTCCATTGGTTCTATGTCTTCAATACCCTCAGATTCCCCTGGCAGCCATTCCATTTCTATGGGGTCCGAATCTGAGGTCTCTGAGATCTCTGGGATGTTAAAACCTGGTTTTCTAAAAGCATGCCATACCGTATCCCAGTGCTGGCTTGGGAGTTTGGGGCGTCGGCTTTTAGGTATATTATAACTCCCTGGGCTTACTGCTGTTTCAGGATTAAAGGTTTGCTTCTTCCAGTCTCTGGCAGCACTAAACTTTTTCCTGTAAAACTTATCTGGTATTTCTGGTTTAAAACAGTCCTTATTATCCAGATAAAAGCTAGCCCTTTGTTTCTCTCTAGGCTTCTTGTGAAAGGCTTGAGGCCTAGTCTGAAAGTCTTTTGCTTCAGGTAATTTCCAACGATCCCAGGATATCTTTCCTGTTTTAGAATGAGGTATAATTCTTTTGAGGTAAGGCTGCTGCTGAGGGGCCTATCTTCCACCTCCACCCCTGTGGCAGTTGGTTAGGGGCCGCGCCCTCTCCGCTATATCCTCTCTCTTAAGGCTATGAATCTTTCTTTCATCCTTCAAGTTACTTTTGTAAAAACTTTTAAAAGTACCTTTTTCCTCTTGAAGGTTTCTTCTCCAGTTAGAAGGATAAGCCTCTCCTTCCTTGGCTGTCCTCTGTATGACTGCCTCTTGCAGTTGTGTATGGCCTTCCTCTAGGCCTGCTCTTGGGCCTTCAGCTCGGCCTGCTCTCCCAGTAGCTTTCACTCCTTGAGCGCTTCTGGGTTTGTCAGTGACTTCACCTCGGTCTCTGACTCCGGCTTCTGGAGCTTCCCTTGGCACTGCTTCCTGCGCTTCCTGTGAAGGTCTCTGCCAAGCTCCTTGCCTCCTCCTGTGCTTCCCCTCTGGGTTGCTCCTTGACTGCCTTGGCTTCCTCCCTTGCAATGCTCTGTCCCTGCTTAAATCCAGAGCAGCTGCTTCTGAGTCCTGCCCATAGAGGTGTGGTTCTTCCACTTCCAGGCTTGCTCTCCTGCTCCCTCTATGTGTCCCTTCTCGTAATTGCAGGTAAATCTTGTTTTTTTCAAGATTTAAAACTTTCTTTCCTTGCGTCAGAGGGCCCGCGGTATCACAGTACATGAGAATCGCTAAAAGCAGCATTCCATGCATGACAACCAACAACCATTATGTGGCACCTCAGCACATTGTGGGGAATGCAACCCAAACTGAAGCAGCAAGGACTCATTCTCACCCTGCCCATGACATAGTGGGTGCTACCTATAGCCAACAAGCAGTCCACCTGTCATGTCCACTATGTAGATTGGGGCCATCAAATAAGGGATTGCACATGACTTCACTGTCCTTCATCTGTACACATGTTGTTGCTGCTCACAAATCAATCTAGGATGTTTGTGTGGGGTTACAATGCCACAGCAGAACACCCCAGTACTGGCGCGTGTCAGGCCAATGTGAATAGGTGTCACCTATGCCAAATATCCCTTGCATGTTCTATGACTGGTGTCCTAGAAGGTTTGTAGTGTCTCCAGCAGAATAGCAGATGACCCCTACATCCTCTGCACACACTGTGTCTCGATTTCCTTATGCACCAGTGACATCCAGGAGAGTGTATCACCAATGCCTTTTGTTATTGGCATCACATTGCACATGTGCATGCATGAGGCACACTGCAGAACAGCATACTGACCGGCAAAGCAGACCTTTAGAAGACACATGCTGAGGCACAAAGGCATCCAGCATCTACTATGTGTGATGAGCCAGGGCAGTGAAATAGTAAGCAGGCCAATGATAATTGTTTTGTAATGGGGGGATGTACAGGCTGTTGTCAATGTCACACCATGTAAGTACAGTATGCAGGTTCATGGAAGAAGTAAACATCTCTCTACGTGTTAGAGCTCTAAGTCCTGAGGCAAAATAAGAGCATTACAGGACTGTAGTTATCAGTTACATGAGGCACAACATAACTTGGCATCTCCTTTGGTCAGTCTGGTTGCCATGGATTACTCATTGCTATCATGACTGCAGGTACCCTCAGGTCCAGCAGAATAACCGGTTCCACATTATCATCTTGCAGTGTCTCCATCACATGTGAGTGTAATGGTGGAAATCCATAGGGTCAGGCTCAACTAATCTTCCTCTCCAGCCTCACTGCATCACCAATCATACCAGCAGAGCAGGAGAGGCATGTAATGGAATCTACTAGAGATTCTCTATCAGACCATTCCCATGATATGGCATTCTGTAGTGACCCTGGCCGCTACAGTACATTGAGGACATTGTGTATGTACCCAGGTCTGGATACCATTGTGTTACCTATTTGGTGGTTTGGTCCCAAATGACATGCATCTGTATACAACAGAGTGCAAAAGCCAGGACCTGAATCACTGACCTCCATAGACATAGCGTGTTGTGAAGAGTTACACTGTGTCATTTTGTTCAATGGGTCCCGGAGCTATCATTGCCTCAGATGGCAGACAAAAGCTACATAGCAGACCGTGTGACTATGTAGGCAAAAATTATTGAGTACTTGTAACACGTGCAGGTGTATGCCATTGCTTGAACCCTATGGGGCCATAGTTCTCTAATTAGAGGAGAGAGTGAGCTGTGCAATCATCATCCTCTGCCACTTCTGAAGCACATGAGAGGCTCCTAGCAAGGATCTCTTTCATTGTGTAGAGATGGCTATGTGTGAGGCGTACATGTCTCATTTTGGGGTACCCCCACACATAGGAGCTGTACAGTGAACGTCATGAGCACATTGCGAAACCCAGCAGGCATAAAACTGCAATGCATTTAGTCTGGTATAGCTGCCATCACAGAGCACATTAGCATGGCCTTAACTGCCTCCCCAGTAAACAAATGGTACCTCCAGCCTTGGAATAGATTGATATACCTACACATTGTGGGTTTGCAGGGAGCTCTTCAGTTTTCCATGCCTTGCTGGTCCACACCAGAGTATAGCAGGGCACCTAGATCAAGATGAAAAAGAAACATTGCCATCATAACAGTGGCCTCGGTCAAGTTCTTGGCACTGTATCGACCTGCCAAGCATAGTTGCCAAATGTCTGCTTGGTTACATTGTTGTGGGGCACATGCATGCAGGCTCAGCTACATGTCAGCATTGCTCCTGCTTCAGCAGTGCATCAGCTTCCCAAGGGGTGGTCTGCTTGTATTATATGCCATGGTATGAGCACAATCAAGAGACTCTGGCCACTATTGTCCCAAGTGGGTGCATAATGCAAATGGTGAGAGCTGTGCTGCACAGGCACCAAGTGCACTGCCTGTGTCCCTTATAAACCACTGTTTCAGCTACACACCCTCCATGAAACCTGTTACTGCACCATTCTAGGATTGTAGCAGATGTAACATATCCTGGGCAATACCAAAGTATCTATGTAGAGACACCACACACGATTGTAACAGCAAGCAGACAAGCATGCGGTGTGAAGCAGCACATGTATTGCTCTCTTGTTCCTGGCAGCAGATGCACACAGTTGTGTTGGTAAGGGACATAACTCTGTATTGCCAACTTATACAATAGGAAGATTGTATACCAGTGGCTCTCCTGCTGTTATTGTACAGTATGCAGTGATCATGGTTGCCACGCCCCTGGTCGGTCCACTTCATTTTATTAATGTGTGACAGCCAAAAGGCAAAGAATGTGAATCTCTGAAACCATGAACTGGAATAAAATAGCAGTTCAGGAACTGGTAAACATGGCTGCTCTGGACAAAGGCAGAAAGCTGACCTTTTAGCTAGATCTAGTGTCAGTGTTTTTGCTATGGTGAGTGGCACTGGTTGTTCTGCCTCACTCATTGAAATCAGTGCTGGACCTACCAGAAACCATCTGTAGAACAATTTCACCAACCTGGGACTGGCTCAGTGAGTCATTCTTGATAATGGGTCACTTGCCAACCCTGCAACATACAGCATCCACAACACATGTGCTGTTCTATAGCTCTGCTGGCAAGGCACAGCTGGGATCTCAGATGTGTGAGGCAGATGTGGCTAACTCATATGCCAATCAGTACATTTTTGTAGTGCTGGAGTGCGTTAGGTCACTAGCCACAGCTCTTGGTGAACCTGCCCATTCTTCCATCTATGGCAGGCTACATGCAGTGTGACTATGCAGGCTGGTAATATGAGCATCTCAGATTCACATTGTTAATGTGGCACCAAAGTGAAAGGGCCAGAAACTATGGTCTGTCAGAACCTAGCTGTACAGTCCAGAGGTCTGTGTGCCATCAGACCTGTGCTGTGGCCACCATATGACAACCACATGCCCTTGGAAAAGGCAGCATAAAAGCAACTATATGTGTCTGGATCAGTGGCAGGATTCAATCCAAACAGGAACCAGTTCAGATTGATCCCACCACTGACAGAACCAAGCAGGTGGCAGCATGGCACACGTTTGGATTACCAGTGCCACACGCTCAGGCTGCTGGTTGGCTACCTCAGGGCATCAACTCCCTGGTGGCCCAGTGGTCCGATCCTCCCAACCATCAATGGTTTAATGGCATGTGGGTTTCCCCTAATGCCGTGATTCCCCGATGCCATCAAACCACTGGCTAGTGGGGGGATTCCCACTAGTGCATCCCCGGCATCGAGATGCCGTTTTTGGCCTGTTTTGGTGAACACGGCCCGTGATAGGAACCGGTTCATGCAACCCAGGTTGAATTGGCCGAATCTCACCACTGGTCTGGATGTGTGTGGTCACTTACTTGCACTGGTGACAACTCTGACCAGATGTAGGTATGAATGTGCCTGCATATACTTTCAGTTATGTTTTCTGGCAGATGTTAGGCATGTGAATGAGCTGTACTTGTTCCATAATGCACAAGGTGCAGATCATGAAACATCCTGTGTTGCGCTCTGAAATCATTCCAGAAACAGGGTATCTGGGAACCTCTGTCCAAATCCCCGAAATGGAATAGGTGCTCTATCTTGGGCTTTCACATTCCCACTGTCAGGAAGTGTTAGATCGTTAGGTCCTTCCCTCATCCTGGGAATCACTGTGCCAGGGACCAAAATGCATTGCCATGGGAGTTCCACGTATGCAGGAGAGTATCCCCAAAGCACTATTTGAACTGTAACACTTGGCAACCCAGCTGCATCTAGGCTGTAACAAACATTGTCATGCCTAGTGGATTGCAAGCAAGGCACAGCAGGGCACCTGCATTGCCTCACCATGATGTGACACACTCCTTTGCTCCCTCCCCACATCAAGGTGCTGATGGAGGTGGTCACTGTCCCCATATGTGTGGACTTGCAAAGTTACCCTCTTTCAGGAGTGCAATTTGAACTAAGTCCAGCATTTGTGACTAACTTACTATGAAACATAATGTGACATGCAGCACTGATTCCCATGTTTAAATCTGTGGCTACAGGTAAAACCAGAAGTCACAACTAATCTCACTGCTGAAATTTGTTAACGTGGCTAGTATGGATGTGGCAGACAGGTGTGCCCCAGTCATGGAGGTATTTCAATGCACATTTGTCCATAGCAATCACCTCAGAAACGTACACAGCCAATATCCGCACAGAATTATCTAGCCCCCTGAGATTCAACGGCCAGGTATTTATCGGAAATTACACGGTTGTCAACCTAAGCAGCCAAGGACTGAGATGTGTTGCTAGTTGTGGTGCAAATGTCACACAGCAATGCAGTATGGTATGTGTACACCCTGTCTGTACTCATGTGATGCATTGCTGTAAGTCCCTAAATGCATCAGGATGAGCTACTCCTAACACCAGGACAGAGTGAAGAGCTCAGTCCTGGACCTGGGAAACTAGGCAACTCTGAACTACAAGAGTGTGAATGTATGTGAAGGCATTGGATATATATATGTGTAAGAGCTCATGTACAGATAGACATGTGCAATTATTAGTGTCTTCATAAGGGGAATTTGTCAAAGCAACTGGTATTTTAAGGTCCCATATGATCTCTGAATTGTGGTTTTGTGTGCCGTATTGATGGAACCACATTGTATGCAGGGAAATACAGGCTGCCCTTTTGGAAGCAGCATTGTAGAGACATGAGATGTATGTATCCCAGCATGTATTGGGTTGGCAAAAACATAGGTCAATATTTTTGCCAAAAATATTGTGTTTTACACATTGCTTTATTGTCTCTCATATTATGTTTCAAATATGATTCTAACATCATACATATAGCAAGGCACAAACCTCAGCAGTGCATAAACAATGTTTCAAAGAAATACATCTAGGGGACCAATTGGCAATCTTAGTGGCCACAAAATACTCAATCTGCCGTTCCCATTCTGTTATCATTGTCTCACATCTTTATATTGATATGGAATCCCCGAGCATTTCCACTCTTCAGATGATGTTTTGAAACAACAAATCATAAGTAGCAAAGTGGCTGAAAATCTCACAATCTGAACATCCACATGCTACTTTGACCCCTATGGAGAATGCAGCACTCTATCACATGAGCTCCGGAATGTGCAGGGACCATGTGTGCTTCCTGGACATAACAACTGCCATATGTACAAGTATCCTTTTTCACCAGCCACCCTGAATGTGAGGAAGGCCACACATCACCTGGTCCCCTGAACAAGCATTGCAATAGATGGTCGCTCCAGGTTCTGGAGCACATCTATTTTACTACCTGAATACTGCAGGTGTTGAGTGTGGTATGTCACACTTACCATTTTGTACCCTGTACACTGTAGCCTGTTGGAATAGCAGGTCCCATCTGACCCTTGTCTCCTGCACCCACTGGATTGGGACTCTCATGAAATATCCTATGTCATGCTCTAGGGCTCGGCCAACTGTTTCTAAGGAACCTGAATGCAATGGGTGGTGCTGATGCCAACCAACACGGTCTTCCAAAACCATAGACACCAGTAGGTTACAGACAAAGCTGCTCTCCTCTTTTTCAGAGACATCTATTCAGCTAGATCCCTCATAGTCAGCCCACAGATGTGCAACACTGGGCCGTGTCAGCCACTCATATACCATCTGTTTATGGTCTGCTAGTCCACCCTGAAAATGCTGGATTCATACAAATAGCATGGAAATTCAGCAGCCTGACTAGTGACTGCACTACCATAGAGAAACAATGCCCATGTCACTGCAACTTTACCCTAGATAGCACTATGTGCATACACAGCAGTGACATGGTCACAGCTCCGTCAGAGTAAAAGTGGCCTCCGAGCATGAACAAATATGTGCAGTCAGGCCATGTTCATGCCCGACCCACATTAAGATGGCTCAGCCTTTTCCCTAACTTCTGACTTATATACATCCTGTGCTAACTGCTCTGTTTTGGACAATACCCAGAATCCTCTGATCTTCATTTGTATACCCTTTTAATTTGAAATTGTGGACAGCTAATGCTATGAATTGAGCACTGGAAAGTGGCCCAGAGACAGGCTGTGAGTGCATGTTGGCCCACAGTAGCCAACGTCTGTCACATAACAGAATACTGTGTTCCTCTACACAGCTTTTCGCAGTAAGCATTAAAAATAGTGCCAGGCGCATACTCCTATATTATGTCATGTTCCTGGGCATGGACACTGTGAAAATGATGAGTGCAGCACATGTACTCTCTCGCACTTCAGACACAGTTCTCCTCCCCCCCAAGAGCACATGGAAGCATGCAGATTAGACATGAAGTTAGATGTTGGTACATTTGCTGGCTACACATACTGTGCACTGTGATTCTTTGAACTCTAACAATGTCCTTGTGGCTGTCACACTCGGTGACCATGGAGAGTGGGTGGGGCTGTCATGCAGGGCCTCTGATATGAAACATACTGAGACTGAGTAGGCCTCATAGCTTCTGTGCATCTGAACATAGCTGGCCAGCAATGCTACCTACCCGTTACACTTTCAAACATCCATGGGACTGTTCCCCCCACCCCCACCATAGCATTCACCTCCAGGCACTGACTTCCCACATGGTGGCAGGCGATGCAGAGACCAACATGACATCCTTTGGCACATTGCTCCTGCTGGAATTGTGCACACACCATTCAGAGGTCAGTGTCCCACTGTTTCAATCAGTCAAACCAATACACGTGGATGGATGCTAGGTGGGGGCAAATACAGTGACAGAATTCAAAATGGCATGGGACAGACACAGTGGATCTCTTTATAGCAACAGCATAACATCAAAATAAACATAACTATCTCTTATATCTCATCAAATATGGGTGACCTGCATGGAACTGTGGGTATACCCTAAACAAAGGCATGGGGAGGGGTGACCTGCATGGAGCGTCAGGTGTACCTACTCTTACCACCTTGCTGGGAAAACTAGATGGACCATATTAGTCTTTGGGGTATGTTTACTAAACCGTCTTAACGTGCGCCCAGCGATAGTGTGCAGGATGCCATAAAAGGAGTGGGCGTTTCAGTCTTAAAGTAGCAAAACGGGATTATCGCGCGATAACGTGTGCTGCTGCGCACATTATCGGGCGAAGCGCCACTAAGCGAGTTAACGCGTGATAATCTTAAGTAGGCGCAGACAAGCAAACATAGAAGCAGAGGTGTAGCACAATGGTTAATACACTGACTGATGGTATGGGGTCATGAGTTTGATCCCCCAGTGTGCCTAATGCATAAGGTTGGGTGAGGTGTCACCCTTTACATTTAAGTAGTGATTTTTGAGGCATTTTACTTTTATTTTAATTAGTGCTGCCAGCAAACACACCCTCACAGTGGCGTAACCTAAGGTGCCGCATAATGTACCCCATAACGCACTCCATAGGGCACATTATAAAGTGCACTGTCCGCCAAGGCACCCTATAATGTCCCCATAGGACACCTTATAAGGCACCTTATAAGGCGCCCTATAAGGTGCCTTATAGGGAACCTTTAGGTTACAGTACTCTGAGGGTGTTTTTGCTGGCAGCACTAATGTACATTAAAAATAGACAATGCCTCAGAGAGCCCTAGCAAATAACCCCACCATGGGTTTGAACCCATGACCTCTGACTTCACAGGCAGTGAAGTAACCAGTGGGCTACCGCTGCTAACAAGATGGGGTATGCACCCCCACAGCACCTCGGCCTGGTAGGGGGAACTGACCGTGTGTGGTACTGGCACAGAGTAGCCACAGACTGTCACATTGTGCGGGTACTGTGCTCACCCTGAGGGTGAGGTGGGGCGCCCAGCACCAGGTCCACAGCAATTTCATGGCTGAAATACACCAAGCTGCAGGTCCCCATCAGTGCTACTGTGTGTAATAGGTAGTTCCTGCAGACATACCTAGGATACATCTGTGTCCTTCTGTATTTCTCAGTCATGTCTAGCCCTTATGGGCTTTGATGCGCCCAGAATAGTGTATATCCTGTGTTGGTGCCATGGTTACATGATGTAGGTGAAGGGGGGGGGGGTGTTTTGATCCATAGGCAGATTATGTACCACCACAGAACCTACCCTGTGGGGCTCAGGTTGGGAAACAGGATCGCCCACCAATAGATCCACATGCCACCTCCCTGCAATGGTAGCAGTAGAGGGGGCCATCAACCCCAGTCCTGCTGGAGAACAGACACCCTACAGGGCAGGCAATACAGAGCTGTACACATCCATAAAGAAACAGCAGACAGACAGTAGGCCTGGAAATGCTCAGCTGCCCGCCCTCCCAACCCCCATCTGACATTCTCCAGCAGCAAGCCTCCAGCCACTGCACCCTGCAAGACACATACTAGCTGCAGACAGTCTGCTAGCTAGTCCATAGTGCATGGTCCTGGAGGAGATGCGTGTACCCAGAACTGGGATGTCAGCATACACACCAAGCAGATAAGTCAGTGATTGGGCCCCAAAAGGGACCCATAAATATCACACAAAAGAAATACTATACAGCACTATGGGGGTACCTAGCCATGCCGTGGTCACTGCACAGTCAGGTTGAGAGTGACCTCCCAGCAGGACATTCTGTGGCCATGCTGTCCTTGCAGGTGGTGGCTGGGCACTACAATGTACGAGCCATTGCCCTATGCCCTGTGCAGATGCAGCCAGGCCAGGCCACCCTATCCAAGCTATTCCCACAGTACCTTGCTCCTCATTATGCACATTGGCAGGCCAATACTGGCAACAGTGCTAGCAGTGTGGGCTGTGGAGGGTGTTGGCAGCTACCACACACTGGATAGACCAGGGGTCCCCAAACCTGTCCTGGAGGGCCGCAATCCTGGCAGGTTTTTGGGATAGCCCTAATGAATATGCATGAGATATATATGCATTAGAGATATCCTCCCAACCTGACTGGTTTGTGGCCCTCCAGTACTGGATTGGGAGATCCCTGCCTTACACCTCTGTCATTTAAGATTGTGAGTGCGCAAGGTACAGATGTCCTAGACATCAAAAGGGTAGACAGACTTTGTCACATTCCTCCTCACTTCTCACCACCACCAAAATGCTGGCTTTACTCTGAAAAGTCTTCAGTTCTTCCCCAGTAGCTAGTTGAGTGTCGTCCGACCTGGGTGTCTCATCTTCCAGTACCATAGTACAATTTGTTTTGTTGTGACTATCCATTGGGTTTTCATGGCAAGATACAGAAGTAGATTTCTGGGCCTTTCCTCCTTGCAGTTTATGTTTAGTGTTGTTGCCGTTGTCACAGAAATGTGATCCTCCGCCGTCAACACTATCCCATTATACTACTGCCCAGATGGGTGATTTGTTTTGGTCTGACACCTCAGCTGAGACCTGTCCATTTTGGGAGACCCTGCCAGTAGTTAAACTACCGATAGCTTAGCTCTCAGCATCACTGATGGACACAAGCTCTCACAGCACGACAAGCTGCAAACCAAGTGAGGGGGTAAGCACTGTAGTGCTGTTTTAAAGTCATTGCGGTTGTCCTAACTTTAGCTAGTCTTGCGATCTGGCCAGTGACTGAATATCATGCTGACTGGATTACAAAATCGCAATCTGGGCACCCCAGATATTCATTGCTAGGGCCCTGATATGCCCCTATTTTATAAAAAAGATCCCGACTCTGCATTGATTTAATCAGAGTTTATGAAATCGGCCTCCATATGTGTATGTACAACATTCATCAATACTATAAAATAAATTAAATCACATGTATGAAATGAATACGATCCCATGCTTGATTATTGGAGATAAAAAGGCCTGCTTCACTTGTGAGCCAAGCAATACTCCTTGCCAAGATTACCAAAGCCTCCAGGTATTCAACAGGTGACTGGAATGAAAAAAATAAAAATTTCTCCTGGAAGACATTAGTATTGTGATGGATCATGATCAAATTATTGGAAACTTTTGCTACTTTTAGAAAAGGTGCTTGGAATTTGAGTTATGTTTGTACCTAAATCAGCCCCTAAGGCTTCAAATAAATGTGCTTTGATACAATTTGTGAGAAATTGCCTTGAAATACTAATCAATACCATTATTTTTATTATGTCCAGGATGCCGCACCTTAAACCAGGCTGTTTTACAACAAATTACATCCAAGTACAAGGCCCCAGAGGATTCGCAATGTAATTCAGTAAGTTCCAGCCCTGTCCTGGACTGGTTTTCAGAATATTTGCAATTATGATATAAGAAATATATCTGCATACATGGAAAGTCTTCTTAAAAGGTTTAGTTATGATTTGGATATCTGAAGACATGCATGTGGACATCAAAATCACAGATATGTCTCTGTAGCCATTCCACAAATGATATTTGCAGACGTCTCTGGTGCAGGGACACCCAAAAATGCACGGGGGGATTGCCAGAGGTGTGTCAGGGGAGGGGCAATGGACTTCTAAGTCCCCGTTCCATCTCAGAAACTGCAGGCATCTGAAGGCATCTCCATGTTTACAGCTTCTCGAGGCATGAATAGGCATCACCTTAAAATATGCAGAGAGCGTAGAGAAGATGGAGAATTAAGGGCCCGATATTGAGCTAGGCTCATTTTCGAAGGGCTATGCGCCTCATCATCGTATAGTCCTCCCCGCTGATCTCTAACCTGGATACTCAATGCTGCGGCAACAGCATTGAATATCCGGGGATTGCTGCACACACCTGAAGCCACCAAAGCTAACCAGGCAGCATCAATATTGCATGCTGCCCGGTTTTTGCTTGTCCCGCCTCTGCTCTGTCCTGGAACACCCCCAATGCTAACCAGATAGCATCAGGCTACATAGCAGAGTTAGAAGGGGATATTCAACAGCCCTAACCATGTAAGTCCCTTTAAATATCCTGATTTAAGGTTTGTATGGTTTACTAGGCTGTAAACTGCGTAAATGCCTTTCAAGGATCAAGTCCTAAGTGTCTAGCCTTAGATCACACAGGCCCACGCCGGAATTTGAACCTTGGCTACCCTGCTCTTAAGCCACTAGTCTAACCATTATGCTATCAGACATTCTGGCTCTGAAATGCCCTTCTAGGGACATCTGTATACAGTAGATGTTTGATATATGTACATATCAGGCACATCCACGTTTCCAAGATCGTGCCTGAACTTGCACATGCCTGCTTTTTTCAGACGTTCTGGCTTTGCCGACCCAGACTGCACTTGGGCATCCCACTGTGAAATCTGCCTCATGGTGGCTATCTTGAAAGTCCATCTGCTTAGGGGCATCTCCAGGACTTGTTTAAAATCACTGCTCCCAGTGACGATGGTTGGGGTGAATGTGTCAGAAGAGATGAAAAATAAGATAAACGGTGGCTTATTTACAATCACTTTGAGCTGGTGTTAAAAGGCAACATCTGTGCAAAAAAGCTGAATTGGATTTTCAGCCCTATACTGACACTCTTTGTGCGGGGTTTGGAGGGCTATTGACAAGAGTCTCAATTTGTAACCCACAAGGTGTCATAGATGTTTATCCCCAAGCAGGCAGGTTGTCTTAATGCAATTTATGACAAGGGATTATGTGTGCTTAGTTCCCTTTGCATTCCAGATTTACTGTTGCTCGAAAGAAGGGGCAAAATTGATTACAGAGGTTTTAAAAAATGCCAACTAGTTTGAAAAAAAAATAGTTTCAAAACCCAGAGGTAGCCCTAGAAAACTGTTCACTTCGGAGACTTTTGTAGGCTATCTTTTTAGAAAAGAGCAGAGCGCGATCGCACTGATCTCTAATTTGCAGGGCTGAGGCAGCTGTATTGAGATAGCAACTAAAATGTACAGTACTCCGCTTGTAAATAACCAGTATGCAAATTTTAGCTCCCAGAAGTGGTGTAACACTATTTTGCCCCATGCCCAGCCTTCATTTTGTAAATGAATCTCATGATTCATCGAAAACAACTAGCATACTCTTGTTTTAAAATGTTTACTGATATTATTTCAGAAACAGCAATGATGTCATTAATTTCCTGTTATAATTACTACCTAGAACATCAAGAAGCCAGCCAAACACAGTGTATAAATGCTTTAGATCAACAGACCACTAGCAGCTCTCAGCAGAAAACTGAGACACAGTAAGCTGTCAAGAGAATGGGGGAAAACACCAAAATCAATTTTGCAATTACTAGTTCTAATTAAAACCAATTAGTAAGGGTGCATAAAATGTTCCATACACTGTTTCAGCATTAGTTCAGTAGTGAACACTGCCTCTCGCTCACTAGTGTTCTGGACAGTGCTTTCCTGAAATTAACATCCAAATAAGATGGACTTGAAATTCTGTACAATGATGTAGCCGTGTAATTGCAGTGAGTATAGTAATTGGATATATTTCAGAGAGTAACGCTTAGCTGATAAATGTTGCTTACTTTCCTTCCAACCTGACACTGAATAAAATATAATAATTCTTCACATAAATTATGGAACGTCTATCATGTTTTCTAGTGAGGTGTTTTATATACCTCGGAACAACTCTGAAGGTTATTAGGAATTGGCTTGAGTACAGTATATCATCATATCTTAGCCCATTTTAAACTATGGAGCACTGTAAATTACTGTATAGTTGTATCCCATCTATTAATTGCTATTTGGGTTAAAGTCACTACACATAATCTCCTTTTTAAAAGGGTGAATATGTCCAGGCACTTTGTTCCGAGAAATGGCATATTGATTTATGATTTCACAGCATTAAGTGATACTACCTTAAAGAGGAGTCAGACTGGCAAGCATCCAGTTAAGCAGGGCAAGGATAGGTAAAGCTTTGCACTGTGAGTTCCTTCTTGCATGCAATTGATGACATTGCAAATGAAGGATACATGCTCTTTCGTTATACATTTGCTCTAATCTTACTACATAAATGAAAACAAGATAATTCAAATGCTTAGCTAACTGCATGCAGAATGTAAAAAGCTTGCTTTCTCCCAGCTCGGTCTACTAGTGGATTTCATGATTATCACTGTATGTAGTGAATTGCAGGCTGGTAGGATGATGCAATTCTCCTCTTTAGGTCACTGCTGTAAAATGTGAGATTTAATCTAATCAGTCATTCTCTCAAGTAAGCTTGATTTTTGTTTAATATATTGTTTTTAATCAAATATATTTGTTTGTAGAATTTACAGTGATTCCGTTCTGAGTACGATACATATTTCTGCCGTCCCCGTTATGGGGACGCTATGCATGAATGGGTAGGGCGTTTGCGATGAGCGATAATATGAGCAATTAAGTGTAACAGAGCATGTGACATATGCAATTATTCCACAAACCGTGCTATTTGGTGTTTTTGTGTTGTCTGTTTATGATTTTTCACATTTTTCAACTTTAGAATGTCAAGGCATTACAAATTACATGAAGTTATTTCAATGCTGGAGGATGATGATGAATGGATAGCAGCCGACATATACATTACTTTGCATGACTGCCTGAACCATATGCCCATACCACTCAATGCACATGTCAGCACCTGGGGAGGGGCTGCGGTATGTGCAGCTGCTGCCACGGGCCTGTGCATGTCCACACCATGTGTGGCTGGCCCATGCCTCTGTGCATCATGCACATTGCCTGCCTGGGACATTGGTCACAGCAGTGTTCCATCGTGGGCTGCTGGTATGGGAACTGCCTCTGGGTCTGGGGGTTCGAGGCACACTCCGCCAATATTTTTGCTGAGATATGCCAAGGGTGCAGTGTCACCTGCCCATTGCACGATGCCGGTGCCGCACACATGTTGGCTGTCATGGGGGGTGGGACATGTGCATGGCGTGTTGCATACACATGGTACCCCCAGCACATCACTGTCTAGCTGCACAGGGCATGCATGTCAGCCATCGGGAACTGTGGATGCAGTCCCAGGCCTGTTTCTGTCACCATGGGGTGGTAAGGCTGCCGCACAGGTGGCCCCATGCATAGGAAAGGTGTCTGTGGTAGCATGTGGCCCCTTCCTCCAGCCCACCCACCCTGCCATGGGTCCCTCCACATCCCTTCTTGGGCATATCCACACATCTGGGCCACCCACTTGATTTGAGTCTATCACATCCATGGCCTACTCTGGGCCATTCCCTTCTCCATATCCTGCCCCCTGTACATGTCACAGACCACTGTCATATGTGATGTGGCTGGCTACACAATTTTGATACATAAAGATCATTTCCACATAATACTAATTACATTTCATTTATAATAAGTTTTGGAAATTTATTTGCAGTTGTTTGACATTATTTGCAGTTGTTTTATATAACAGCCACTTCACCCGCCCTTTCATGCATAGGGTCCCCAAAATAGGAACGCTGAAATATTGTGCAAAATAGCAGTCAAAATATTTGTTTTTACCAAATTGTCACTTGAGGTGTTATTAGTTTGGTATTGACTAACATATTATGGAGTTTCATGTGAAAACAAAAATTCATGCATTAATGGGTTAAACCAGTTAATAACGTGAAAAACACACACAGGATTTGCACACTGTCGGAGCTTCCTCTACTCTGTCACTGTTAATCCTCAGCTTTACAGAGATGATTCTTGACAATCTGAAAGCTAAGGGGTCTATTTACTAAGATGTCGTATCTGTTTAATGTGGCAGTTAATTATGACTGGCGCAAGGAAAAGAGACACCGTAGGCAAACCTCATTCCTTGCATCCGCCCAGCTGCCCCTCATTGCCACCATTGTCACCCTTCACCAGGACTTACAGCAGCAGCAATGCATTGAAACAGCCCCGCTATGCTTATCTGCAAACTTTGGCACCACAGGGCTGTCTGCTTCTGCCCCCTCCTATGGCCACCCCCAATCAAACCAGACGGCGTCCATCGGAGGGGTCGAAAGCTGGCAACCTTGCAGCTCTAAAGTTTGTTGGTAAGGACCACTGGAATGTTCCAATCCATTGTTGCCACTATAGGTCCTGGTGAAGGACGACAGCAGCAGCAGTGGGTGTCCCCAGAGGACTGGCACTCTAAGCAGCCACCTAGTTTGCCTAATGGTACCACCGGCCCTGCAGTTAACATGTGCTAACAGTCCGGTTCTGTGTTAACTCTTACCACAGCATGTTAACTGTTAGCTCATGGTAAATGCTGTTTCAAACAGCTAACACTGAAATCACCATTTTGAAGTGTGGAATAGGTGGAGGGACTGCACTGTGGAGTTAATGCAGGGGTCATTAATGGCTAATGTGGCAGATAAGGTGGTGCAGTTAAGTACGCCCCCGGAGGCATAGCTCACTACATTCTGTATCATCTGCCATGCAGTCCTCCCAATAGTGCTGGGAATACCCCCAACAGTTACCACAGAGGTTTTGCACTGTGAACAGTTGTAGTTAATGTTCGTTGCCAAACCTGAATGAATCATTATAAATAACGGCCGAAGCATTTAATATTCAAAAGGTCACAGCGTGGGAACGCAAACCAGACAATTTCATTTGACTTTTTCCTGATTTTCAGCCCATATCCCTACGTTCTAAAGATACCTGGATGAAGATAGCTAGGTAAAGTTGACTAGGTCACTTGAGGAGAGCTATTTGTCTGCTCACAGTTACCCAGCTAGCACTGAATATCGGCACAGAGCAGCCTCTCTTTGCCAGTCCTGCCCCTTTCTATCCAGGGAAATTTTTTGTCCACACAAAATGTAGCTAGTCAGGAAAGGGAGGCAAGAATTTTAACCCTGAGGATTCCTGTGGCTAACTCCAAAAGCTAGCAGACAATGCTTTTGAATATTGTCCCCTCCCCCGCCCCAGATCTCTTCTATTTCTTTACATCTTAATACACCTCTTTACACCAATAGATAATTACATCTTCCCCAATGAAACATATAAAAAAATCTAACTCAAATGAAGAAAATACTATTTTACTGTAGATAAACATTTGGCAGTTGATAAGAAAAACCCTCGTTCTGTATAAAATGGCTTCGATATCTTTTCGGCACAGTCCAGACAATCTATATTTGACAATGCTTCTGATAGAAAAGAAAAAAAAATGACGGACTCTTTACACAAACACATGCAATTCAATTTATGGGAATATGGCAACTATAATTTCTATGGGGGATATAGTCTGATTTCTTTGAGTAAAATATTTTATTTTATTTATTTATTTATTTATCAATTTCTTCTATACCGCCCCTTCCAGAGATCAAGGGCGGTTTACATGGATCGGGCCACTATAGAGGTAATTGTATAAAGAAAAGGTTGCTCATATATGCCAGCATATGCATGTAAAAGGCCTGATAAAGTCACCACACTCATGAAAGCATGCACAGTACAACTAGGCACATACGTGTAGGCGACTTTACAGTAGGTGTGTTCAGGGGAGGCGTTTGGGTGGGGTATGAACAGAGTAGTGATTTGCACGCATAGGTGCATAGGCATAAATGTCTGCAGCTTCAAGCCAGCCTTTGTCTTTACAAAACCGGCTAAAAAAAAGTGAGTATATGGCCTTCACACATGGACTTGTTATAAGAGCACCCTCTACGTATGTACATATGTACTACAAATCTACCCGAGATGAAAAGAGGCCAGGTTGGCAAGGCTGAGCAGGGATTTGCATTTACTTAAATTTGTTTGCATGTTTGAAAGATTGCAGATATTTTCCTTTAAGAAATCTATCCACATATGTTAGCAGCTGACAGTGCATATGGGTTGTTTACCTGTTATAATTTTCAAAGTGAATGCACAGATTATTTTCATTTTGAAAATCAAGCAAATGCCGCAAAGTGTCAAGTACAATGCACACTTCACAGACTATGGATAGTTGTAAACCCATCCCCCAAATCCTTAAGTAATAGGAAGGTTTAGACAATATTTTATTAATGGGGGGGGGGAGTCAAGGTGGTTGACAGCATTCGGAGGGCTCTGCAAGGGATAGACTTGGCTGGAGGTCACCTTTTGAGATGGATACAAACATGAATACCCTACAATATCTCTGCTTCAGTGATCAGTTCAATTGATTGCTTGACCAGTGGGGGGTCCAGCTGGGAGCCCTAGGGGCTGCAGGCTCAGAAGCTTGGCAAGATGGATTCTGAAGTTGGAGAGTCTCTTGAATGACAATATAGGATCTTCCTCAGAGGTGCTGAATGTGGAGAATTGGCTCTAATTGCCAGTGTAACTTCTCTGATGCTACCATCTCCATTGCAATATAATTTGCAGTCCAAGCCTACTATTCCACCTAATGTCTCTTTAGGAGAAGTATGGGTTGTAGTCTCACATATGGAGAATGCTTTGGTGGACTGTGTCTCACAATTGTGTCAGTTTACCTTGGGTGCTTCCTTCAAGTAGCCAGAGCATGATAGAACTCTCAAGGATCAAGAAGATTGACTGCAGTCTTGTACATCATCTAAGGAAGTATGGTATATATTGAGCACCTCTGATTAAAGGCAATCACCGCTCATGAAAAAGGACTGACAATTTGGAAGATGGATTGAGAAAATGAAATTTATGTTTTAATAATTTTCCTCAGAATGCTCTTATTTTACCAACTGAGATGTTAAAAAAAGTATTTCAAGGAAGCTTTAAAATACTTAGAGAGAGAGCTTCTCTCAGATTACCCATGCAAACTGTCTCCGTACTCTTAGGAAGAAGGAGAATGAAGGGGAACTTGGGACAATGACCATTTGGAACCTGGAGATGTAGAGCTACCACTTTAATAGAAACTTTCCTTCACTCTCAAGTCTCAAGATCTGCATTACTTATTACTTTTGTTTTAGAGCCCGATAGGTTAGCGGTTATCTTGGCTTCAGTAAATGAAGTAGAACTCTTATCTAGCAGCTTAAACCCTAGCAGTAGTACTGTGAAATTACTGTTGTCAACCAGTGTCATTTTGAACCTGGTGACCAGAGGATTAGAAGTGACTGGAGATTGCTCTTATTCTCTACTAGACACCAGGAAGATCATCAGTAAGAGCTGGGATGGGATAAGAGGGTAAGGCTTGACTTACCTGTTGAGGGGCTTTGCCTGTCAGAGGCTCTTGACTGTTACAGGAGGGGACTGGGTGATTGGGGGTGAGGTTCTTGGCTGTCAGGGGGAGATCTTGGGGTGGGGTCGGTGTTTGGATTCAGGGATGCTGGGTGTTGAAGCTAGGTAACTTGTGCACCTACCCCTTTATTAGTACTTGCATGTGCTTGGGCTAGGTGCAAAAGCTGACATTGAGAATTTTTGGTATACACCATATATTCCCCATTGCAAAATGAGGACTACATGTTTATATTATTGGCCTTCCTAAATCATGCCCTATCCACTCCTACCAAATCTGTGTGGTGTGGATCTCCATGGGTAAAAGTGGCTATCTAAAATCACTGTTTGCACATGTAGCTGATCTACATATGGCAAAGCAGGGGCGAGTCATAAAGTGATGATTCAAAAAGATCTTTATTCAAGGGTACAGTATAACCACACCCGACATGACCATGTTTCGACACTTGCCTTTCTCAGGAAGTATAATGGCACTATAACAAACAATTTTGCAACATGAGATATATGTGTAATTAAATAAATAAATGCATAAAGAGTCATTTAAAACATAAAAATAAAAAATCATAATATATGTTTATCACAAATAATAAAAACAAATAGAACATTAAAAACATAGGAAGCCATTTGCGAATAAATAATATGTTAAGAAATATGACATATAGACAAGAACATAAGACATGCCATACTGGGTCAGACCAAGGTCCATCAAGCCCAGTATCCTGTTTCCAACAGTGGCCAATCTAGGTCATAAGTATCTAGCAGTTTCCCCAAAAGACACAGGTTCCACAATGCTTGTATTGGGTCAAGCAGTGATATCCTGGGTCCCTTTTAATAATGGTTTATGGACCTTTCCTCCAGGAACTTGTCCAAACCTTTTTAAAGCCCAGCTACACTAACAGCTTTTACGACATCCTCTGGTAACGAATTCCAGAGTTTGATTACACGTTGAGTGAAAAAATATTTTCTCTTATTAATCTTAAATAGGTTACCCTGTAGCTTCATTGCATGTCCCCTAGTCTTTCTATATAAACTTCTCTCCGCCATCAACACTAAAAGTTAGAGACGCAGAACTTCCGGTCAAATCCAACATACGCTATCTAGGAGTAATATTGGACCAACACTTGGACTTCAAAGATCACATCAAACGCACAGTAAAATCTATTTACTTCAAAATCAAAACCCTCAGCCACCTAAGACCCATGATGGAAACTGACGACTTCCGAATGGTTTTCCAGGCCCTAGTGACACCTCATTTTGACTACGCTAATATAATACTACATGGCCTCCCAAAATATACCCTGAACCCGCTACAGTTAGCCATGAATGCAGCGGCTCGTGTCCTGTGCGGAGCATCCAGGAAGGACCACATCTCACCTATATTAAAAGAGCTTCACTGGCTCCCAATAAGCTGCAGAATCCTATATAAGACCCTCCTCATTACCTTTAAAGCATTCAATAAAACATCACCCTCTTCAATTGTTGATCTACTCATTCACACCCCCAACAACAGATCAAGAAGAGCACATGCGGAAAATACTCTAGTCATGCCAAGTGAATCTATAAAACTTAACCAATCAACCATCAATAGAGCATTTACAAGCTATGCCCCCAGGTGTTGGAATAAGCTCCCTTCTAGCATAAGGGCAATCAGGGACCTCACGCAGTTTAGAAAGGCCCTCAAACATCACCTATTCCTCATGCACTTTACACAGCCTGATGATCCCCCCCCCCACCCACACACTCACCCATCTATGTCAACGGAGAACACATTCACACTAAAACTGCAATCTGACTGTACACCGTAGGATATACAGCACTTTAACTCTTCTTGACCAACAGAGTACAAACACGCTGTAATCTAACTTGGATTGTAAAACTTGTTATGAGTTCAACCTATTAATCATTTGTAGATAAATCTCATATGTATATAGTTTCCCCAGTTAAATCCATGTTAAAACCCTGTTTTATGTAAACGTAGGACAAAATCTGTATGTCCAAGTGTTTATTGTTCGATGTAAACCGCACTGATGAGAAATAGCACGGAATATAAGAAATGTTAAATAAATAAATAAATATACTGATGATGTAAACAATCGATCTACGTTTACCCGTTCCACTCCATTCATTAATTTCTAGACCTCTATCATATCTCCCCTCAGCCATCTCTTTTCCAGGTTGAAGAGTCCTAACATTTTAGCATCTCTTCATAGGGGTATCCTTCCATCACCTTTACCTCTTCTCTGTACCTTTTCTAATAACGCTATATCCTTTTTAAGATACAACTCCCACCTCTCCTTCCTTCCATCACCTTTACATTGACATTCCTTGGTGATCTGTCCAGCATTTGGCATACAGATGTGGTCATGCTTTAAGGTGCTTTCCACTTTAGGGCACCTTGTCTCTCCTTAGGACGCCTTATCTCCTGTTAGGGCACCTTACCACCTCTTAAGGCACCTTAAGGTGCCTTATCTCCTGTTAAGGCTTCTTATCACATCCTAAGACGCCTTGTCTCTCCTTAGGACGTCTTGTCACCTTACCGCACTTGGTCATGTTAACTCACATTAAATGGCCCAAGGCACCCTAATGCCAGCATGCAACCTACCTGCCCACTGCCTTATATGGCTTCAGTCACCTTAACGCAACCCTTACCGCCAGTGACCTTATCGCAGTTTACTAAACATACCCCATAGTTTTTAGCATGAAGATGTAATATTGTTCCAGGCATAATAAAACTTTGTTCAGATCTCCACCCCTCCAATTCTCTTTCACTTTCTTAATCATAAAGAATTTGAAATACATGGGTTTATGATGTTCTCCCTCCCAATGCTGCACCAATAGCTTGTCAATAAATCCTTTCCTCAGACAGCTTCTCTGTTCTACAATACGTGTATTTGTACTATTTGCACATGTAGCTGATCTACACATGTACATGATGGCAATTTGCTATTTATATGTGAAGATGCTTCAAAAATAGGAGCTAAAAATGGCCATTTTATTTAGGTCATGGAGAGGGGAAATGAGAAGTGCAGGTCACAACATGCATAATCACCTTGTATTTTACAAAAGGCTCTGCCAAACACAGAGCCTTTTGTAAAATACCTAGATGGATGGCAACAAATACAAGGGTATTTTCTGGCACATCCAGAGGCAGTAGTAATTTTTAAAGAAGCAAATCCTAGTTTCTTCCAGATGTGTGTGGGAGCAACTTTATAAAATCACTGCACTTAACATCCATGCATCCCCTCACTCCCCAATAACCTTCCACACCAGTCCAGATTCCCCTTACCTTATCCACCCCAGCACCTTCACATGCCCCCCAAAAGCATGTTCTGACCTGCACATCTCATTTCCCCTCTCCATGACCTAAATAGAATGGCCACCTCACTAACACATGTTTTCCACCCCTGATATCCCCCCAAGAACATCACATCCCACAACACTCCCCAACACCTCTGACTGCATCATGTCCCTCATGCCCCTTACACGCCCCAACAGCATTGAAGTCCTCTCCACACCTAGTATCCCCTGCCTCTTACTGAGTGTTCCTGATAGTTTGGAAGGAGCAGGAGCTACCCCTAATAGCTCCTACTCTGTTTGACTCTGGGTTCAAAATGGCACCCTTAGCCCCTTGCAGTAGTCCCATGGTACTACAGCTAGGATTCAAACTGCCAAATGAGGACAAAATCACTTAGCTTGAACTCTAGAATTAGTACCACGAGATCACCACAAGAAGTCAAGGGCACTATTTGGATCCTGGAGCCAAACAGAGCAGGACTGATGGGAGATTGCTCCTGCCCCCCCCCCCCCAAGCTACCTGGAATCCCTGGTAAGATCCAGAGAAGTATCAGGTGGGAGGGGGTCTTCAGTTATGTTGGGGTATGTTGGGGGTGGGAGACGATGCTGTCATGAGTATTGGGAGATATTTGATGCTTTTGGGGTGTATCAGGGGACATGTGATGCTACCAGGGGGAGGTGTCTGGGTTGGGGGAGTAGCGCTGTCAGATTTCACACCTACTCCTTCAAGCTGGCATTTGTGAATGCCTTAGGGTAGGTGTAAAGGCCAACATGCAAAGATTTTGGCCACCACATGTACTCCCCTTGAAAAATGGAGAATACACATTTAGATTTTTGGCCTGTCCAAACCGTTCTCTATCCACTCGCCCAAACCACATCACCTTGAAATCTGTATGTGATGTAGATCTCCACATGTAAGCAGCAGCTTTCTAAAATTTGTGTTTACATATGTAAATACCACTATTTACACATGGAGATATTTGTAAAATCACTGCCAAAATGTTACACTTAGAACTTACCAGGAAATGACATATGCTCTTTGTGACCTTGAGCAGGTCACTTCACCCTCTACTGCCTCAGATACAGACTTACATTGTGAGCCCTTGAGGAAGAGGGAAATATCTATAGTACATGAATACAGCTCACCTTGAAGTACTACTGAAAAGCAGAGAGCTAAATCTAGATGTTAAAAAAATCTGAAAGTCAATTACTTAATACTTTTACTTTTCAAAGGGTCAACATGCCACTTACACAAACAAAAAAACATATTTTCTCTCCACAGAGGACAAGAATATGATTGTCAGTATCATAAATGCTATCAACCATAAACAGAGGATTTAAATCCCTCCCCCAGGACAGTTTATGATCATTAAATGTCTATTTGGAGCATTGAGAAGGGACTAAATATTACTAAACTCTGAGGACACAACAAGGTGTGTTAGTAAACCAGAGCACTAGCCTCTGAAACAGATGCTCAATGATCCAGGAAATTTGTTGGTCTAGGAGATGATATTCCTAACTGTAATTTATAAGATTACAATACTAAGGAAATGCATTTAATGATGTTGTATATCCTTCTTTTATAAAAAGCATGTTCTTGTGCCAAAATAACAACATTCAGAGCTCTTGATTATTTCAGGATCTTTGTGAACAGCACTATGCAATGCAGTGGAATTTTCTATTGGTTCTCCCAGGTAGCTGATTGTCTTGTAAGCCTACAGTTCTTTAATGGTCTTCACTGTAACACTGAAAAACTGACAGTGTAATGAAGCATGTAGAGTTTGCTTTTATTATTTGTAATATCTAGATGCTCACCTGTCTGATGTCAATTCAGTACTAGACCTGCTGTTTCCAGTGATATCATCATGGACCATCCAAAAGAAATAACCCACTGTAGGGGCAGATTGCCACAGTGGGTCACCATTGAAGGGGTAAATTAAAGGGGATCAGCTCTCTGGGAGCTAATTTGGAAGTGACCATAGGTTTGGGTGACATGATTTACAAGATTTACCATGAATTCTCCATTCACCTCTACTTCCTCAGGCCCTTGACCCACAATTTTTCCTTTTCTGGAATCATAGAGGATGAAACTGCCCATCTTGTATCCTCTTCTAAATTCACTATTCATTTCTTTAACTCGATTCCTACCCTCAGGGTCAGCCCCGACCGTGCCCCCCACTGCTGCCGGTGATTCCAGCAGCGTAGTTGGGTCAGTGACAGCACACTTCAGCACACATGGCCTGCTGCTTCTGACCCCCTCCAACACAACTTCAGGGAAGTCAGAAGCGGAAGGCCATGTGTGCCTAGCCACCCCCCGACGCTGGAATTAGCGACACAGCTCAGAACAGAGAAAGGGAAGGCGGCCGAGCTCGGCATGTGGGTGGGGGGGGGGGAGGTGGCAGGACATGTGTAGAAAAGCACATGGCCCGATGCACCACCCATTGAGTTCTGATGCCCTAGGTGGCTACCTAGCCCGCCTAGTGGACGAGCTGGCCCTGTCTACCTTGCCCCTATCTCCTTTTTTTGTCTTCTCCAGAAGGATGAGCTCCACCTTAACTAGGGTGGGAACAGGCTGCTAACACAAACCTTTAAAAAGGAGATAAAGCAACTTTTAAACTAGATATTGGAGGAAGCTAAATAAAACAAAAGATATTATAATGCCTCTATATCGTTCCATGGTGAGACCGCACCTTGAATATTGTGTGCAATTCTGGTCACCGTATCTTAAAAAGGATATAGCGATTTTAGAAAAGGTACAGAGAAGAGCCACCAAAATGGTAAAGGGGATGGAAGGATACTCCTATGAAGAAAGGCTAAAAAGGTTAGGGCTCTTTAACCTGGAAAAGAGACGGCTGAGGGGAGATATGATAGAAGTCTATAAATTAATGAACGGAGTGGAACGGGTAAACGTAGATCGATTGTTTACCTTATCAGAATATAGAAAGACTAGGGGACATGCAATGAAGCTACAGGGTAAACTATTTAAGACTAATAAAAGAAAATATTTTTTCACTCAACGTGTAATCAAACTCTGGAATTTGTTACCGGAGGATGTAGTAAAGGCTGTTAGTGTAGCTGGGTTTAAAAAAGGTTTGGACAAGGTCCTGGAGGAAAGGTCCATAAACCATTATTAAGAAGTGACCGAAGATATCAATGCTTGACCCAGTACAAGCATTGTGGAACTTGTGTCTCTTGGGGAAACTGCTAGGTACATATGACCTAGATTCGCCACTGTTGGAAACAGAATACTGGGCTTGATGGACCTTGGTCTGACCCAGTATGGCATATCTTATGTTCTTATGTTCTTATGTGAAGCTGACAATTGCCCAAGAGTGTATAGTTTGGAATAATTTATCTTTGAAGGACATTACCAAAACAGGGAGGTTAGAGCATCCAAAAAGAGAGGTTGCAATAAAGGTAAAAGTATCAGGTGTTCTTAAGTAGAGTTGAAAGATTCCAAATAACCCCTGTCAATTGATAAGCAGGTTGTCAATATGAACAAAAATCATACTTTGAAATGCCTGTATACAAATGTTAGGAATCTAAAATGTAAGATGGGAGAGTTATAAATACATGACACTGAATGAAGAGGTAGATATAATTGGTATCTCAGAGAATTGGTAGAAGGAGGATAACCAATGGGATACTGTGATACCAGGATACAAATTCTATTGCAATGATAGGATAGATCAAATTGGTGGAGGGGTGGTGCTATATGTTAAAGAGGGCCTTCAGTCAAATAGGAAACAAAATGTACTGTAGAATCATTATGCATAAAAATGTCATGTGCAGGGGCATTCCTACATTATTGGATGCTCGGAGCGGACGCTCCCCTGGGACAATGCTCCCCACTGGAATGACGATCCCCCCTCATAAAGATGCTCATGCCTCCCACCCCCCACCTGACCCTCATGGAGGAGGTGTGTGCAGCAAGCATACCTTTGCTGGCTTGCCTCACTGCCTCCTCTCAACACCCACTGGTTGTTCCCTCCCAGCTGAAGTCTCACGAGAACAGCTGCACCGCAAGACTTTAACCCTTGGTACGCCACTGTCCATGTGAGAAGTGGAAGAGAATAACAGAGGGGTTTTCCTACTATCCACCTGGCCAGAATTAACAGACAGAAATTAGAGAAGCTAACAAAATTGTCAACACAGTAATAATGGGTGATACCAATTACCTCAACATCGACTGAGTGAATATCACATCAAAACACGCTAGGGAGATAATGGGGTATGTTTACTAAACTGTGGTAATATCATTCACATTAGGTTCCACGGTAAAGGTACAGATGCCCATGTAAAGGTGTGGGTGGTGCATCATTACAGCAAGCCATATCAGCTAAAGCATGTTACAAGGCGCTTTAGACTAACGCGCGTTAAAAGGCACCTTTACAAGGTGCCTTGTAAGGTGCCTCGTAAGGTGCCTCATAAGGCGCCCTATAGGGCTCCTTAGGCTAAGCGCCATATTAGGCACCCCTGGACAAGGCACTGTAGAAGGCACGCTGGGCTATGGAACCATAGGTTAAGGTGGCCTAACAAGGTTACGGTGCCCTAGGTTAGTGTGCCCTAAGGGCTGCAAGGTGCCACAGGATGGCATGCATGACCTGTGAGGAACAGAGACAGATGTAGCCCTAACACTAGATAGAGCACTCAGGAAAGGCAATGAACAGGTGAGTGAAGGATGGAGAGCTGGGAGCCACTGGACCCGCCATATCTGCGGGCATCCTATGTGGTTGCCAGTACTGATGACAAACATGGTTGGGGCAACTGTACCAGAGCACAGGGTGTTGGCAATGTAAAGTATTGGAAAGACAGTTGGTGGCAGACGATGGGAATATGTGCCCCCCAGTGGAGGCGGAGGTGGCAGGATAGTTACAATGATGGGTGGACAGAGGAGTGGTGGTGCCATGCAGATCAGACACAGGTGAGGCAAGCACGATGAGGTGCAATGCAGGAAAGTATAGCAGGGCAGGACATGGGGTGGCAGCCTGCACAGGCAGACAGGACTCTACACAGCTGACAGACGCAGATAGAGGGACCAAGGGAATGTTGGCAATTTTGGCAAGGGTATTATGGGCTGGCAGCACAGATCTGCAAAAATATGACTGTTACAGGCATGAGTGGAGGGAACAATGAGGAATCAAACCCATGAACACTGCCGAGAATGGCATTGTATTAACCAGTAGGCTATACCTCCGTGGTGTTTGTCACAGCAATGGCTGAGTACAGAAGGACTGCAGGTCACTGCACAAACTGTCTGCTCTGAGTGCCAGGATATAGTAACCCCACCAGTACCCATGATGCAATGCACATGCTGAATAGCTGTCTATAGCTGATCACCAAATGGGATCTGCACCTCTCCGGTACCTCAGCTTGGATAGACGAACTGACAGTGCTTGATATTGGCACAGTGTAGCTACAGACCATGCCATTGTGCAGGTTCTGCGTTCGCCCTGAGGGATAGGATGGGTGCCCAGCACTAGGTCCGCAGTACATGTGGTGCTAGAGATAGGGCCTGCTGTACATCCCCATCACTATCAGTGTGTGACAGGTGTTCTTTGCCATGCTGTTGAAGGTAATTTGGTGTCCATTTGTATCCTGCAGTCACATGTGGCTCTTTGGGACCAGGCACCACCCAGATTAGTGTGTACCCTGTCTTAGGGTCTGGCTAACATGGGCACCTGTTATCAGGGCAGAGGGGTTTCTAGACTTGCATGAGCTTTGTGTAGCAGTGCCTTTATAAGTTCAAAGTGGTACACACTACATACCCCAAAGGGCCCACATCACCCTTCTTATAGGTAAGGGACAGGTGCCCCAACCCCAGTAAAGCAACCTCTATACTGCTGATATAAGACAGACCTCCAGGTTTGGTGGGCCAGAACCATACCTGTGACTGGGGCAGTGGCAGACCAGCAGCAATTATGGGGTTAGGTCTGGAAAACACCTTCTGCCTTACACCACTGTCTGCCAGTCACCAGCATACAGCACAATCATACTGAATTTTATAGGTGTTCCAAGCATGCACAGTCAAACTGCAGACAGTCCACTAGCCAGTCCATAGTGCATGCTTACAGAGGAACTACATGCACCAAGCAGGCATCTCAGTGATTGGATGCCCCCAGCACTGATAACACAAAAGTATCACTGAAGGCAGATAGTGTAGAGCGCTACGTGGGAACCTAGACATGCCATGGTCACTGCTCGGTTAGAGTGAGAGCCCTCCCAGCATGACATGCTGTGGCCACCCTGTCCATGCATGCGGTGGTAGGGCACTACAGTGTCCCAGTCATTGTCCCACACCCTGTGAAGATGCATCCTGGCCAATCTGCCCTTTCCAGGCCATACCCACAACACCTTGCTCCTCATTATGCACATATTCAAGCTAACGCTGGTAACAATGGGATATTTTTGGCCCAGAGAGGGGTGGGCAGCCACAGAACAATGGATAGACATATACACACACACACACACACACACACTCCTATTGCAGAATTGTGCAAAGATAGGGGTGGTTGGCAACCCTGCCCGCCACACTGGTCCTGATCACAGTGCCGACATTGCTAAACTGTGCAGGAGGTAGTAGTAGTGCTCTGGTGACAACTGCAGCTCAATGCTGGGGCCAACAGCCTGACTCTCCATGCATCTTTGGATTGTGGAGCCTGTGTGAGTAAGTGTTTGTACCCCTGTTCACTGCTGCTTTGGGCTTTGCACATGTTACTGTTGTATCTGCATTGTAGGGTAAAACATAGGGACATGCTTTGCAGGAACCACAGCTGGGACTTGAACCTGTGACCTTCTGCATCTGGACACACTGGCTGGGAGTACTACACCACACATGCATGGTAGTCCCTGGGGCTACCTGTACTTTTCCTCAGCCAGACCTTTTATGTTCACTGCACACCACCTACTGGTATAGGTCATGGCCTAGGTCCACTGCAGGCAGGTGCCACTGCCCCATCCAGCACGGGGACACCCCCCTTGCCATGCTGACATGACCATATGTTGTCGGTGCTGGTAGTGTGCAGTCCCAGGCCATCCATTGTGTGGATAGGTGGTCGCCTAGCGAGCGGGGTCTGGGGCAGGGGGCATACATGAGCATCCTCACATCCCCCCCATCACCACCTAGCAATAGTATGTCCCTTCTGCTTGGGAGAGGGTCCCTGGTTGGGGGGATGTTAGGTCAGAGCCCTGGCAACTGTTAGCTCAGGTGGACCAGGTAAATGTAGGTGGATTGTGTTTGGCCTTTGTCAGCTGCTGTCATGCTGATTTCCAGTTTCTATGTTCCTATGTGCCACGTAGGCTCCCACCTAGTCCACCCTGTGCCCCAGCTTCCCCGCTACATGTCCCGCCTGAAGCCCCCTATGCACCACCTGCACCATCGCCATAGTGGCCTTTCATACTTGGGCACTATGCTGTTTATTTATTTATTTATTTAACAATTCTTTTATACCGCGCTATTACAATCAGTGCGGTGTACATTGAACAAGAACATACTACAATGCATACAAGTAACATTGAGTTTTACATTGAACAGGGAATTTCAACAATAGGACAACCGGGGGAACTATGTACAGATTAACTTAATGTTATATACAGTAATATGAAACTCGTTTGGATGTTGCGATGTGGTTCACTAATAGGACTAGAGAGAAGGTTGACCAACTAGCCCTTTTCAGGTTGTATTGAGGAGCTAGTTTTGTTAATGTCTAGGTTGACTTCTGTTGCTGAAAATGGAGCACTACTATTACTTTTCTTGGTCTCCCTGCCTATGTTGTACATTGCTGACACTTAAATGGTTTCTCTCTCCTGAAATGTGCATCTAACAGCAGGTTTTCGTTCACAATAGGATTCAGCCCTTCAGTTCAGCGCGTTAGCGTGCAGGGAGCCTCTCTCCGCTCACTTCCTGCCCATTGACCCCTTCTCTGTCCCCCTCTCTCCACCCTCTGCGGTGTTTACCGCGGCCACGAACGCTAACGCTCGTTAGGTAACGTTAATGCGCGTTAACGTTACATACTGTGCATTAATGTTACCTAACGATCGTTAATGTTACCTAACGCGCGATCTGTAATGTTACCGCAGTTTAGTAAACATCCCCCAATGTTTCTAGATGAAATACATGACTGTTTCATGGAGCAGTTGGTTCTGGAAATGACATGAGGGTGCACTAATTTGGCCCTAATCTTTAATGACACACAGAATCTGATAAGAAAGGTGATGACATTGGAACCACTTGGCAATAGTGATCATAATATGCTAAAATTTGGTTTAATAAATTAGAGGAGAGCAGCAAGGAAATCTATTGTGCTATCATTTAACTTTCAAAAGGGAGACTATGATAAAATGCAGAAAGTGGTTAAGCAAAAACTAAAAGGAGTAGCTGCAAAGGTTAAGGGTTAACATCAGGCCTGGACATTGTTTAAAAATACCATCTTAGAAGCCCTGACCAGTTGTAGTCCACACTTCAAAAAGATGGAAGGAAGGCCAAAGAACTGCCAGCATAGTTTAAAGGTGAGGTGAGAGAGACTGTTATAGCCAAAAAAAAAAAAGCTCTCAAAAACTGGAAAAGGGATCTGAATGAAGAAAAGAGGAAACAGCATAACCACTGGAAAGTTAGATGCAAAGAACCCAGCAGAGAGCTTGTAGTTTAAATTTCATGCTGGTATGCTGGTATGCTAAAAAGGTTAGGGCTCTTTAACCTGGAAAAGAGATGGCTGAGGGGAGATATGATAGAAGTCTATAAATTAATGAACGGAGTGGAACGGGTAAACGTAGATCGACTGTTTACGTTATCAAAATATAGAAAGACTAGGGGACATGCAATGAAGCTACAGTGTAAACTATTTAAGACTAATAAAAGAAAATATTTTTTCACTCAACGTGTAATCAAACTCTGGAATTTCTTACCAGAGGATGTAGTAAAGGCTGTTAGTATAGCTGGGTTTAAAAAAGGTTTGGACAAGTTCCTGGAGGAAAGGTCCATAAACCATTATTAAGAAGGGACCCAGGATATCAATGCTTGACCTAGTACAAGCATTGCAGAACCTGTGTCTTTTGGGGAAACTGCTAGGTACGTATGACCTAGATTGGCCACTGTTGGAAACAGGATACTGGGCTTGATGGACCTTGGTCTGAACCAGTATGGCATATCTTATGTTCTTATGTTCTTATGTAAGCACTGATAAGACAGGCAAAGAAATCATCTGAAAATAAGCTTGTCGTGGAAGCAAAAGCTCATAATAAAGACTTTTTCAGGTACAGCTGAAACAAAAAGTCTGGGAGAGCATCAGTTGGACAGTTAGATGGCAGAGGAAGTAAAAGGGACACCAAGGGGTATGTTTACTAAACTGTGGTAACAGCAGCGGCTACGTTAAGACGCGTTAGGTAACGTTAAGGCGTTAGCGTTCCCGTCCGCGGTAAACACCGCAGAGGGTGGAGAGAGGGCGGAGAGAAGGTGTCAATGGGTGGGGAGTGGGCGGCGGAAAGGCTCCCATGACACCAACGCAGGTAACTGAAGGGCTGGAAACAACCGCGCGTGAAAACCTGGTGTTAGATGCACATTTGCAGGAGAGAGATACTATTTCTGTGTCAGCAATGTACAGCCTAGGCAGGGAGCCTGAGAAAGGTGATAGTAGTGCTCCATCTGCAGCAACAGTATAGTGGCCAAGTATGAAAGGCCACTATGGTGATGGTGCAAATGGGGCATAGGGGGACTGTAGGCGGGACATGCAGTGGGGGCAGCTGGGGCACAGGGTGAACTAGGCTGTCGCCCAGGTGGCACATAGGAACATAGAAACTGGAAATCAGCAGGACAGCAGCTGACCAGGGCCAAACATGCCCAGTAGTCCGTGTTCCACAGTGTCCCATCCAGGGGATATTATCCAGCAAGTACCCCAAAAGTCACACAGGAACCACTATGCCTGTAATAGGGCAAGCAGTGCACATCTGGGGACCACACTAACAAGGGTCCATAGACCACACCCAGGATGGGTCCCAAACAGTTCGTAGACCCAGCTAACTGAACACACTTTACAGCAGCCCCTAGTAAGGCATTGCAGGGTGTACCCATACATTGTCGGAAGCATATATACACCCAGTAGGCCAAACTGGGTACATCGTACCTGAGGTGCATACCCTAGCCCAGGGGTGGGGAACCCTGGTCCTGGAGAGCCGCAGACCAGTCAGGTTTTTGGGATATCCCTAATGAATATGCATGAGATATATATGCATTAGAGATATCCTGCCAACCTGACTGGTTTGTGGCCCTCCAGGGCTGGATTTGGAGACCCCTGCCTTACACCTCTGTCATTTAAGATTGTGAGTGGGCAAGGTGCAGATGTCCTAGACATCGAAAGGGTATATAAAATGTGTCACATTCCTCCTCGATTCTCACCACCTCCAAAAAGTTGATAAGATGCCACATAAGGTGCCCTATAGGGCTCCTTAGGCTAAGCGCCATATTAGGCACCCCTGGACAAGGCACCGTAGAAGGCACCCTGGTCTATGGTGGCCTAACAAGGTTACGGTGCCCTAGGTTAGTGTGCCCTAAGGGCTGCAAGGTGCCTCAGGATAACATGCATGACCTGTGAGGAACAGAGACAGATGTAGCCCTAACACTAGATAGAGCACTCAGGAAAGGCAATGAACAGGTGAGTGAAGGATGGAGATCTGGGAACCGTTGGACCTGCCATATCTGCGGGCATCCCATGTGGCTGCCAGTACTGATGACAAATATAGTGGGGGCAACTGTACCGCAGCACAGGGTGTTGGCAATGTAAAGTACTGGAATGACAGTTGGTGGAAGATGATGGGAATACGTGTCCCCCAGTGGAGGTGGAGGTGGCAGGATAATTACAATGATGGGTGGACCAAGGAGTGGTGGTGCCATGCAGATCAGGCACAGGTGAGGCAAGCATGAAGAGGTGCAATGAAGGAAAGGGTAGCAGTGCAGGACATGGGGTGGCAGCCTGCACAGGCAGACAGGACTCTACACAGCTGACAGATGCAGATAGAGGGACCGAGGGAATGTTGGCAATTGTGGCAAGGGTATTATGGGCTGGCAACACAGATCTGCAAAAATATGACTGTTAAAGGCATGCACACTATTTGAGTAGGACAGGCATGAAAGGAGGGAACAATGAGGAACTGAACCCATCAACACTGCCGAGAATGGCATTGTATTAACCAGTCGGCTATACCTCCGTGGTGTATGTCACAACAATGTCTGGGTTCAGAAGGATTGCAGGTTACCGCACAAACTGTCTGCTCTGAGTGCCAGGATAGGGTAAGCCCACCAGTACCCATGATGCAATGCATATGCTGAATAGCAGTCTACAGCTGATCACCAAATGGGGTCTGCACCTCTCCGGTACCTCAGCTTGGAAAGACGAACTGACAGTGAGTGATACTGGCACAGAGTAGCTACAGATGCCATTGTGCAGGTTCTGTGTTAACCCTGAGGGATAGGATGGGTGCCCAGCACTAGGTCCGCAGTACATGTGGTGCTAGAGATAGATCCTGCTATCACTGTCAGTGTGTGACAAATGTTCCCTGCAGTGCAGCCAAAAGTAATTTGGTGTCCATCTGTATCCTACAGTCGCATGTGGCCCTCTGGGACCAGACACCACCCAGATTAGTGTGTACCCTGTGTTAGGGTCTGGCTGATATGGGCACCTGTTACAAGGGCAGAGGGGCTTCTAGACTTGCATGAGGTTTGTGTAGCAGTGCCTTTACAGGTCACAGTGGTATACACTACATTTCCGAAAGAGCTCAGATCACCATTTTTGTAGGTAAGGGACAAGTGCCCCATCCCCAGTCCCAGTGAAGCAACCTCCATCCTGCTGGTATAACACAGCCCTCCAGTGATGGTGGGCCAGAGCCATACCTGTGACTGGGGCAATGGCAGACCAGCAGCAATGCTGGGGTTAGGTCTGGAAAACTCCAACTGCCTCACACCACTGTCTGCCAGGTACCAGCAGACAACACAGTCTGTTCCCTGTAAAATAGTTATCTCCAAGTTATAATACCCTGTTCAATGTAATTTCAGTTTGTTCAATGTAAACCGCACTGATGCAGAATAGCGCGGTATATAAGAGAATATAAATCAATAAACTAAATAAATAAATAAATAAACACAGTCAGAATGCACCTTATAGGTGTTCCAGCCATGCACAGTCTAACTGCAGACAGTCCACTAGCCAGTCCATAGTGTATGCTCACAGAAGGACTATGTGCACCAAGCAGGCATCTCAGTGATTGGGGCCCCAGCATAAAGAACACAAAAGTATCACTGGAGGCAGATAGTGTAGAGCGCTATGTGGGAACAGTGGGACATTTTTGGCCCAGTGAGGAGTGGGCAGCCACAGAACAATGGGTAGACACACATACACACACACTCCTATTGCAGCATTGTGCATCACCCTGCCCACCACACTAGTCCTGATCACAGTGCGGACATTGCTAAACTGTGCAGGAGGTAGTAGTAGTGCTCTGGTGATAACTGCAGCTCAATGCTGTGGCCAACAGCCTGACTCTCCATGCATCTTTGGATTGTGGAGCCTGTGTGAGTGGGTGTTTGTACCGTTGTTTGCCGCTGTTTGGGCTTTTCACATGTTGCTGTTGTATCTGCATTGTAGGGTAAAATATAGGGACATGCTCTGCAGGAACCACAGCTGGGACTTAAACCTGTGACCTTCTGCTTCTGGACACACTGGCTGGTTGTACTGCACCACATTGTTGCCATAGATGCATGGTAGTCCCTGGGGCTACTTGGACTTTTCCTCAGCCAGACCTTTTATGTTGCACTGCACACCACGTACTAGTATAGGGCATGGCCTAGGTCCACTGCAGGCAGGTGCCACTGCAACCTCCAGCACGGGCATACACACCCTTGCCATGCTGACTTGACCATATGCTGTCAGTGCTGATAGTGCGCAGTCCCAGGCCATCCACTGTGTGGGTAGGTGGTCGCCTAGGGAGCGGGATCTGGGGCGAGGGACATACATGAGCATCCTCACATCACCCCCATCACCGCCTACCAATAGTATGTCCCTTCCGCTTGGGTGAGGGTTGGCTGGGAGGATGTCAGGTCAGTGCCCTGGCAACTGTTAGCTCAGGTGAACCAGGTAGATGTAGGTGGATTGTGGTTGGCCTTTGTCAGCTGCTGTCTTGCTGATTTCCAATTTCTATGTTCCTATGCGCCACCTAGGCACCCACCTAGTCCACCCTGTGCCCCAGCTGCCCCTGCTACTTGTCCCACCTGCAGCACCCTATGCCCCATTTAAACCATTGCCCTGGTGGCCTTTCATACTTGGGCACTATGCTGTTGCTGCAAATGGAGCACTACTATCATGTTCTTGGGCTCCCTGCCTATTCAAACAAATCATCAATGAACCCACACATACAAAGGGGAATATTCTTGACATGGTATTTGTTCCGCAGCCAGTCATGGACCAAAACCACAATCCTCCAATATCAGTCGTGGATGTACCCTGGTCTGACCACAAATTGATCATTATCCAGATACCCATCAACAATGACCAGCTGAACAGAAGCCGATCCACGAACAATACCTCACGAACTGCCACAAGAAGCTTTCGCCCCTTCGATAGGAAACACATCCTTGCCGAAACCCCACCATTCCTCAACAAAACCACGCCGGACCTTGATGAACTAATCTCTTACTGGAACTCCAGCCTGCTTGCCATCTCACAACACCTGAACCCTAAGAATACAGCAAGGACAAAAAGAAGCTCCGCCCCATGGTTCTCCCCTGAGCTGCGATCCTCTCTTTCTCAACTACGTAGACTTGAACGCCGATGGCGCCGATGGCGCTCAACTGAAGATCAAACCGCATACCGAACCCACCTTGCAATACACCGAGAAACAATCACAACCAAAATGAGACAATATCACACTGACACCCTAAAAAGATCTCTGAATAAACCACGTGACCTCTTCAACTTGGTCAAATCCCTCTCAAAGGAACCATCTCCCGAACAACACAGTGAGATTCACCCGCAAAAATTCGCTGATTACCTGCAATCCAAGATCATGCAAACCAACAAGGTTTCAGCAGTCCCATTTCATGAACCTATGGGCCTATCCCCACTGAACATATTTTCCACACCATCCACTAAATGTATCGAGGACACCATAGCATCTCTCAACACCTCCACTGCACAGACTGACCCATGTCCGGCTTTTTGTATTAAGGAGCTACGTGGTGTGTTCAGCCCTGTCATCGCGAATATAATGAAGCTCTCCTTCACTACAGGATATTTTCCCACAACCCTCAAGCAGACTTCCATTAGGCCACTATTGAAAAACCCCAAACTTGACCCCCAAAGAGTTAATTCTTACCGGCCAATAGCCAGTATCCCTCTCTTAGCCAAAATAATTGAGAAAGAGGCACAACGGCAAATTCAAGATCACATAGATGCCGCTGCTCCCTTAGACAGCTGCCAACATGGGTTCAGAGAACATCATGGGGTCGAGACACTTCTCACTAGTCTATTCAACGATATCATCGCAGGAATTGACAACATCCGACAAGGTTTTGTGCTCATCTTCCGTGAGTCACGAAATTCTCCTCGGAAGACTGAAAGAGAAGGGCGTCTGCAACAGTGCACTAGGATGGTGTAAATCTTATCTGGATGGTAGATGGCAATATGTGAAGTCTGGATCAGAAGAGTCAAAACATTTCCATCAAAAGCAAGGGGTACCTCAAGGCTCCTCGTTATCCTCCTTACTTTTCAATATTTACATGCAGCCCATCTGCAGCATCATAAGATCATTCATGGTGAAATGTTTGATATATGCAGACGACATTCTCTTATACATGCCGTCCTCCACAGCTCACATGGATCTGGCCCCGATTATAGACTGCTTCAATGCGGTTTCAACGTGGCTCCAATCACAGAACCTACGCATTCAACATAAAAAAACAGAGGTGCTTTTCATCACCAGAGACCCCAACTTTACTCCCCCATCCCACGTCAGTGTAAAGGAAGCTGACTTACAAACTAAAGAAGCAATAAAATACCTTGGAGTTATGTTGGACCAACGTCTAGATATGAAACACCACATAAGCAACATAGTCAAAGCCGTTTATTTTAAAATCCGTTCACTCAAGCACCTATGCTCCCTGTTGGACCCAGACGATTTCCGGACCATATATCAAGCGCTAATCCTGCCACACTTTGACTTTGCAAATGCCATCTTACAAGGTCTTCCCCAATCCACACTAACCCAGCTAGGGTCCTTTACGGAGCATCCAGAAGCGACCACGTGACTCCAATTCTCAGACAGCTTCACTGGCTACCTATCCATGGGAGGATCACCTTCAAAACCCTACTCTTAGCATTCAAGGCAATCAAAGGTATCTCATCCTCACTCACACATCTTATCCACATTGTACCCCCCAACAGATCCAGAAGAGCAACAGCCGTAAACTTGCTAGTAACCCCAAAGGCATCGACAAAGTGCAACAAGACAACCACAAACAGGACATTCAGTTTCTATGTCCCCAAATGCTGGAATGCTCTACCCCCTGACATTAGGGCCATCGCCAACATATATCAGTTCAGGAAGGCACTCAAATCCCACCTTTTCCTCCAATACTACCCAACCAGCAATTGAACCTAGATATCCCTCTCAAGAAATGACCCACTCTAGAAAGGCCCTTACATTCAGTTTCTGATTTTTACCTATCCTTGCAGTGTAAATAGCTTATGTATATAGTTAACCCTGTTATCCAAGTTTGTACTCCTGTTCGATGTAAAACCAGACAGCTTGTTGTTATGGTCATTGTGTTGTGATGTAAACCGCGCTGATACCGAATAGCGCGATATATAAGAAACTATAATAAATAAAATAAATAAATAAATAAATAAAATATTCTGTACATTGCTGACACTGAAATTGTTTCTCTCTCCTGCAAATGTGCATCTAACGCCAGGTTTTCATTTGCGGTACTTTTCAGCCCTTCAGTTCCCCGCGTTAGTGTAAAAAGAGCCTCTCTCCGCCCACTCCCCACCCATTGACCCCCTTCTCTCCGCCCTCTCTCCACCCTCTGTGGTGTTTACCGCGGCCGGGAACGCTAATGCTTGTTAGGTAACGTTAACGCGCATTAATGTTACATAGCGCGTGTTAACAAAGCCACTGCTATGTTACCGCAGTTTAGTAAACATACCCCTAAATTAATTCTTTGCTTTGCTCTTTACTGAGGAAGATATAGGGAAGATGAATTGGAAGAACTGAATAGGCAGAGTGTGAATGTGGAGAGCCCATTGCCTCTAGTGTGAGAACAATTGCTGCATGCTTAGTGGAAATTAGCACAAGCGTACCTAATGACACCTCTGTTGTTCTCATGAGGTGCACAAGCGTTGTGCACCACACATTAGTATTTGTGACCATGCACTAACTTCTGGGATCATGCCTAGCAGCACTGAAAGGGTGCACTTATTGCACACAATGGAACTGCTGCTTATAGCGCTGCAAGTGCACATCTTTAGTAAAAGTGCCCCTAAATCCTTAGCACATACTTCAATCCAGGATGTCTACACCCCCATCATCCAAAATCTCTTTACAGCAGAGGTTCTGCTGAATGCCTCAGGACACACCTAGGCATTCAGTTTTCAAGATAACCACAATAAATATGCATAAGAGAGATTTGCATGCACTGTCTCCAGTGTATGCAAATCTTTCTGATGCATATTCATTGTGGTTATCCTGAAAAACTGGCTGGATAGATGTTTCCTGACGACTGGGTTGAAAACACTGCTTTACAGATACCATACTGATACCCTTTTCACAAACATATTCTCTTTTTAAAATTATACTTCTTTTCTAAGCTATAAAGATTGCATATAATGAAACAAAGGGTGTAAATGTATCTTTGCCATTTTGCAAATCTAGATATGTAGATGCTACCAATTAACTAAGAGGCCTCTATTTTTCGGTCCTTGTGATTAAGAGAAGGAAGTAAACATTGGGGATGAAGTGGGACATCCTCCTTCATCCCCATGTGAAGGGAAAGGCAAAAGGAACACTTTTTCCCTATTCTCCCTGGGGAGCAAGAGTCTATCCTGATGTGGACAATGTAGGCATTCATATGCATCTCCTATATGAAAGCAGGAATACAGATGTAGATTTTTGTGCTGCCCAGGTCCTGACACAGTGGTATAGACATCCATGTCTAAAATAGCCCCTTTCAAAATGGTCTTTTGCATGTAGATATGATTTGTATGAGTAAGTGGTGGCATTTACATGTGTATATCGTGAATAAGGTCCTCTAATGTAACTTCCAAAGGCATTCATTGGGGGTGGAAGACAGATTGAATGAGGATGGGATCATCAATTATATCTGTATCTTATAAAATATGCACACGTGCATCAATTCTTAGCAACACATACATGCTCATGACTGGGAGCAGGTCTAACTTTGTGCAGAAGCTTTTGAGTAAAAGCTTATAAAATCAGCACAACTTATGTGCTTTCCAGCCTAGGCACCCTGTTATAAAATGATCTTTCCTATGTATTCTTAGAAAGCACAGCTAAAAGCAAACATTTCTCCAGTCTCTCACTATGACAATATTTAGCTTACATAAAGCCTCATAGACCTCAGGGAACAAAGTTCCCAGAGGACTGAGCAGATATTGCTACAGCAACACCATGGGGTATGTTTACTAAACCTTCTTAATGTGCGCCCAGCGTTAGTGTGCAGGATGCCATATAAGGAGTGGGCGTTTCAATTTAAAGTAGCAAAACGGGATTAGCGCGCGATAATCTTAAGTAGGCGCACAGACATCTAAACATAGAAACAGAAGTGTAGCACAATGGTTAATACACTGACTGATGATACAGGGCTCATGAGTTTGATCCCCCAGTGTGCTTAATACATAAGGCTGGCTGAGGCATCAGCTTTGAAATGTAAGTATTGTTTCCTGAGGCATTTTATTTGTATTTTAATTATTGCTGCCAGCAAACACACCCTCACGTGCCGTAACCTAAGGTGCTGCATAAGGCACCCTATAAGGCATCCCATAGGGCACATTAAAAGTGCACTGTCCGCCACGGCACCCTATAATGTCCCCTATAGGGCACCCTATAAGGCGCTCCATAGGACACCTTATAAGGCACCTAATACGGACTGTAACCATAAGGTGCCTCGGAAGGCGCTTTATAGGGTGCCCTATAAGGCGTCTTATAGGGCGTCTTCTGAGCCACCTTATGGTTACAGTCCGTATTAGGTGCCTTATAAGGTGTTTTGCTGGCAGCACTAATGTACATTAAAAAAAGACAATGCTTTGGACAGCCCTATCAAATAACCCCTACTGTGGGTTTGAACCCATGACCTCTGGCTCTACAAGTAGTGAAGTAACAAGTGGGCTACAGCTCCATAGCTGCTAGCAAACCCCTGGCTGGCTGCAGAAGGACTGCACGTCACCACACAAACAGTCTGCTGTGGTCACCAGGATAGGGTTAACCCACCAATACCCATGATGCACTGCACATGCAAATCAGCAGTCTACAGATGATCACAAGATGGGGTATGCACCCCCACAGCACCTCGGCCTGGTAGGGGGAACTGACCGTGTGTGGTACTGGCACAGAGTAGCTACACACCGTCACATTGTGCAGGTACTGCACTCACCCTGAGGGTGAAGTGGGGCGCCCAGCACCAGGTTCCCAGCAGTGCTAATGTGTGAGATAGGTAGTTTCTGCAGACACACCTTGGATCTATCTGTATGTGTCAGTCAGGTTTAGCTCCTATGGACTTCCTAAGAGGATTATGTACCACCAACCTCCTCCAGGGCTGAGGGTGGTAAACAGGGTCTCCCACCAACAGATCCACATTCTATCTCCCTGCAATGGTGGTAGTAGAGGAGACCATCAACTCCAGTCCTGCTGGGGAACAGACACCCTACAGGGCAGTCAATGCAGCTCTGTACACATCCATTACAAAATAGCAGACCAACATTAGGCCTGGATATGCTATGCTGCACCCCACCACTATCTGATATTCTCCTGCAGCAAGCCTTCAACCACTGCACCCTGCAAGGCGTTCCACCAAGACACATAACAGCTGCAAACAGTCGGCTAGCTGGTCCATAGTGCATGCTCTTAATGGAAATGCATGCACCAAGCAGATAAGTCAGTGACTGGACCCCAAAAAGGAACCCATAAACATCACATGAGAAAAATATTAAATAGTACTATGGGGGAGCCTAGCCATGCCATGGTCACTGCTCAATCAGGGTGAGAGTGATCTCCCAGCAGAACATGCTGTGGCCACCCTGTCTGTGCAGGTGGTGGCCGGGCACTACAATATCCCAGCCAGTGCCCTATGCCCTGTGCAGATGCATCCTGGCCAAGCCACCCTGTCCGGGCTATACCCATGGTACCTTGCTCCTCATTATGCACATTGGCAGGCCAATACTGGCAACAGTGCTGGCAGTGTGGGCTGTGGAGGGTGTTTGCAGCCACCACACACTGGATAGACAGACACACACTCCCACACCTATGCCAGCATTGTGCTACTATAGAGGTGTTTAGCAGCCCTGGCCACCACACCAGTCCTGGGCACAGTGCAGGCATGGATATGGTACGCAATACTGGTGGGGGTCACTCCCCAGGGTGGTAAACACTGTCAGAGACCAGACCTGAAGCACACTCCACAGACATCAGAAAGGTTGCTATGATGGAGCTCAATCAGCAAACTGTGCTTAACGTAGGAATTGCTATCTGCCAGTAATCATAGCAAACGTTTGATAGCTGTGTAGCATATTCCCAGGTGTAGGGTAGCATTGCTAAGGTATGCAAGTGCTAGTATTGGGAGATGCACGCAGGGCCCAATGTCCTGCCTCTCCAGGAGGCATTGGCTAATGGAGCCTGTAGGTGTGGGTGTGTCTGCCCCTGTTGGCTGCTGCTTTACGGCAGAGGTTCCCAACTCCAGTCCTGGTGTGCCAAACACTGTTCGGGTTTTCATGCTGTCCCTCATGAATATGCATGAGATACATCTGCATACCATGGGGGTGGGCATAGATATGCAGCACAGGCATCTTTATTAGAGGCAGCATGGAACCTGAATGGTGTTTGGCCCTCCAGGACTGCATTTGGGAGACTCTGCTCTAGGTAATGCGCCTGTTTATGGTGTCTTTGCTCTGTAGGGTAAAATGTAGATGTTTTGGGCATGTTTACGTCATCTGCAATAAAGGCTCTGTCTGTATTAGCACGTTGTAGTAGTGGGTTAAATATGGGGACTGGGTTGGCAGGCACCATAGCTAGGACTTGAACCTGTGACTTTCTGCCTCCAAACACACTGGTTGTGTGCACTTCACTACCGTGTTGCCACAGAGACAGTGCATTCCCCGGTGATACCATAACTGTTTGTCCGCCAGGGCCTGTCTGTTGCAGTGCATGGCACCCACCTACACAGGGCTAGGCCATGGTCTGCTCTGGGCAGCTGCCACTGCCCCCCTCCACCACCAGTACCCCTCTGCCACCATGCTGACATGCCCTTCTGCTGGTGGTGCTGGTGGTGTGCAGTCTCAAGCCATCCAGTGTGCAGGTAGGCGGCTGCCTATGGTGCGTGTTCTGGGGTAGGGGTGCCTTGATAGATATCCACGCTTCCCCCAAACACCGCCTGCCAATGTTCTGTGCCCTTGGAGGTACCTGCTGGGTACTATCCCCTGTGACACTGTGATAAACACTCTCATGCCCTTGTTGGGCCCTCATCAGTTGCTGTCTGGCTGCTGTACAGTTTCAGCATTCCTAAGTGCCACCTAGGCATCTGCCTAGTCCGCACTGTGCCCCAGCTGCACGACAGCATGTGCCGCCTGCAGCCCTCTGTATCCCCTTTCCCAGCATCTGTCCAGTTGCCCATTCTGACATGCCCGCCCTGCTGTTGTGGAACATGTGCATGCCATAGGAAACCTGTCCAATGGAGAGGGAAACCCTGATCAGTTCTATTTCACTGTGGGATCATTCACCTTGTATGGGGACGGAGCGTAGACCCTTCCAAAATTCATATCTTTTTTGGGGGGATTTCTTGGGAGTGTTTTTTGATGTTTCCCATTACTATCACTATTGCCCAGCTTGGTTATGTTTTTTGTATATTTTGTTGGGGTCCTTTTAAATGTTTATTTGTACTTTTGTTCCGTGCACATGTATCACACTTATCACTTTTTTGTAGGTTTCCCTGGTTTTGCTGTACATTGCTAACAGAAATGGTTTCTTTTCCCTTTAAATCAGCTCTAACGCGAGGTTTTCACTTGCGTTAGTTTTGGCCTCGGATTTCACATCGTTAGTGTGCGGGGAGCCTCTCCCCTCCCACTCTCCACCCATTGACCCCTTCTCTCCGCCCCTGGGGAGCCTTCCTCAGCCCTCCGGGAGCCTTTCCCCGCCTTCAGTGCTCATTTGTGCTGCTGCGCGCATTAGCGCACTCTAAGGCACATTTGTGCCCCGTAAAGCACCATTATCGCGCACGTTAAGAAGGTTTAGTAAACATACCCCCTTATGGCCATCAGAAGAGCAGCACTTAACCTGCCTCCAAAAAGATGTTCACTCTGCATTACTAACAACAGAAGGTTTCTAATGTACTTGACCTTTATGTGAGAGGGTGTGAAAGAGCACATAGAAAATATTTGAGGACACCATAGATTCCCGATGAAAATTCAGTACTAAAAAGGAAAGGAAACTCTTGTAGAAAATAAGAACCCTGGTTTAGCTGTATAAATGATTCTATTTACTCAGCCTTACAATTTAATCCATTAAGACTTCCAAGCACACAGACAGACTCCTTTGTTGGTATAATTAGATTCCCTTTTATTTTGTAATTTTACTCTGCAGATGATGATTCAACCTTTCAACATTGTATTTTTAAATTAACAGTTATGCTAGCATTTTCATCCTATGGGGCAGATTGAAGGTTATGCATAGAGGGTATACCGATACAGAAATTCAAACTGAAGGCATTCTACACCCTTGTGCAAAATTCACATATTTACAGGTTTTATTTTCTCTGCCTTTTGCAAGGGAAAAAGTCATGCTATGGAGCACAGTTTTCCACATGGAGAAAATAAGCATGCGTGTGAATTCCAAATTGGATTATACAATCTAACTTTAAAAATTGCCTTTGGGAAGTAGGCAGTGAAGCTTTGCCACCCTCGGGAGGTCTAGTTCAGAGTTTTTATGATCATTTAGATTGGTTCCCAAAAAAACCAGAGTCCTTTAAAAATAAAAATAGAAAAATGCTCAAGGCAAGATGCTGCCTTTTCAGTAGGCAATAACCAATCTATAGACCTTTGATAATTTCATGAAGACACCCCCTGTTGGATAAAGAAGAGCTGACATTATTGGACTATTCATGAGGCTTGCTGCTGCGTGGAAGCTGTTTTCTGTTTCTGTCTTTTTCACCAGGAAGTTTAATTCTCATTTTTGGGCAAAGGAGATAACATAATCATCTTCCCAGTGCAGTTAGGTGACATATTGTTCAGGTTCTCAATCTCAGCAAAACGTTTAGTTCCTGCACTTACACTGAAATTTATAAGTGTGAACCAGCCCCCATAGCATTTGTATGTGATATTCTAGAACATGGTGATACTTTTCAAAACTGTGTGGAGAGGTGCAAAGATGATTTTGCTCATCAGATTTTGCCCTAAGGGTGCACATGGCCAAAAACGAGGTTTATGCTTGTTTTAAATTAATTTTTCCAGACTTTGGGGCATTTTTTGTTTGTTTCACGTATTTGCTCTTTGTGAGTGCCTTGTATGCACACTAGAAATTTATAAGCATGCAGATTGATGGCAAATGTTTTCATTCCTAGGTAAACATGCGTTCAAGTGATTTTTGAGCCCTTTAAATTTTGAGGCACCCAAGGAAAACAAACATGTGTTCGTGTACACCTACCTCTAATTTGCATCATTTCTCAAAGCGATAGCACACTCATACTTTCTCTTTCAAAACTGCTCAAGGCCAAAGTAGCTGCAGAGATGTGCCCCTGCTTTTTCTACAAATATATTTTCAGGCTCAAACAAGGTGCATCATTTTGAAAATGCAAACCTATGGGTGGTGGTGTCTTTCCCCGCCTAATCCGCCCAAGGGATGCCTCCATAAGCAAGTGGATAACATGACGAGCATTATGGAAGATTATCATGTAAAATTACTGGCTTACAGGGTGGGCAATTTAAAAACCCCTTGGTAAATGGCTTTTGAAACTTGGGGGTATGTTTACTAAACCGTCCTAATGATACCGGCAAAAAGTGCAGCGTTAATGTGAGGAATGCCATATAAGGTAGTGGGTGTTCCAGAGGCAAGGTAGCAATGAATCTGTATCGCGCGATAGAGGGCACCTTGGCTCATTAACGCGCGTAAACCTTAAGTGCATGCCAGTGTTGTGCTAGAAGCTATAGAGATGTAGCCCACTGGTTACTACAATGACTGTGGAGAGAGGGGTCATGAATTCAGTCTCACAGTAGTGTTAGTTAATAAGGCTGTCTGAGGCATTTCCTTTTAATTTAAACCTTTGCTGCCAGCAAAAACACCCTCAGAGTGCCATAACCTAAGGTGCCTCATAAGGCACCCCATAGGGCACATTATAAAGTGCCCTGTCCGCCAAGGCACCTTATAATGTGCCCTATAGTGCGCTTTATAGGGTGCCTTATGAGACACCTTAGGTAAGAGCACTGTGAGGGTGTTTTTGCTGGCAGCAAAGATTTAAATTAAAAGAAAATGCCTCAGACAGCCTTATTAAATAAGACCACTGTGGGATTGAACTCTGCCTCCACAGTCATTGTAGTAACCAGTGGGCTACACCTCTATAGCTGCTAACAGAACACTGACTAGCTACAGAAAGACTGCAGGTCACAGCACAAACTGTCTGCTGTGGTTACCAGGATAGGGTAAACCCACCCGTACCCATGATGCACTGCACATGCATATCAGCAGTCTACATCTGATCACAAGATGGGATATGTGCCTCTGCAGCACCTCGGCCTGGTAGGGAGAACTGACAGTGTTTGCTACTGGCACAGAGTAGCTACAGACCGTGACATTGTGCGGTTCCTGTGCTCACCTCGAGGGTGGGGTGGGGTGCCCAGCACCAGGTCCGCAGCACCTGACTTAGCTAAGATAGGCTGTGCTGCAGGTCCCCATCAATGCCAGTGCATGGCAGATAGTCCTTGCAGGCATACCTAGGATACACCTGTGTCCATCTTATATTTTCTAGTCATGTTTAGTCCTTGTGGACTATGATGCACCCAGAATAGTGCATATCCTGTGTGGGTGCCATGGTCACTTGTTATAAGAGAAGGATGGTGTTTGGACACACATGTGAATTATGTAGCACCACCCAACCCGCTCTCTGTGGGTCAGGGTGGGGGATAGAATTCCCCACCAGCAGAACAACACTCTACATCAGCATTAGTCAAGGGGACCATCAACCCCACTCCTGCTGGGGAATGGGTACTCTCCAGAGCAGTCAATGCCAATCTGTAGGTATCACATAGGGCACTGGTAGTAGGCCTGGTAAAGCTCAGCTGCCCCCAAACACAATCTGACAGTCACCAGCAGAGAGCACCATCAGGCTTCAGCCACTACACCCTGCAAGGCATTCCAGCCATATGCATTCTAACAGCAGGCAGTCTCCTGGAAGAACTGTGTGCACCCAAAAGGGGGATGTAAGCATACACACCAAGCAAGTATATCAGTGAGAGGGCCCCAAAAAAAGGATCTCATAGATATTACTTGAGAGAAACACTGTATAGCACTATGTGGGAACCTAGCCATGCATGGTCACTGCTCAGTCAGGGTGGGAGTGACCTCCCAGCATGACATGTTGTGGCCACCCTGTCCGTGCAGATGGTGGTCGGGCACTACAATGTCCCAGCCATTGCCCTATGCAGATGCATCCTGCCCAGACCGCCGTGTCCGGGCCATACCCACAATACCTTGCTCCTCATTATGCACATTGGCAGGCTAACACTGGAAAAGGTGCAAGCTTTGGGGGCTCAGTAAGGTGTAGGCAGCCACAAAACACTGGATATACATACGCACACACCCACACCTATTTCAGCATTGTGCAAAGATAGAGGTGGCTGGCAGCCCTGGCCGCCACACCAGTCCTGGGCACAGTGCAGGCATTGCTAAGGTACTCAATACTGTTAGGGTCACTCTCTGGGGTGGTAAACACTGTCACAAGCAGAAGGTGAAACACTCCACATATATCAGAGAGGTTGCTATGATGTATCTTTGTTAACAACTTGTGTTTCATTTAGGATTTGTTATCTGACATTAATCATAGCAACTTTTTGATATATATGGAACGTGTTTCCATGTTTATGACGGCATTGCTAAGGTATGCAGGTGTTAGTATTGGTAGCTGCTGCTCTGCACAGGACCCAACAGCCTGACTCTCCAGGAGGCTTTGGATAGTGGAGCCTGTGGGTGTTTGTCCCCCTGTTGGCCGATGCTCTAGGGCAGAGGTTCCTAACTGTGGTCCTGATGGGCCACACACACACATATATGATAGCGTGCCTGGTCAGCTCAACTGCCCCCCCATATGATCTGACAATCACCAGCACAGGGCAGTCAGTGTGCACCTGCTGCACTCTGCAAGGTGTTGCAGCCATACACATGCTAACTGCAGACAGTCTGCTAGCAAATACATAGCACATTTTCCTAGAGGAACAATGGGCACCCAAATGTGGGTTATGGCACAAACACCAAGCTGGTTTGTCAGTGATTAGGCCCCAGAAATGGGAACCCACAAATATCACTTGGTAGTAACACTGTATAGCACTATGTGGGAACCTAGACATGCCATGGCCACTGCCCAGTCAGAGTGAGAGTGACCTCCCAGCATGACATGCTGTGGCCAAATTGTCCTTGCAGGTGGTGGTCACGCACTACAATATCCCAGCCATTGCCCTATGCACTGTGCAGATGCATCCTGCCCATACCGCCCTGTCCGGGCCTTACCCACAATACCTTGCCCCTCATTATGCACATTGGCAGCCACAAAACACTGGATAGACATATACACACTCCCACACCTATTTCTGCATTGTGCAAAGATAGAAGTGGTTGCCAGCCCTGGCTGCCACACCAATCCTGGGCACAGTGCAGGCATTGCTATGGTACTCAATACTGTTAGGGTCACTTTCCGGGGTGGTAAACACTGTCAGTAACAAAATATGAAACACACTCCACATATCTCAAAAGGATGCTATGATGACTCTCTGTTAACAAATTGTGTTTAATGTAGGATTTGTTATCTGACATTGATCATAGCAACCTTTTGATATATGTGGATTGTGAGAATGAACTTTTTCAAGCATAATATAGTATTAAGAATAACACAGTTCCTGGGGAAGGTCATTGATGCTAATAGGCACTATGGTTTGACGTTTTCAAAGTCAAGATCAGTGCCATAAAATCTGAGACCTTCTTTGCTGAATAAAGGAATCTGTGACCTGAGACGTGTGTGAGTACATTTATAAGCAATACATGTAGTACATCTGTGCTCTCTGGTTACATTTTGAGTGAATATGCATCATTTGATTGACACTAATATCGCTCAAGGAACAGACCGTATATAGTTGTTGTACAACAAGAATGGAAGGTCAAGCAATTTGGAAGGAAACGTCCATGTTTATGATGGCATTGCTAAGGTATGCAGGTGCATTTGAACTGGGTGTCTTCTAGCAACGTGGTGTAGTGCTCCTTTGGTGGACATTGCTAAGGTATGCAGGTGCTAGCATTGGTAGCTGCTGCTCCGCGCAGGGCCCAACAGCCTGACTCTCCAGGAGGCTTTGGATAGTAGAGCCTGTGGGTATGGGTGTTTGTCCCCCTGTTGGCCGATGCTCTAGGGCAGAGGTTCCCAACTGCGGTCCTGATGGGCCACACACGATTCAGGTTTTCAGGCTGTCCCTAATGAATATGCATGAGATACATTTGCATACAATGGGGGCACTGCATACAAATGCATCTCATGCATATTTATTATGGACAGCATGAAAACCTGAATGGTGTTTGGCCCTCCAGGACTGCAGTTGGGAACCTCTGCTGTAGGGACTGCACATGTTTATGGTGTATGTGTGCTGTAGGGTAAAATGTAGGGACATGGTCTGCAGGAGCCACAGCTGAGGCTTGAACCTGTGACCATCTGCCTCTGAACACACTGGCTATATGTACTGCACCAAACTGTTGCCACAAAGGCAGGTCATTCCCTAGGGATACCATTACTGTTTGTCAGACAGACCTTGTCTGTTGCACTGCACGCCACCCACCTGAACAGGGCTTGGCCTTGGTCTGCTGTGGGCAGATGCCACTGCCCCCTCCACCACCAGCACCCCTCCGCCACCATGCTGACATGCCCTTATGCCGGTTGTGCTGGTGGTGTGCGGTCCCAGGCCATCCAGTGTGCCGGTAGGCGGCTGCCTATGATGCGGGATCTGGGGTAGGGGTGCCGACATAGACATCCACGCTTACCCCCGGCACCGCCTGCCAATGTCATGTGCCCTTTGGGGTACCTGCTGGGTAATGTCCATTGGGGCACTGTGGGACACACACTTGTGGACATGTTTGCCCTTGGTCAGTTGCTGTCATGCTGATTTTTCATTTCTGCCTTCCTATGTGGCACCTAGGCATCTGCCTAGCTCACCCTGTGCCCCAGCTGCCCCACTGCATATCCCGCCTGCAGCCCCCTGTACCCCATTTGCAGCCTCACCATAGTGAGGCTGCAAATGGGGTACAGGGGTACTGGCAGCACCTGGCTTGTGGAACACACTCCTGGACGAACTGCAAGCCACGGAAGACACTAACATCTTTAGGAAACAACTAAAGACTCTACTATTCCTGGAGCACTATGGACCGAACACACAATGAGAGCTACAACCATGGACTAACAACTTACATGCACGCTCTTTACACTTTCACTGTATAAAGCTCATGTTGTAAATAGCGCACAATAATCAACCCACCCACACACACACATTTTCACTGTACATGATGCACACACTGAACCCAACTAACACTTCCATTGATTGTTTGCTGCGTAACCGCCTTGATTGAAGGAAAAGGCGGGATAGAAATACCGTTAAAATAAATAAAATAAATAAATAAATATTGCCCTTTCGTACTTGGGCACTATGCTGTTGCTGCACATTGATCACTGCTATCACTTATCTGGGTCTCCCTGCCTTTGCTGTACATTTCTGACTGAACTGGTTTCTCTCTCCTGAAAATGTGCCTCTAACGCGAGGTTTTCACTGGCGTTAATTTTCAGACCTTCATTTCACAGTGTTAGTGTGCCTGGAGCCTCCCCCACCCACTCTCTGCCCATTGACCTCTTCTCTCCGCCCTCTGGAAAGACTTACTCCACCCTCTGTGTGCCTTAACGCCGCCGGAGAGGTTATCGCGTGAAATGTAACATAATTGCGCGATAATAACGTTACGTATAGCGCGATAACATTGCCGCTGCAATGTTAGTGCTGTTTAGTAAACATACCCCTTGGACTTGATTTTATAAGAGGATGCCTATGTGAGAACTACAAAAAATAGTGCCTCTTTTAGTGCTATTTTAGATAGGTAATGTCTTTATAAATAGGATCCCGGATCCAGTCCTAATAGCACAGAAATGCCAATGCACAAATTTACACCTGCTCTGAAAAAGGGTTAAGTGTGCACTTGCATATTTTATAAACTATGTGGGCACATCACCACTCCGCCTCTGCTCCACTAAAACTATGCCTACGAGCAGATTGTGTAAAAGGATATGCACACTTTCTGTGCATTCACTTTAGAGGTATGCATATTTTTGCACAAGTTTATAAAAGCCTCTTTATACATGGAAACAGTTTTATCAAATTTCTCCATGTATATCTTTGGGGTATGTTTACTAAACCCTCTTAATGTGCGCCCAGCGTTAGTGTGCAGGATGCCATATAAGGAGTTGGCGTTTCAGTTTAAAGTAGCAAAACGGGATTAGTGCACGATAACGCGTGCTGCTGTGCACATTATCGGGCAAAGCGCCGCAAAGCGCGTTACCGCGCGGTAATCTTAAGTAAGCGCACAGACATCCAAACATAGAAACAGAAGTGTAGCACAATGGTTAATACACTGACTGATAATACAGGGGTCATGAGCTCAATCCCCCAGTGTGCCTAATGCATAAGGCTGGCTGAGGCATCAGCTGTGACATGTAAGTATTGTTTCCTGAGGCATTTTATTTGTATTCTATTTATTGCTGCCAGCAAACATACCCTCACGTGCACCCTATAAGGCACCCCATAGGGCACATTATAAAGTGCACTGTCTGCCATGGCACCCTATAATGTCCTCTATAGGGCACTCTATAAGGCGCTCCATAGGATACCTTACAAGGCACCTAATACGGACTGTAACCAAAAGTTGCCTCAGAAGGCACTTTATAGGGTGCCCTATAAGGTGCCTTATAGGGCGCCTTCTGAGGCACCTTATGGTTACAGTACCCTGAGGTTGTTTTGCTGGCAGCACTAATGTACATTAAAAAAAGACAATGCTTTGGACAGCCCTATCAAAGAACCCCTACTGTGGGTTTGAACCCATGTCCTCTGGCTCCACAAGTAGTGAAATAACCAGTGGGCTACAGCTCCATAGCTGCTAGCAAACCCCTGGCTGGCTGCAGAAGGACTGCACGTCACCACACAAACAGTCTGCTGTGGTCAGCAGGATAGGGTTAACCCACCCATACCCATGATGCACTGCACATGCAAATCAGCAGTCTACAGATGATCACAAGATGGGGTATGCACCCCCACAGCGCCTCGGCCTGGTAGGGGGAACTGACCGAGTGTGGTACTGGCACAGAGTAGCTCCACTCACCCTGCGGGTGAGGTGGGGCGCCCAGCACCAGGTCCACAGCAGAGATAGGCCATGCTGCAGGTCCCCAGCAGTGCTAATGTGTGAGATAGGTAGTTTCTGCAGCCACATCTTCGATATATCTGTAAGTCTCAGTCAGGTTTAGCCCCTATGGGCCCCTAGGAGGATTATGTACCACCACCCTCCTCCTCCAGGGCTGATGGGGGTAAACAGGTCTCCCACCAACAGATCCACATTCTACCTCCCTGCAATGGTGGCAGTAGAGGGGACCATTAACCCCAGTCCTGCTGGAGAACAGACACCCTACAGGGCAGTCAATACAGCTCTGTACACATCCATAACACAACAGCAGAGAGACAGGCCTGGATATGCTAAGCTGCACCCCAACACTATCTGATATTCTCCTGCAACAAGCCTTCAGCCACTGCACCCTGCAAGGCGTTCCATCAAGACACATACCAGCTGCAGACAGTCTGCTAGCTAGTCCATAGTGCATGTTCCTGGAGGAAAGGCATGCACCCAGAACTGGGATGTTAACATACACACCAAACAGATAAGTCAGCGACTGGGCCCCAAAAGAGAACCCATAAATATCACATGAGAGAAATGCTACATAGCACTATGGGGGAGCCTAGCCATGCCATGGTCACTGATCAGTCAGGGTGAGAGTGATCTCCCAGCGGAACATGCTGTGGCCACCCTGTCTGTGCAGGTGGTGGCCGGGAACTACAATGTCCCAGCCAGTGCCCTATGCCCTGTGCAGATGCATCCTGGTCAGGACACCCTGTCCGGGCTATACCCATGGTACCTTGCTCCTCATTATGCACATTGGCAGGCCAATACTGGCAACAGTGCTGGCAGTGTGGGCTGTGGAGGGTGTTTGCAGCCATCACACACTGGATAGACAGACACACACTCCCACACCTAGCCAGCATAGTGCTACTATAGAGGTGTTTAGCAGCCCTGGCCACCACACCAGTCCTGGGCACAGTGCAGGCATGGATATGGTATGCAATACTGTTGGGGGTCACTCCCCAGGGTGGTAAACACTGTCAGAGACCAGACCTGAAGCACACTCCACAGACATCAGAAAGGTTGCTATGATGGAGCTCAATCAGCAAACTGTGCTTAACGTAGGAATTGCTATCTGTCAGAAATCATAGCAAACGTTTGATAGCTGTGTAGCGTATTCCCAGGTGTAGGGTGGCATTGCTAAGGTATGCAAGTGCTAGTATTGGGAGATGCACGCAGGGCCCAATGTCCTGCCTCTCCAGGAGGCATTGGCTAATGGAGCCTGTGGGTGTGGGTGTGTCTGCCCCTGTTGGCTGCTGCTTTACGGCAGAGGTTCCCAACTCCAGTCCTGGGGTGCCAAACACTGTTTGGGTTTTCATGCTGTCCCTTATGAATATGCATGAGATACATCTGCATACCATGGGGGTGGTGCATAGATATGCAGCACAGGCATCTTTATTAGAGACAGCATGGAACCTGAATGGTGTTTGGCCCTCCAGGATTGCATTTGGGAGACTCTGCTCTAGGTAATGCGCCTGTTTATGGTGTCTTTGCTCTGTAGGGTAAAATGTAGGTGTTTTGGGCATGTTTACGTCATCTGCAATAAAGGTTCTGTCTGTATTAGCACGTTGTAGTAGTGGGTAAAATATGGGGACTGGGTTGGCAGGCACCATAGCTGGGACTTGAACCTGTGATCTTCTGCCTCCTAACACACTGGTTGTGTGCACTGCACCACTGTGTTGCCACAGAGACAATGCATTCCCTGGTGAAACCATGACTGTTTGTACGGCAGGGCCTGTCTGTTGCAGTGCATGGCACCCACCTACACAGGGCTAGGCCGTGGTCTGCTCTGTGCAGCTGCCACTGCCCCCCTCCACCACCAGTACCCATCTGCCACCATGCTGACATGCCCTTCTGCTGGTGGTGCTGGTGGTGTGCAGTCTCAAGCCATCCAGTGTGCAGGTAGGCGGCTGCCTATGGTGCGTGTTCTGGGGTAGGGGTGCCTGCATAGATGTCCACGCTTCCCCCCACCACCGCCTGCCAATGTTCTGTGCCCTTGGAGGTACCTGCTGGGTACTATCCCCTGTGACACTGTGATAAACACTCTCATGCCCATGTTGGGCTCTCATCAGTTGCTGTCTGGTTGCTGTACAGTTTCAGCATTCCTAAGTGCCACCTAAGCATCTGCCTAGTCCGCACTGTGCCCCAGCTGCACCACAGCATGTGCCGCCTGCAGCCCTCTGTATCCCCTTTCCCAGCATCTGTCCAGTTGCCCATTCTGACATGCCCGCCTTGCTGTTGTGGAACATGTGCATGCCATAGGAAACCTGTCCAATGGAGAGGGAAACCCTGATCAGTGCTATTTCACTGTGGGATCATTCACCTTGTATGGGGACGGAGTGTAGACCCTTCAAAAATTCATATCTTTTTTGGGGTGCTTTCTTGGGAGTGTTTTTTGATGTTTCCCATTACTATCACTATTGCCCAGCTTGGTTATGTTTTTTGTATATTTTGTTGGGGTCCTTTTAAATGTTTATTTGTACTTTTGTTCCATGCACATGTATCACACTTATCACTTTTTTGTGGTTTCCCTGGTTTTGTTGTACATTGCTGACAGAAATGGTTTCTCTTCCCTTTAAATCAGCTCTAACGCGAGGTTTTCACTTGCGTTATTTTTGGCCTCGAATTTCACATCGTTAGTGTGCGGGGAGCCTCTCCCCTCCCACTCTCCATTCATTGACCCCTTCTCTCCGCCCCTGGGGAGCCTTTCTCCGCTCTCCGGGAGCCTTTCCCCGCCTTCAGCGCTTGTTTGCGCCGCTGCGCGCGTTAGCGCATGCTAGGGCACATTTGTGCCCCATAAAGCATCATTATCGCGTGCTAAGGTACCTTAGCATGTGATAATTGCACAGCGCGCACGTTAAGAAGGTTTAGTAAACATACCCCTTTGTTTTGAATCAATCCAATATGATGCCAAAACTCAAATAACAATCTGCCACAACAGCCCACTGCAACAAGACTTTTCTATCTTTTTTTGACAGTTATTGGACAGTCTCCCCCTCACCCCAAAAAAAATCTTAAAGAAATCAGAATTATGACATTAATATTAATATTTAGGGAAGCCAGTAATTCACTTAGGGGGATGTTTACTAAAAACCGGAAATGTGTGCGCCGCAAAATAGCGCACGGAAACGCGGCACTGAAACGCTAATAAACGCATTTAAACGCCCCGCACACGTGCGTGTCATCCCCGCAAAGGTGCGCGGCACACTAACGGGCCCCGTACAAGTGCTGGCCCGCAAATGTCCGATAGAGGCGTGGAACGGCTAAAGGAGGGCGGAGGAAGGCTCCGGAGGGGCAGAGGGACGGGGTCAATGGGTGGAGAGTGGGAGGGGAGAGGCTCCCCGCACAGTATCGGGCCCGAATTTGCATGTAAAAACTACCGCGAGGGAAACACTCGCGGTAGAACAGCATTTAAAGGGAAGAGAAACCATTTCCGTTCAGCAATGTATTGGAAAAACCGGGGAAACCAGCAAAACGTGGCATTGTGATACCTGTGCACAGCACAAAAGTGCAAATAAAAATAGAAAATGACCACAACAGAACTATTAAAAATAGTAATTCAGCTGGGGAACAGTTATAGTGGATGGGCAAATACAGAAAACACACCCAGCAAAGCTCCAGAAAAAAGAAATGAATTTTGGAAGGGTTTACGGAGCGGAGACTCTTCCAAAAAACATTTCCTTTTGTGGAGCTTTCCTGGGAGTGTTTGCTATGGTTGCCCATTAATATCACTGTTGCCCAGCATGGTGATATTTTGTCCCCCATTTCCCGTGGTCATTTCCGGGGTTTATGTGCACGTTTGTCACCAGACAGGGTGCATATGTCCACAGTAAATTTGCGTAGCGGCAGGGTTTGTGACTCCATCCTGCCAGGCTTACTACCTCCAGTGGCTGCACTGCCTATGTGGCCATAGTGTGGTGCGCGGACAGATTCAGTACCTCTAGGGTCAGAGGTTCAAAGCCCACGGGGCCACTTGCCAGCCAGTCCCTATATTTTACAACCCACCACTAAACACAGATAGCGCAGACAATACCCCCTTTATTGCAGGGGACATAAGCATGGGGAAAAACACCCATATTTTACCCAACAACGCACACACACCACAACAATGGGCATTACCCACAGCCAGTACCCCAAATGCAGTCCGTACTGCCACATTCCAATCAGGTCACCTGCTTTTTATGGGAGAAGCTCATGCCAGCATGTTGGCAGACGAGTACATGTGGTGCAGGGGGCAGTGGCTGCTAGCGACAGAAGACAGAGGCCTAGCCATGTGCAGGCTGGCACAGTCCACAGCAACAGACAGGCCCTGCAGGATCCACAGTCATGGACTATCCAGGGAATTCAGCCAAGCTGTGGCTACACAGTGGTGCAGTGCACACAGACAACACATGCAAGAACAGAAAGTCACAGGTTCAAAGACCAGCTCGGGCTACCAGCAATCCTGCCCACATATTTTCCCCACAAATAAACAGTGACAGTAAGGACACACCTTTCGTGATGAGGACATATGCAATGGTAATACGTCTATCTTTTACCCCACTGAGCACAGACACCATGAACAGGGGCAGAACCTACAGCAGAATCCCCCAAATGCAGTCCTGTAGGGCCACACACCAGACAGGTTCCATGCTGCCACTCATACAAATGCCTGTGCTGTAAATCTATGCACCACCCCCACGGCATGTAGTTGTAGCTCATTCATATTCATGAGGGACAGCAGGAAGACCTAACAGTGTGATGCAAAACTGTGCTGGAGTGGGGAAGTGCTGCCGTAAAGCAGCAGCCAACAGGGGCAGACACACCCACACCCACACCACAGGCCCCATTGGCCAAAGTCTCCTGTAGAGGCAGAACATTGGACTCTGCGTGCATCTCCTAATACCAGCACCTGAAAACTTAGCAATGTCACCCTACACCTGAGGTACACAGCTCTGAAACGTTTGCTAAGAGTACAGGCTGATAGATATCCCTACGTTACGCACATACTGCTAGTTGACACCCATCCGAACAATCTGTTTTGGTGTCTGCGGTGCGTGCTTCCATGCCTGGCCTCTGACGGTGTTCACCACCCTGGGGAGTGACCCCCAGCAGTACTGCGTACCATATCCATGCCTGTGCCGTTGCCCAGGACCGGTGTGGTGGCCAAGGCTAATCACCCCCTCAATAGTAGCACAATGCTGGCATAGGTGTGGGAGTGTATGTCTGTCTATACAGTGTGTGTTGGCTGCAAACACCTTCCCCAACCCACACTGCCAGCACTACTGCCAGTATTGGCCTGCCAATGTGCATAATGAGCAGCAAGGTACCATGGGTATAGGTCAGACATGGTGGGCTGGCCAGGATGCATCTGCACAGGGCACTGGCTGTGACATTGTAGTGCCAGGCCACCACCTACACAGACAGGGTGACCTCTGTAGGTGCTGCTGGGGGGAGCACTCTCACCCTGAGTGTGCAGTGATGACAGCATGGCTAGGCACCCCCATAGTGCTGTATTGTGTTTCTCTCTTGTAATATATATGGGTTTCCTGTTGGGGCCTCCTCACAAAACTCTCTGCTTGTGTGTGCTGCCACCCCAGTTTTGGGTGTATGCATTTCCATCAGGGCTAACCAGCAGACTGTTCACAGCTGGTATGTGTCTTGATGGAGTGCCTTGCAGGGTGCCAGTGTCGGCTGACTGCGCTTGCTGCATGGTGAATATCAGCTAGTGCTTGGGTGCAGCGTGCTTTGGATATCCAGATGTAAAGGCCTAAAGTCCTTGTCTGATATTGTGTTGTATAGGATGCGTGTTGTGGGTGTGGAGCTGCTGCGGACTGTGCCCTGTAGGGCTGTCTGTTCCCCAGCAGGAC